>JACRUU010000017.1:17369189-17376689 GCA_030449085.1 Kryptopterus vitreolus | reverse complement strand
GTGTATGTGTGTTTTCTCCTGTGATGGACCCATTATTGGTTTGTTCATACCCAGTTTACCCTACCCAGGACAATGACTGAAAGTAAGTGCACCCTGTATGAATGACGTTACCTCTGACCAGCGAACACCGTACACCTTTCCAAAGCGAGCCAGTCTCACTCCTACATTTAGTTAACGGGTGTCGAAATGGAATGTACACGGTTTCCCTCTTGTCTTGTCTCCGTGTAAAGATTTTGTGAAAAGCAGGAGACGAGCGCCAGAAATTTGCCCCGAGAGCTACAAGCCGGAGTAACCGTGCCGTGTGTCTCCTGTTTACACGTCTAGCAAAGTCAAAGCCATGAAAACTGTCTAAAATATTCGCGTTATTACACCGCACCAGGTACATTTTACGTGGTTTTATTTTATATACAATTATTTTTTTTTTTACTAATTCTAAAATCCCCGTTAAACTTCTCTTGCATTCGAAACTTCCGGATACACTGGCGTCCGTGCGTCATACGTCATCACGCACCGAGGCAATCTTGCATCAGGACGGGCGTGTAGTGAATGTATGCACTTATAATAATAATAATAATTATAATAATAATAAATAAAAAATAAAAAAATATAATAATAATAATAATAATAATAATAATAATAACACTTGATGTTTCAACATGATTTCATCAGGATATGTCAACCAGAATATATACAGCATTTTATTTCTACGGTCAATTAAAAGTTTATTTATACAGTCTACAGCAGGGGTGGGCAATTATATTTTCCAAAGGGCCACATGAGAAACCTGAGGTGTGTTCGTGGGCCGAACCAACAATAACGTTGAACGTAACTTATGTTCAATATGAATTTTTTCCTCTTGTAAAGAGTGTTAAATATCATCATGTTCATTAGGCTACCCACTATCCTTAAGAATATTCTATTTAAGGAAAAGAAACAACAAAAAAAATGGCTGTATTTTTCCTTCATTTTTAACACTGAGCATACTCCAACAACGTCAGCGTTGCTGTGTGGTTATACATTCTTCTCGTGCGGCAAAGAAGCCGAAGCAGTTCAGCGGGCCGGATTAAAAGGACCAAGGGGCCGGATGTGGCCCCCGGGCCGTAGTTTGCCCACCCCTGGTCTACAGTATATTATTGTTATCATTAATATAAATTAATAAAAAAAAAAAGACCAAAATGAATATTAAGGCTTTCAGAATTTTCGATGAAAGGTTTTTCTGCTTCTGAAAAGTTTTCCTCTTCCCTCCCACCTCAGTTTTTCGGTTTTTACTTTTTCATTATAATGTGTTTTAATCACGTGTTACAAAGCAGTATATTTACACAGTACAACGATTACAACTCATACACTTGAAGCAGTAATGAGCACAACATATCCTTGTCAATAGAACAGATTTGAAGTTATGCCAAGGACAGAGGGTCATGTAGTAAATTGCCCTTTTAAAGCAGTAATGCATGGGCTTTGCCACAACTTTTTTTGTTTGTTTTACTTTAATTGGAATCTTGTACAGGCGACGTTTATCAAATAAATTGTCTGTATGTGGCAGAATCTCACAAGCAAGTAGTGTTCCAAATATCACATATTTTATGTGTGTCTCTGCAGGTGATCACATGCACTTTATACATATAAACCTTTGTTTATAGCCAAGACTACTATAAATGTTTATGCTTCTATAAAAAAATGCATATTTTCTATTCAATCTCAATCTAGTAAAATGTAGTTTTAAAATGCGTGTGGATGGTGTACATGGCTTTATAAATAAGGACAGGAATTAGGTCACGATAAACAAAAAATATTTGACAAAGTTTGACAAGTATTTTATACTAAAGATTTTTAAATACTATTTAACCATTTAAAATGTTTCTTTTACTGAAGTAGGACCTTAACAATGTAATACTATCCTTATACTATCACAGGGATCGGAAAACCATTACAAATCATACTGTATACTGATTTAAAACCTATAGCTTTAGGCTGAAAGTAAAACATGCGTCTCTAAAGAAGCAATGCGGAGTGGACGTCAGGGGCAATCCTCCAGGTATATTTCAGGGATTATTTTAGCCTGACTTTAATCAGATTAGTTTTGGCTGAAGGTCACTCACCTGCCATGCTTAACTGCTTGTTATGAATTATGGGTTATAATGCGGGTGGCCTAACATGAGGCAGTTGAATGAACATAGTGGCTGCAGATGAGCAGCAGGCATACACAAATACAATGTACTACTCACTGAAAGCTTTAAACATTGCTATTATTGTTAAAAAATAATGTCTTTTACAAAAATGTCTTTGTAAACCATCTCTAACATTGCAATATCTACATTTACAGCACATGCCCTTATCCAGAGTCACTTGATCACATTCACACAACTGAGCAGTTATGGGGTAAAGGGCCTTGTTTAGGAGCCCAGGGGAAGCAGATTTGTGTGGCTGGGGTTTAATCACACGACCATCAGATTCTAAAGTCCAAATGCCTTAACCACTACGCTACTTCCTCCACCGCCATTTGTAATACAAATCTAAATACGTCCTGTAAAAACTGTAGAATTAATTTTAATAAAATTGATGCAACACGTCTCAAAAATCCCCGGGGCAACAAAAGGCTGGGAAAAGTAAATGTTCCTAAAATAACCAGCTAGAGGAACACACTGTAAATATTTAAGATTAAGGTCGGTCACATGACTGGGTATAAAAAGGTGCTGTATATGTTGGATTTGATGTATAGTACCTAAAAATTTGTGATAGGCAGAGATTCAACAATCTGGCAAACACACACACACACACACACACACGTAATGTTAATATAACACATAATAATGTTGCTGAATAATGTATACAGAAGACTCTCATCGTCTCTAGCACATTCAAATTGAGAAATCTCTGTGTGCAATATCAATATTGGATATCTGTGATCTTTAAACACTCGGATGGCACGGCGATAAAGAAAGCATTATTCCGTAAATATGTAATTCTCCGTTTGGGATCTGGGAATCATTGCCATCCATAAATGCAGGTTCAAGATCTATATTCACTGTAAAGAAGCCATACATTAACAGGACCCAGAAAGAGTTGAAACTCATTTGAAATGAAATGAGGCAAAGTTCTGTGATCAAGATGAATCAAAACATAAAATTCAGTCTGGAAAATATATATTGTGTGGGGAAAAAAAAGATAGGGACTATCTGGTTTATCATCTGCTCTCATTCTTTTTTTATTCCCATTTTACACAGCATCCCAAGTGTTTTTCTTTTTTGGGAATTGGGGATATAATTGCTTGATGAACTCTTGTGAAGCATGTAGAAGAGAAGAGCAAAGCAAGAAAACAGCAGACGGGCACAGAGAATATCAGACGGGTCTGACTGCAATGTTGAGTATGCAGTGCTTTTATCTAAGGGGGTCTAGCATAGCCTCACCTCTCAGCAGCAGATAATGAGCTTAGCCTCTCTTGCTTGCGTACATCAGTGCACCGGGGTCAGTTTTTGGATTAACACGCTCGGTTTGCACCTGAGCCAGGAATCCCTCTGTATGTTCTCCTTGTTTTTGTTTTTTTGTTTTTTTCTTACAAAGACATCCATGTTTCGGATCAGCTGTTAGGTCAACAAGAACAATCATGGCCTCCAAACAAATGAGCAAGAAGGTATGAATCTGGACAAGTACATCTAAATCGGGTTAGACTCAAGATATCAGGACGGGGGGTCGTCCCTGTCCACCCGAAAAGAAAGGACCTTATGCTACTCCCCAACAACAAGGTCTCTGATGATGGGAGCTCGGAAAAGTCCCTTCAAGACGGGCAAGTCATGGTGGACTCCCTCTCAAAGGTGGGTTCGATATTGTTTATCCTCACGGCACAAGTTATTTTTTTAGCACCGTACATGAGGTTATGATTCGTGCAGGATAACAGAAGGTAAATACATTCCTGCTTCATCATCCAACAAATGTTTGTGAAATCTTCCACATTACATTTTTTCTCTCCTTAAAGCGACTCTTATAGTCTTTGTATCTATCCTGCAAACATAAACACAGCTTGAAATTACACGTGCATGTAAGACTGAACATCTATGTTGAAACACTCGACTGTTATTGGTAAATCAAGTCTGGATTCATCAAAATAGTCATCATCGAGTTCTCTACCTACAACAGAAATTGTGTGCTTTTGCTTATTATATATATATATATATATATATATATATATATATATATATATATATATATATATATATGCCGGCAAATCTATTAGACAATCGTTTCCCTTATATTATATCAGTAGGGCATTTTAAAAACTGTCCTCTGTACTGTGTGTCATCAGCATACGGAGATCTGCGATATGCCCCGGAGCCTTAATACTCATCCTGAAATAGCCGTCTTATGACAAAGTAGATTATAATATTTATGGCTATGGAGGCGAAATAATATCCGAACGCAATATTTCAATATTTGCAAAAGAAAAAAAATTGAGAAATCTCAGCATTCAGGCAAAAATAAATAAAATAATAAAAATAAGCATCGCAATATTTATTACTATTATTATTATTATTATTATTATTATTATTATTATAAAATGTATATAAAATAAATAAAAGCACACAGTTGTGATAGTGACCAGTTTGCTGAATCCTAGAATTGATTTAGAGTTATTATGTATGGGAACATAAAAGATCCATATGCACACACAGTGTTACTTTCCCCTCAGGCTACATGCACGTGTAATTTCAAGATACGTTTCTGTGTACCAAAGTGTCCATTTGCGTCCTTGAATCGTGTAGGTGGTGGCATGTTACCGGCACCTGGCCTCCTGTGTGGGCTGCTGCACAGACAGTGCGAGTCTGCGGCACGAGCTCCAGCAGACCCGCGAGCGAGCTCAGGCGCTCGCTCAGTCCTGTCGTAACCACCTCACAGGCCGACTAAGGGACAAAACCCTGCCCGAGGAGGAAAGGAAGGCGACGGAGCTCCAGTGGGTGGCTTTCTCCTCCAGCTTGGAGCTGTTTTATGCGGACATGTGCAAAGTCTATCACATGGGAAGCACTTTCTCCCTGGCCAGCAAAAGGTGCCACAGTGCAGACAGGCATTCAGGGTGAGTACAGGCAAGCACATCAAATGAGAACAAATCTGGAGCAAATATATTTTACTCCGTTTTGTGTGTGACGTGTAGGAGGGACGACTGAAGTAGCGGCTCGGGCTCTGAGCGTCCCTGATCTGCAGGAGAGGAGCGGGGAACAGACGCTCAGCATGGAGGGTCTTGAGCAAAGCCAGCTGGAGCAGGAGATCGAGCAGGTGGACAGCACTCTGGAAGACATGGAAATGAAGGTGAATGTACTTCGCTGGACAGTGGAGGCTCGGGAGCCCCAGTACAGCGACCCGCTCAGCACTGACAGCGCTTCATTGGCCCTCCTGGTCACTGACGAGGAGGCACAGGCGCCGTTCTGCGATCGCAGCCAGATGTTCGTGGCGGCGCTGTTAGTGGGCGCGGCAGCTATCGCCGTGGCACTGTCGGCGTGTGTAGTCTTACTGATCTGAATCGACGGTGCATGGAGAGCCTCGCAATTTTTCCAGGAACGGATGAAACGGCGTTCTACCATTAAATGTACATTTCAGAGACTTTTATTTTTGAATTCTAGATATAAAGTCATGTATATTGCAGCAACATTTTTTTAGAAGGACTACTAAAAGAAGCACAATCATCTGTCCTGAAGTCATATATCATCACAATAAAATCTTTTAAATACGGTGCTTTGGTTTGTCTTATTATTTCATCGAATGTATTAATAGCCAGAGAGTTTATGCTTGAAATAAAAATCTAAATAATATCAAATATAATATAATTATAGTTGTATTAATTTTACAATAATAATAATACAATAAACAACAACGCCAGACCTGAGGAGTTTGACCTGGAAAGTCATGGGTTCAAATCCCCATTGGGGCCCGGAGGAGGCTCTTAATCCGTATCTACTAAAACTGTATACAAATTGTAAGTCGCTCTGGATAAAAGCATCTGCCATAAACACCCGCAACATAAGCCCCAAATGACACCGAAGAAACTTTATAATGCACAGGCACAATAACACACAACAAAAAACCCAGAATAAATAAACAGAAAAATATTTTTGTCCAATCAGAATGTTGTCAAATTCGCTGATGTAATTTTGAATCTATACCTGCTGAATGATCTGAAAGGTGTACGTATGATATTTATACAAATATAAAATCTACCATACATTTAACAGCGGCATTTTATTTACAGGCCCAAAACGGCATCATTTGTTATTGAGCCTGATCACAATGCTGGGAACAACTGTACTAAAAATAACTACTATAGAATTATTGTCACTTACAGCATAAACTGTTTATAAATAACCTTTTTCAGGGTTTTTTTTTTTTGTGTGTTTTGTAGAATTCCATGGCATTGTTTTATTGGTGATTTATTGGTTTATTGGCAAAGTGATTAATGAGGGGGGGGGCTAAAAGAATGAGAAGTAGTAGTATCTAATTATCTATGTAATAATATGTATTGATTATAGTATTTGTTTGTTTATTTATTTAAATTAAGGTTTACTTATTTAATTAACGTTAAGGGGAAAAAAGCCGTGTCACAAGCATTGACGTGTTTCGGTAAAACTGATCCAAAACGCATTATAATGCGATTTGATGTGTATCAATGGTCGGGACACGAGACTCTCTGGTGCCACCTGTCGGCTGAGATTCGGTAATGCAGCCATTTTTTTCCATTACAAGGAAATAGCGCAGGGTTGTCCAATCTTTTCCACAAAGGGTCAGTGTGGGTGCAGGTTTTCATTCCAACCAAACCAAGTCCACCCTAAAATTGACCTGCTTCAATCTAATGATTTTCATTTTCAATGCCTATCAGGTGTGACCCTTAATTGATTGGATTAAGATTTAAGACTTAAGTAATACTAATACAGGAGTGTCCAATCATTTCCACGAAGGGCCAGTGGGGGTGCAGATTTTCAATCCAATCAATTAAGGGTCACACCTGATAGGCATTGAAAATGAAAATCATTAGATTGAAGCAGGTCAATTTTAGGGTGGACTTGGTTTGGTTGGAATGAAAACCTGCACCCACACTGACCATTTGTGGAAAAGATTGGACAACCCTGAAATAGCGTTTCACGTCTTTCTTTTAGCTTGAACGTCATAGTGTGTATCCGACGCGCCGAAGTGACGTCACATTAGGACGAAGCCCAATGTTATGTACCACGGGCATCAGTTCAGAATATCATTTACGTTGTTAACTGAGGGACGCTGGCATCGTTTAATTAAATGGCCGATTTTGAAAAGGGCAGCAAGGAGTTACAGAACTTGTTGGAGAAAGACAGGATGATGGTTAAAATGCAAGAGATAAATGACGAGTTGGCCAGGGAGATAAGCAAGCTAGAGCAAGACAAACAGAGTATTCAAGATCTTCTGGAGATGGAGACGGTGGAGGAGCAAACGTTCAAGGAACAAATGCAGAGGATTGTGACTGAGTTTAGGAGGGAAAAGAAGGAG
>JACRUU010000017.1:17344189-17364189 GCA_030449085.1 Kryptopterus vitreolus | reverse complement strand
GAGCCAGAGGGCGGGGTTTCGGTAAAAGGCCTGTCCTTACATTCAGTGCACAGAGAAGAGGAGGCACTAAACTTGCTCTTTGAGGTAAATCTTTAACATGTATTTAACCATGGTTCATATTTAACACCTTTTATATGCGTCAGTTTTTTTCCGCCTGTCCCAGATGAAAGATGACATCAGTAGACATCTATTATCAATGTCTACTGGCTAGCCAACATGACTCATAGCCCAAGATACAATAGAGAGACTGCTGAATTCACAGTCTTAAGACGGCAAAAGTCTCCCACCAACCACATGCATATGCAAGTAAAGCTTTTGTCCTCAAAATATCCAGCAGTCTGTCCCCTTTACATTTTCTGTTACACACTGACCCAATCCTCAATTAAAAAAAGGTAAAATTATATAACCCACCCTGAAGAAATTAAAGGCATTGCAATATTTATTAATTCATTCATCTTCTACCGCTTTATCCGATCTTCCCTCGGGTCACGGGGAGTCTGTGCCTATCTCAGTCGCCTATGGGCATTAAGGCAGGATACACCCTGGATGGAATGCCAACCCATCGCAGGACACACACACACACACACACACACACACACACACACACACGGGAAATTTTTCCAAGATGCCAATCAACCTACCGTGCATGTTT
The DNA here is from genome assembly GCA_030449085.1 of Kryptopterus vitreolus. Taxonomy (NCBI): domain Eukaryota; kingdom Metazoa; phylum Chordata; class Actinopteri; order Siluriformes; family Siluridae; genus Kryptopterus; species Kryptopterus vitreolus. Next base: position 17,363,537 of record JACRUU010000017.1, on the reverse strand, counting down.
TTGGACCGGGAGGAAACCGGAGAACCCGAAGAAAAACCCCCTGAGACACGGGGAGAACATGCAATCTCCACACACACATGGCCGAGACGGGAATCGAACCCGGACCCTGGCAGTGTGAGGCGAACTTGCTAACCACTAAACCACCGTGCCCCTTATTTATTAATTATAAAACATTATTTAATCCCGGCCACATTTACCCAAACTAATGCAGAAATGATTGCAAGAACAAAATGCATGCTTTTCAAGAACATCTCAGTCTCTGTGTTTAAACTAAAAATTGCATGTTTAAAGAGGAAAGTAAAACACACAAACAAACAAATAATTGAAACGTGTTACCTTGCCAGATTTGTGTTATCTGGCTGTGCTTTCTGGAACAGAAATGTAGACGTATGTATAATGATATACACACTGCCATTACTTCACAGGGAGAGATGAACAAAATAATAGGAGCACATGCCCTTAATACAAACTCATCCCGGTCGCATTGTATCTTTACTATCCACATTGAGGTAAGAACGCTATGCAGACATTTCTTTTCTCGACACTGATGACTGGGTTAAAAATTGGTATTGAGCACATATTCTATATATATATATATATATATATATATAAGGACAAAAATATATATATATATATATATATAGCATATATATATATATATATATATATATATATAATGTGTGTGTGTGTGGGTGTGTGTGTGTGTTATACATTTATAGTATATATATATATATATATGAATCTTTATGATCTGAATCATTATTGAGCTGTGTGTGTGTATATCTGGTTGTAACCCAGGCTCGCTCTCGTACACTGTCCAATGCAACATACGTCACATCCAAACTCAATCTGGTGGACCTCGCAGGTTCTGAGAGGCTGAGCAAAACTGGCGTAAGTATCGTTTTCTCCAGTTGTGAATGATTATATTATATTTTAAGTGGAAACAAAGTGAGTGAAGGTTTAATTAATGACATGTCTCTTTTCTTTCTAGTCTGAGGGTCAGGTGCAGAAAGAGGCCCTGTACATTAACAAATCTCTGTCCTTCCTGGAGCAGGCCATCTTGGCCTTGGCTGACCGGCGCAGAGAGCACGTGCCATTCAGACAAAGCAAGCTGACTCACGCGCTTAAAGATTCTCTTGGTACCAAATAGCAAAATGCACATACACTATGTGAGCAAAAGGTTTGGGCACCAAACTGTCAAATCCATAAGTGTCTATAAGCTCAGTGGTTAAGGCATTGACCTCTGGACCAGAAGTTCGCAGGTTCAAATCCCACTACCACTAGTTGGCCCTTGAGTGAGGCCCCTAAACCCTTAATTGAGCATTTGTAAGCCAGTCTGCATCTGACAAAAGCCTTAAATGTAAAATATGAATTATGAACATCCCATTGCAGAAAGTACCCCTACTTCAAGCAAAATGTTCTAATGTAGTTCAAATAGGCCAATAAACCTCAGACTACGTGTTTTTAACTGTTGAAATACCTTTAAAAAGTGAAATAACAAAAATAAAAACACAATTAAATCCATAAATAAAAAGGATATATATATATATATATATATATATATATATATATATATATATATATATATATATATATATATATATATATATATATATCTCCATGCTTTGGGTGTAATGTGAGTTATGCACTTTTGCACATTTAGCACGTTTGTTCTCTTGCCCAACCAGTGCAGTAGTTTCCGGGGGGTGATTTTATTTCCCCCATGCATTATTTTTATTATTCTTTTAATTACTTGTTTTTAGATTAATTAACGGATATGACCAGACATGTAATTAAGTATAATATTTTAAGTAAAATGACAGATTATAAAAACTTGAGTAAATGTAATCCAAACCTTTCTACATTTGGAACAATATGGAAAAGAAGTGAAATCATTGTGTGTGTGTGTGTGTGTGTGTGTACTGCAATCATGAGCTACATCATCTATTCAGCCAGCTTTCACTTGGATCTGGAGTTGCTCTTACTTTTAATGAGAAATATAAGGTTGGGAACCTGTGCATTATTCTCCACACTCGTCTTTCTGCAGGTGGAAATTGCAACACAGTGCTTGTGGCTAACATTTTTGGCGAGGAGGCCCAGATTGATGAGACGGTGAGCAGGTTTCTCTTAGCAAACTCTATTTAAGCAAACATCGCAGCGATGTGTCCGATACGTTTTCTTACGAATTCACTCTCGTTCTTCGGCAGCTCTCCACGCTCCGCTTTGCAGCCAGGATGAAGTGTGTGTGCACGGAGCCAACCGTCAACAAGTGCATCGACCCTGCTGTAAGATATAGAATTTGCACAATATGTTAAGAGACCAGTAAAAAAAAAAATGTCTAAGTAAGAGAAATGAGTTTTAAGTAATCGTTAGAGGGGAAAAATACGATGATAATAATGCAGATGATCTTTGTTCAGCTCCACGTCCAAAGCCTGCAAAAGGAAATTGACCTCCTGAAGCAGGAGCTTTCCTTTCAAAACACACTGGTTAGTATTCAGCTAATATACAAGTCAGTATTAGTGCATATTATCATATAAAACACGATATTTTTCTTATTAAAATGTCTTGATTATTTATTGATTTTTTTTGTTCAATTCATTGTTGTCTTTTCCTAAAAAGGCCAATCGGACTGATATGACTTATGAAGACCTTTCAGAGGCACAGACAGCAGTGATAAAGACTGAGGTCCAGAGATACCTGGCTGGTTCACTTGATGAGATTCCCGTAAGGAAGGAAATAGTTTAAAGAAACAAACTGGCATCTAAGACGCGCTAGTTTATGATTATGGTGAATCTATAAAGATAACATGCAAATCTGCTGGCAGAAATCACTTTCCTCAAAAAACAATTTCTCATGTAATCTCAAACGGGTTTGAGTTTAATGGTTAAGGCATTGGTTTAAACCTCACACACTCCTGCGCCCTTAACCCAGTTATGTTCCATAAATAAGATATAAAAAAAAAAATTGTCTCTGGATATGAGCATCTACGCAATGTCATAATGTAAAAAAGGAAATTTCCATAGCGTGTAGCAAATAACAGCAGCACACGTCCTGGCTAACTAGACACATTGGAGTTAAGGGGGAATATAATGTGAGGACAAATAAATCATAAAGAACAACAAACAATATAAAGCACATTCTCTTCTTTTGTTGAATGTGATTTTTCTGGACCCTTTTAGATTGTGAGCATTCGGAAAACCCAGGCAGTGTTTGCACAGTTCAAAAAAGCTTTTCAGTAAGTAGGCGACTTTTTTTTCTACCATCGGCTACCAAATCCTCAAATCGAATATAATCTGAATCTGAATGATTTATGAATGTGGTCGTTTCATTGGTGCATGTGTGTGTGTGTGTTCACTTGAAACAGAGAGCAGGATCAACAGTTTCAAGAGCTGAAGAGTCAGAAGTGTGTTGTGGAGAACACTCAGAGCGTATGGTCCACTTCTGACGCTAAAGTAAGCTTGAGGTCCTTGTTTGTTGCTAGTAGTTCCTGTTGAAAGCATGAATGTATATCTTATGTATACTTAAAGATATTAACTAAGAATGAGATAGGGAGGTAAAAGACACTGGAACAATGGAAACAATGGAAACACATTTAATCAGTACCTGTCAAATGTTTGGGTACGCCTTGTCTATGGTGGAGACCAGAGCTGGACAATTAATTGTTATTATCGATTATTTCGATATTTATGGTTTATATATACCTATATATATATATATATATATATATATATATATATATATATATATATATATAATAAAATGAAAAATGAAAATCAATTTTACAATTTCACTTTGGTTTGGCACAGCGGGCTTCCGTAGTTCTCCGCCTCTCGAACCGCATTACATTGGAGAAATACAAAATACAACATCCAAATCCAAAGAGCTCGTTTCCAAGAGGGGCGCGGTTTCATCCGTTGTATGGAAATGCCTCGGGTTTACAACTTTCATACATTGAACAAGCCAAAGCCCCGCTGTAAATTGTGTCGTATGCTTGTGGCAACTAAAGGAAGCTGAACGACTCATTTATTCCAGCACCTTCATCAGAACCATGTTGTTGAACCATGGGGTGTGTGGAGCTGCGAATCGGATTTTGTCAACAACAACAAAACTAAATCGGAGATTCAAACATAGATGTTCCATATGTATGCGACAAACTTTCATTCATTCATTCATCTTCTACCGCTTTATCCGATCTTCCCTCGGGTCACGGGGAGTCTGTGCCTATCTCAGGCGTCTACGGGCATTAAGGCAGGATACACCCTGGATGGAATGCCAACCCATCGCAGGGCACACACACACACTCACACACTCACACACACATTCACACACACATTCATACACTAGGGACAATTTTCCAAGGTGCCAATCAACCTACCGTGCATGTTTTTGGACCGGGGGAGGAAACCGGAGAACCCGGAGAAAAAAAAAACCCTGAGGCACGGGGGAACGGGGAGAACATGCAAACTCCACACACACATGGTCGAGACAGGAATCGAACCCGGACCATGGCGGTGTGAGGCGAACGTGCTAACCACTAAGCCACCGTGCATCCTTGTGCGACAAAAAAAAAACAGTTGGTAAAATGCAAAACCTCACATGAACTAGACAGGTGAAATACAGGTAGTTCTATACTACAAAAATGTGCAAATCCATCTGAACTTCATCCAATGTCACCATAGACAACAACAATATTACCCGAATGATACGTCTCATTTCAGGAACTGTTATTTAGAGAGCAAACTCTCTGAATGTCTGCCCGGTCACTGCACCTAAATCCTTCTGAAGTGCTCTGGGATGAACTGGATCGCGTGGTCAGAAAGAAATAGCGATATTTGCCCAGAGGCACGGCTTATTAATTTAGATGAATATTTAGAAAAAAAAACAATGACTCATCAACGTTCAACTACATGTTTGGAGTGTTTCCAAACTATTGACATGTGTGTCTTATACACTCTTAAAGACTCTTGTGTTAGAGAATCGCTAATCATATTACCGTGGCGCCTCAGTGCACGCTCATGGCTTTTTGTGTACAGGAGGTGGGGGGTGAGAACCGGCTCAGTGCGCCTGCATCATCACAGAGACACCCCGTGTCACCGGGCAGAAATAAAGGCAAGACGACCAACAGGTGATGGTCATCCCCAGTACATTATAATTTCTAATAACAATACTCTTCTGTTGGTTCCGTCTTGACGCACCGTTGGAAGGGATAATTAGAAATGAGATAATAATTCGATAATAACATGGTGTTTATCCCTTAATAGAAAAAGCGGTCACAATAGCGACAACCCAGAGGAGAATCTCAGCGCGGTGCCGAGCTTCTTCATTCCTCCGGATGTGTCCGAGAGCGAGGAAAGTGCCAACGATGATACCAAGAAGAGATGCAAGTATGAACTCTTTCTGTGGTCTTTTATTTCAATGGAATTTCATTTTGATTTTAACAGTGCCTCTGTAATGTGTCTTTTTTGCCAGCACTCCACCGTCTAAGCAGGAAGCGTTTGAGCTCTACAAGACAGAAAAGGGCAGCGAGATCAACAGCATCCTGAAGGAAAACAAGACTGTGCTAAAAGACCGCCTAGACCGACAAAACAAACTCACAGCGACCATCAACTTCATTAAACGGGACATCGACCGCATGAGCGCTGAACTCCAGCTGTGTCGAGAACAGAGGCACCGTCAGGGTCAGTATCATATCTAAACACGTGCGTGCATTGGTTGAACTACATGTTCCTGTATATAGTTATATAGTAACTGTGTGGCGATTTGCTTTTTCAGGCGTGCTATGTCTTCTGTGTATTACATTTTACCTACTGTCATTAGAATATACGAAATGATGATGGGTTGACTGTATATAGACACACACACACACATCTTCTACCGCTTTATCCGATCTTCCCTCGGGTCACGGGGAGTCTGTGCCTATTTCAGGCGTCTATGGGCATTAAGGCAGGATACATCCTGGATGAAATACCAACCCATCGCAGGACACACACACACACACATTCACACACTAGGGACAATTTTCCAAGGTGCCAATCAACCTACCGTGCATGTTTTTGGACCGGGGAGGAAACCGGAGAACCCGGAGAAAAATCCCCCTGAGGCACGGGGAGAACATGCATACTCCATACACACATGGCCGAGATGGGAATCGAACCCGGACCCTGGCGAACGTGCTAACCACTAAGCCACTGTGCCCCCCCACACACACATTTTCTCATTTGTATTGAATTCACTCGACGAAAGCGAGTGGCTGTAACTGTTGAGGATACGGACTTCATAAGTACCGGAATAAAATCAGAACCGACCATATAAATCAGAGATCTTCAAAGTGACTCGGGTTGTAAAGCGATACTTACCTTTCTTATTGTTAAAGCATCTCAATGTCGGTGGCTTCTCGCCTTCAGGCCAGTTAACGAGCGCAGACGGGGAGCCCGTGTTGGACGAGGTCGAGGTAAATCTGCTCCGAAAAATCAGACAGGCTAAAGATCAGTACAGGCAGAACTACGAGGAGATTCTCAGCACCAAAGCCGAGGTGCAATACTGCAGACATCTGGTGGACCAGTGCCGCGTGCGCCTCTTCACTGGTGAGTTCTTTACGCAACGTGCACGGTATTGGGACGCCTGGATTACTTGAACTACATATGGTCCAACAAAACCATTGTCCATATGGGACATGCTTCCTATTTAGACCAGGCGTGTCATATTTCTCTTTCACACAAGTATCACTCATCGGTGTTTGAACAGAATTTGAAAGCTGGTACAACGAGTCCTTCCTGTTACCAGAAGAGGTTCTGTCCATCCTCAAAGATGGTGGACCTATTAGACCAGGTTTGGTTCCTGTGGACAAAGCTTTGGCTTTGGTGAGTAAAAATCATGTAATTCTATTTTAACGGCAATATTCTATTCATTTGTCGAGCTAATAAATAAAGATAAATAAAGCCTCTATGTAGCCGAACAGCCTTTCTATCAGCACTCGTCTATCTTGGCTCTTGTCACAGAGCATGTATTTTAGACATGTGTATTAAATACATTAAATACTCATTAAGTACAGCAAATGTTGCCTACGCGTTTAAGCGGCTTGCTGAGACTTGAGCACGATGTGGTGTTGTGCAGGTGGAAGATGAACAGAAGGACTCTGAACCTACCAGGTTACTTGCAGACAGCTCCAGTGCTGCATCCTTTTATAACGCCTACAACAGGACAATACAGAGGGTGAGGCACGCGCACACACACACACACACACAGAGAAAACAACAGATGATGTTACTAAGCAAACATAAACGTGTGTGTGTGTGTGTGTGTGTGTGTGTGTGTGTGTGTGTGTGTCCTTTACAGAGAGCAATTAATGGCCCTGCTTCCAGAAGCACCAGCATGGGACCTCAAGTTTAAAATCACTTGCAAGTCGGATGCTCACCTGTCCACATCATCATCATCATCATCATCCCTCTCTCTTAACACTAATCCATTTTTAGTATAGTGTTTTTTTAAGGGAGATAGCTTTAGGGAGATAAAGAGTTTATTTAAGTGAAGTGCCATTAAGTTAATCCCAAAAATAACGTTTACTAGAGAAATGCAGATTCAGAGTTCAGACAGTAAGCGCACACATTGAGCCAACATTCGAATCAGTGGCGTCGCAGTCTTTATTTCTTTCTCCCTTACATAACTTTCAGTTATTTATTTATTTATTATTTATTCGGCAGTGGATATGACTGAAATGATTGTACTTGAAACCCGAAACTAAACATATTTAAGTAAAAAATTTTTAAAGCACTTAAAAAAAAAAGGCACAAAAAACAGTCACATGAGCAAATGTAATGCTTTACTTTCCACCTATGTGTATTATTCTGTACTGCCTTATTAAAGAAAGCGTATTAAACTCGATCCCACCCTATTTTATTGTGACTTCACTATTTCGGGCCCAAGCACTGCAATGCACAGGGTCCTCTGGTTTTACTTTTCACTTTTGGGGGTCTTATCATACTCAAAAACTCATGGCTCTCGGTATCCTGGTTGGAATCTCCGGGAATTAGGACGCCAGTGAGGCTCAGGGTCCTGGGCGTGGCACACGGAGGATACAGCGCCCCCTGGAATCACCTGAAAAGGTTAGTTCATACACACCTGCACATATAATTATAACTTATAGTTAGGATAAAAATATACAGGAAGATAATATTCACAGGAGCCTTGATTTATCACTATTCCCTTTGTGTAACTATTTTCATCAAATTTCTAGGACAGCTATTCTGTCCTACCTGCCGCGTATTCGATTATTCGGTATGGGTTTTAACGGCGTCAGGCCGGCTAAGGGCTTCACGAGTCAAGGTGGGCCTTTTTCACGGGGAGAACTTCCATGCAAAAAGAAAACAAATGTATAACTTTAGTGACTCACGGTTATGACAACGTCCTACTCACGGAGAGCAGGGAGCCTCGCCCGCTCTGTATCACGTGTTTGGGACGAGGACGCGGACGATGAGGATGATGCTTGTCCTTTCCCGGTCCAGAAGTCGAGACCCCGCGGCACGCTTGTGGTGTGCAAGCGTGCCGCGGCTAAGCTAGGCCTGGCTCGCGGTGCAGGACGCGGTGGATACGGAGACAAGTCTGTGCCAGCGTGCATGAAGGAGATGTCTCGTCTGATCTAGCCCTAAGCTCGAATCTGGAGGTTCATGGGATGAGAGAGCTGAGGTTGGCCGAACCCCCAGCGGTAGTGTCTTCGGTGGCTACAACCTGCATCCTAACCGGCATCCTAACTCCATCTCGGCCACCTCGCAAATCTATTTATCGCGGTGTGCGCGCTAAACGCGGTACCAGACGGAGATTTTGGCGGAAATGAGAGAGCTCGACACAGGAGTTCCCAGCCCGGCACTTTCGGATGAGGTGTGCGTGGTGAATGGCCAAATCTTGCGCTCTTCCCGAGGCGCAGTTCAGGGATGCGACCGCGTCATGGGTCTGGTCGTGTCCGGTGACAGGAGCGTTGTGGCTGAATTTGTTTGGAATAGGCGACATGCAGAAAGTGGAGGTTGATGGATGCTGCGTACGACCCCACCAAGGGTCTCTGTTCTGTCCAGCACTGGGGAAAATAAGAGGTCAGCACAAGAGGATGAGGATTTCAACTTCTGGTTACCGCGCAAGCAAGCTCCGCGACCGGGACAGGGTTTCGCTGCAGCCGCGGCTATGATAGGGAGACAGATGGGGGTGAGGAGTGCAAGACCTGATCCTGGCCAACGTCCGAGGACGGATGGGTCTGGGCCGAAGGGGAGACATGCATTTGCGGCAGCCAGAAACCGTCCGCCCCATTTCGAGGATCGGAGGAAGAAGAAGCGCGCGATTGCTCTCTGATCTTCCTCTCCCCGCCGAAAAAAGAGGGATTCCGGCCAGGTTCTGGGTTCCACGAAGGCCGTGAGTTTCCCTCAAGTTCAAGAGAAAGTTCGTGCTGTTCAGTGTCACCAAGCACTCGCACATGTCGTTCAAATGCACGGTTCGGGGGTTTGTTTAATAAAGCAAGCATGATCGCATCCAAGCCACGGGCTGAGGACGATGTGCAACCCCTGTTAATAAAAAAAAAAACCACATGTTAAACAAATAGCGACATCACACGAAACTTGCCAAAACATACAGAACACCTCCACAGTCTCACCTCTGAAGGGACGCCATCAATGTACGACGGCGGGGATGCGGAATTGTTCTGGGGTCCACTTTCAGCGCACACTCTCAGTTGGCGCGATCTGCACCGTTTTAAAGAGATCCAGGCTCGAATTCACCATGAAACCAGCCAAATTTATGCTTTTGTTAATGCATTTATTAATGCATGTTTCCTGCAAAACATCCACAGCAATGCACTGATCACTTCTGATTGGGTCAGTCATTTTCCAGACTAAATTATTTAAAATAATTATTCAGAATAGTTACAGTCCTGCATCACAAGCATGCTGTTAATTCCTTTCTTTATCAGAATCATACCATTTTACTCTTTATCCACTATATATATATATATATATATATATATATATAATATATATATATATATATATATATAAAAAAGAGAAACAAAACAGTGTAAAAACTGGATATTTGTTAAAAAAAATGTGGGTGGCACATGTGCACTTTACTTTTCATTCCTAATTAGTTTTTTTCCCTTTGTGATTAGTTTAGAATTATGTACAGTCCTGTGCCTTGTTAATTTATGTTGTCATTGTCATAGCACTTTGGCCCTGAGGCAACGTCGTTTCATTTCACTGTATACTGTTGAAATGACGATAAAAGCCTTGACATGTATGTAAAGAGACAACTGGACACATCGGCTTGTTAAATGAAAAGTAAACTTTATTATTCCTGAACCACAAAATAGACTTCTTTGGTTGTACAAATTCACTAGTTACAGTCCTGAATGAGCTCTAACCCCTACATTCAGCCCCTCCGTCACCTATGTAGCAAAAAAAAAAAAAAAAAAGAAAAAAAAAAATGCACCCCCCCCCCCCCATCCCATCCCACCCCATCCCAAAGGACCAAGAGAGATTAAAGCAACTGTCCTGCTGCAAAAATGTAGTGAATCCCGTTCGTTAATTGTGTGATTTCTGTCTTTACAAAAATACAATAAAATGATCCGTTAGCCATTTTTTCCCCCAAGTGTTGTCATTCAAAACTGAATTACAGTTAGCAAAAAGCAAGATGAAGGAAAGAAAACAAAAACAATTCTACGATTAGAAAAGATGAACATTGATGAGAGTGACCACAGTGTTGATGGCAACTGGTATGAGAATGAAAAGAAAAAGAAAGAGTTGTTTGCGAAAGAGAGATGGAGAGAATCATTTGTCCTCACCCCAGATTGAAAAACAACAGCAAACCTATAATGCATTACGCCAATACACAGTGCAGTGTAGAGAGAGAGAGAGAGAGAGAGAGAGAGAGAGAGGGAGGGATAGAGAGCAGTCTTGGACTGCGTTCTGCATCGCACCTTCGCTGCACGCGCTGGCTCAGATTCTCCTCGGAGTTCTGCTTTCTCACAGCATTTTGTACATTATACACACAATGTTAAGCGATTGGCTTTAGATTGAAATCTCATTGGAAAACAAAACTGAAGTAGCCACTCCAGAGACAAAGGATATGAACATAAATCACACAAGGAAAAAAGAAAAGAAAAAAAAATGAGGAAAAAAAAACAAAAACAAAAACAGGGGAACATTAAAGTTCAACCCCAAAACCCCAGTGTTACATAGTTTAGAACGAATATTAGAATAAAATGGACAACCTGGACCTTCTCTTCAGAATTGCTCCTTTAAAGTTCATGGTCTGAGAGTTTTTTTTTTCTTTTTTTTTTTTTTAAACAATTGTCATTTTTTTCTTTTTAAATAGTCTGTTTATGGGAATGTTCCAGCAAACAGCATGCAACATGGTCCAGGACACAGAAAACTGCAAAGGGAAGGGATTTATTGTGGGTTTTCTCACGAATGCACATATTTGCAGATTGTCCTCTGTTGTCTTTCATCTTCTAGTCCTGGTCCACGAAGACTAGAGAGCCGTTTAAGTTCAGCAGAACTGCACTCGCAATGAAACCGGACAAACTATTATGTTTTTTTTTTCTTTCTTTCTTTCTATCTTTTTTTGTTGTTAAATTTATGGTGAGATGAAACCCTCGGAATACATTTGCAACACTGCTCCAAAATCTTGGACCAAAAAAAAAAAAAACAAAAAAAAAAACAACAATGACAAAACATTGATTGTTATACTTGATATGGTCAGAAAGTTGATATTAAAATAAAAAAAAAGAGAGAGAGAGAGAGAGACAGCACTGACAAATCAATAATCCCAATACAGACTGTAAATATCGACTGATTTGTGTAATATTCCCAATGACGACGCGCCGTTTTTAAAAAGAGAATAAAAGCCACGATGGCGACTACGGAAATAAATTACGTGTAAAATGTTTACAATTTTTTTTTGTCCCTCTATGGGGCAGTGAAGGTCGCAGAATGACTGCATGCGCTTTAAAAAAAAAAAAAAAAAAAAAATCATCTGCGATATGTGAAAATATTAAAAATTTCTGTTTTTTTTTTTTTTACATTAATATCAGAGATTTAAAGTATTAAAAAGCACCCAAATCAATATCATCTAAAAATAATTTAGTTTGTTAAAAGCAAACTGTTGGAGGAGAAAAAAAAAAAGAGGAATAAAAAGCCGGTGTAGAGTTTTGCATGGAATGACGCTCCTCCTTAACCGTCCACTCGGGAGGAAGAAGTGGAGCGTTCCACCATCTGTGCTAAACGTTAGCTAGAAAGGCAAGACTGGTGTGCGAGAGACAAGAAGCTGTAGTGTTTCTTTCGAGACAACGAAATAATCGGTCACTTTGACGGTTCGAGAATGGAGAGAGTGGTTGGAAAGTCTTTCACGCGTTTCGGTGAATGTACATTTTAGTGTCTATAGCTTGTAGGATCACTACTGTGGACTATTTTAACATGTGTGTGTGTGCGTGTGTGTGTACATTTATGTGGGAACGGCTGTCTCTAGACTGCGACGGCCCTGTCGGAGTTTACGCTTGTTGCTGTACAGAGCCATCTCCTCCAGTGCAGATGCGGCGGCCGCGGTAGCTACAGGCACCTCGGCTTCTACACAGGAAACTAAAGAGTGACACACAAACACACACAGGCACGAATGTTCAGTGTGAATTCAGATAGAGAGTCGACATTTAAAGGTAGGTATTGGATTGACACATTCAGACACATCCACCTTTTCCCAAGCAAGGCTCCGTGAAAACAATACTAAGCACAAGTGTAGAAGTATAACACCACCAATATACTAGAAAAATAAACGTCTGTGGAGCAAAAGCGAAGCTGGAACACTATCAGATCAGTAAGATTATCACAAATCAAACAGGCGTGGAAGAAAAATAAGCGACGACCTTTCAGTAGGGTACAACTTTCCAACCCTGGTCCTGGAGAATCCCCGGAAAAGTTTTTTCTGACCTCATATATTGCAAAGTTCCTGGAGCTCTTTGAAAACGCGCTTAACCCTCTACGCTCCGGGGGGGGCGCCGTCTCTGGGTGCTCTGACCCCAGCTTCCTAACATCGCTGGGATATGTGAAACAGGAATTTCCCTGTGCTGTAAAGTATATGTGACGAGCACCTTTCTTTTTAATAGCGGGAGTAAACGCTAAAACTATGTTCTCCAGGACTAGATGTTGGAAATCTGTACAGCAGGGTATCAGCTTGTGGAGCAGGAACCTTGCGGAGGTTAAACAGATCCGTGCACGTGTGACACACACGCATACAAAATGCAAGTGGGGTTCGTTTTCAAGGCTAGTCGTTAAAAAAAACAAACAACAAAAGCAGACGTTTCGGTTTAAGTGCTTTGTAGCATTAAGGCTGCGAGGTGTTGATCGAGGACATTTTGTTGCTCCCCTTTAATAGGTCTCGCATCTAGAAAGATGAACGAACTCAACATTTCGCCGCTTTCCGCTTGTTGGAATTCAGGGATTTTTAGTCAACAAAAAAAAATGGGAAATGCGGATGACATAAGCCACAGCACCAAAAATTCCCAAAACATCCATCGTGCTGGAAACTAGAAACATCTGGATGGATTTACACAAGGATAAAACGAATATGCGTTTGATCTGCTTTTTCATGTGAGGTTTTACATTTTAACGCCTTTTTACAGCATGTAGAAAATCCAGCATTTTAACAAAGCAACTGTATAAAAGTCGGAAGAGGAATTTTGGAACAAGGAGGAATTTTCTCCTCATTATTTATGAGTTACGATACAAGAAAAATCAAGGAAGCATTGTGCTAGACTAATAGAAACGATTTGACATTATTCATACGTCACAAAAACACTAGTTTGATTTTCAGGTCGTTTCAGCAGCTCATGAAAATATGCGTTGTTAGGACACATTCTTGCACACACACACACACTACATTTACATTTATGGCATTTGGCAGACGCCCTTACCCAGAGCAACTTACAACTGAGCAATTGAGGGTTAAGGGCCTTGCTCAAGGGCCCACTAGTGGTAGCTTGGTGGTTGTGGGGTTTGAACCTGCGATCTTCTGGTCCAGAGGCCAACACCTTAACCACTAAGCCACCACCTCCCACTACATGGACAAACGTTTGTGGACACCTGACCATTCAATTCGTATGTGATTCGTATTGTGATATCCCATTGTCCATTATGACAATGTTTAAAGTCAGGTGATGTGCAGTGAGGAAGCCTGTGATGCGCTCAAAAGTGTAGCAGGCTACTCAAAATCTTCCACTCAATGCATGAAAACAATATATTTATGGTGCTTCTGTTTTGTGTTTCTGTCTCGTAGGGGAATCTATAATGCCTCTGCATCCAAGCAAACTCTATACAATTGTGTGGTAGTGGGGAGGAGGAGGGGGGGGTGTTGTTGACAACATACGGCTGGAAAAGTCAGGTGTCCCTTTTGTCTACATAGTGTACATACATTCGTCCATCCGAAACGCCTACCAAATTCCGATGATCGCTTATCCTAGGAAACTTCCTGTGTCAAGGGGATAACAAGTGTCAGCAAAATACAGCACAGAGAATCTGCGCTCAAACTCCCGTAGCAATAAGTACTGCTGAGAAATCCATACACGAAAGCTTACCTGGGCTCATGGAGGCATCACTGTTGTATCGCACATCTGCAGCATCTGGAGACTGCAAAACAAGAAGAAGTGTGAGAGAGTAAAGGCTGAAGGGCTTCGCAGCCCCAAGTCATTGCCAACCACCACTGTAGGAGACAAAGCCATCAACAGGGAGTGCAGCCAGGGAACGGAAAAAAACAGCGGTTTATAAACCAGCACAACAGCACTTCCTCACAAATCCGCTGGTTTACACCCCGACACACACAAAACACACCCCCTATTTCGACGTTAGCAGTTATTCCAGGAGAGGCCGACAATATAAACGGTCACTTTTAAAAGCACTGAAAAAGAAGAAGCAACAAAAAAAGCCAAAATTGTAATATAGAAGTCACACACCAAACACCCCGCCCCAAAAAAAGCATGCTACACACAGTCCTTCACCCCCAGAATGGACGTACCTTGAGATGTACCTGACCACACAAGTGCTACACAAAGCTGTAGTCCATGTTCGAGGGTCAACAATTAATTACCTTTATGAAATTCAAAGTGAAGACAGCTCAATCCACGTAATAACCATCGTGAACATTTTATGGGACCAGGGTGAAGGCATTGCTTTGACAATAAACTCCACTGATAGAAGACCTCATAAACAGCACTTCACACACTGAGGTCAAAGCACACTGAAAAGGCCACCAAACTGCATATATATATATATATATATATATATATATATATATATATATATATATATATATATATATATATATATATATATATATATATATATATATATATATATGCTACCTTAATGGTTTCACACAAATTTCAAGTTACTGTATTACAAGGACGGACGTTCCTCAGAGACAAATTTCTCTTCAGAACTCTTTTTTTTTTAATTAAGGCATAATCATGTATTTGTGTGTATGGCACCAGAAGTACACACTACACACACACACACACAAAAAGAAATTTGGTGGTCTTTGGTGTGGGACGACAGCAAAGGGATATTAGAAACACGACACCACACGACCCCAACCCACATGACCAATATTCATCCAAACATCCATAAAAAAAAAAAAAAAAAAAACACACAAAACACCAACACTAAATAAGGCAACATTCCCTTGTTCCCAGCTCCCCATGCCCCGGGTTAACCGTCTCGCCTGCCTTCCACTCGCAGCTGACAGCCCACCAAACTAATTATGATCAGGAGCTACGTTTCAAATCGGGCTGATACTCTGAACCAAAAGAGGGCCCAGTTGAGTGAGAAGATCTGAGATAAAGGAGCTCGGGGGGTTAGATCCTCGCTGCCATCTCGACTTTTTATCCCATGTCCCGAAGCACCATGAAGCGAGATGTTCTGGTCTGAGACAGTCCAGCCGGTTGAATGCTTTGCTCTTTAGGTCTAGAATAAGTTGTTCGGGTAATTGTTGGTAGCAGCAGTAAACGGTGACTGAACATCATAAGTTGTCTATGCAGAGAAGCTGGACGCCCAGTTACACCAGGGACACTGCTATTTCTCAACATTACCAGGAGGGAGAGAGGTAAACAGGGGAAAAGCCAGGCAGATGAGACTAACTTTAGAGGTTAAGGAGTGTTCAGGTTCCTGGGATATTGGCATGCAGGCAATACCTGAATGTCGTATACGGGTTTAGCAGAAGGAATGGCAGCAAATTGTCGGTAGTCAAACTTCTTTTCGGACAGGGACTAAGGATAGCAAATGAACAGGTGTAGATGTATAGGGTCGAAGGGAGGGTGGGGGTGGAGAAATAAAGACAAAGCAGAAGTGAGACAGGAGTAGAGGACAGAGACAAAGGGGGAATAGAGGCAGGAAAAAAAAAAAGGACAAGGAGGCAGTTCATGTCAGTACGGTTCTGTTTGCTCTGGAGAATGAATGGAAGAGTAATGGACATGAGTGCTTTACATTTAGTTGACAAAATATACTAAAAAAAAACAATATTAACTGTAGTGTTAACACAAAAAGATGTCAAGGCAGGGGTTTTCCTGTAAATAAATACAAAGCTCTCTGAAACTAGAATAAAATGCATCTCATACCAGTCGACCGGGTGATGTCACAACGCGAGGACTGAGATCTGCTTGGAAAAGAGGAATCGGGGTCAGTACTATAAGCTGAGTAACGACACCAGGATTGCCAGTATGGGACTGCGGATGGGAGCGCTCACCTTCCATCGGAGTGGGTGAAGGCGTGGGCGCAGGCGACGGTGATTCTGCTAACTGGTCCAGAGTGCCTCGCTTTCTCCCTTCTTTGGACTTGGCGATGACCATCTGAGCCTTCAGAGCATCCTGCTCCAAAGACTTCATCCTAAAGGAACAGAAAGGTATTAGGGCTTAGATTACATACGGTGTACACAGATTGATGGAAAAACAACATAAAACAAAAAAAACAAAAATCAGATGTTTGAGTGTGCCTGGTTAAGGTAAACCACAGTGGCAACATGCATTCAAAATGCTGTTAAAAGGGGACGAAAAGGGGGGGGGGGGGGGGGGGGGGGCGCCTTTTCATCGTAAAGAAACCACAGCAAGCCAACGGTATGGTTCCCATGCCCCAAATAATTATGATCTAATATTTATTTCTTCAACACCATATAAAAGGTATTTCGTACTTAATATGATAGGTGTGTGTTGGGCAGAGGGGGCTAAAATATCGCTTATCAAGGATACCCAGAGTACAGCAGCTGTCACAAACGTGTACAGGAAATCTAGGGCAGGCATTTATTGTGCGAGATATAACATTACAGACAGCTATTGTCCAAAAAAAAAAAAAAAAAAAAAAAAGATTCATCTTAGGATCGAGTGATTCACCATAACCATTTTTCAGTGGATTGATTAAGTAGAAAATCTACCATATGTCTATGTATGATCTATTACTACAATAACAAAATCAATCATTTATTATTATTATAATTAATGTATGATTATATTTCAGCTGTTATTGAAAATCAGGCCACACAATACAATCTGAGAATTCATACACTTTTCAGTGAGAGAGCTCTATGGCATCAACTCTAACAACCCTTTTATTATAACGATCAGAATTGTATTATATTTGATCATTAGTCCAAGCTCAACAAAACACATACACACAAAAACAGCGGTGTGCAAATGGATGAGGCAGTGCAAAAATCATCAGTGCAACAAGGATGTGTGTATGCATGAAGTGGTGTCTGGAGGATCCAAGCATACATCAATCGCTCAACCAAAGTGTTATTACTTTAACTTTACAATCACTGTACAAATCCCCCCCCACCCCCCACACACTATAACAAGCACCAAAGCGTGGTTTAAAAGCACCAGAGCTCAGCCCCCACAATGCAGTGTGGGTGGACAGGGCAGACCTGGGCTGAGAGGTAGAGGAGCAGGTAGAGGGAGGAGCTGCGGCACTGTCTAACGACGCCCTCACACGCGACTGGTAGAGCCTCTTGGCCAGGTCTTGCTCATATTGCTTAACGTCTTCCTCCAGACCATAAGGCCTTTGGAGAGAGCGGAACCAGAGAGAAGAAAGGCAGGAGCGAGAGAGGAGAGACAAACAGAAAAGGGGTGGGGGGAATAAACGCACAGAGAATAGTTGATAGAGAAGAAGAGGAGGATACAGATGGGAGGTAAAAAAACTATGACACACAGTAAGAATCAAAGGGGTAAAGTTAACACGGGTAACTCCAATACCCAGGTTTCCAAAGACTAATGTATACAAAAAAAATTCCTTCAAAGTTCATTTAATAGACGACATGACACAAAATATGAACTGAAGGTTATTCCTGATCTCTGTTTAGTGATAGGGAAATGGAAAGATGCCACACTGCTTCCGTGAAAGGTCATTCGAAACAATATTTGAAGCCCCAGTAAAGATTGTCATTTGAATGTCAAGCCCACTGAATAATTTATTAAGCACACCCTGGTAACACGAGACCCTCATGTGTAAGCGCGTCTTTGGAAACCCTGAGCACGGAACAAAATGAACGTGAAAGACAACACAAACAAGGAAGACGCAGTTTAAGATCACAGAAAAAGGGTCAAAAGAAACACATCTCTAGCCAACAGGCCAAGTTGGGAAAACTCTATATGAAGAGAAATACACAGAGGGATCGGCTACGTATAGAACAACCGAAACCACACGGGTCTCTGGCCCAGGATCTGCAAATGATTCCTAAATTCCTATATCTGGTATGGGGTTTGTTGCTGTACCTGGCTGCTCTCCACATGGCTCTCTTCTCTGCCTCCAGGGCTCGCTTCTCTGCAGGGGAAAGATCCTTGTCTGATGCCACACTGAGCTCTGGGCTCTGTACACGCAGCCGCTCCTGGTGTCTGCGCTCGGCCTTGGCGGTACGGATTGGAGCCGAAGACTCGCCGGGGTACACGGGGATCAGACTGCGCACATGTTACAAACAAACAAACCAATAAATAAATGTATATTTTTTTAAAAAACAACATTAAAAAGTATAACATTTCCTTAGTTACCCAGTCATGGAGTTGGGTCTCTGCTCCAGTCTGAAGCTATCCTCCATTGAGTTGCGCTGGGAATCCCCTCTACCATCTATAGAAGAGGTCCTAGAAAACATACCACCAAAAGGAAACGACATTAGTGGCATAATGTTATAATAACGAAGATATAGTGTTGTTAAAAATGGGAAGGAAAATCCACCAATGATCCTAGGGATAAAAATATTTGATAATCTGATTTCCAAGAAAATAAGTCTTCCTTCTTACAGTCATGTAACAGTGAGTCTCATTCCCAGTTACATGTCAAAGCGG
>JACRUU010000017.1:17214189-17341689 GCA_030449085.1 Kryptopterus vitreolus | reverse complement strand
TGCGGAGGCTCCAGCACAGCCATGGAGTGAGGTACGGCAGCAAACGCCTTATATGCCTGCTTGACATTGATGGGAAATTCGCTGAAAGTATCTGGGGATGGGGCGCGAGGCTGCACAGAGGGTTCAAACGCCAAGGGGTGGAGAATACATAGGTCAGGGGGCCGGCCGGAAATGGGACAGAGAAAGAGACAGAGAAGCAACAATGCAGTAGGCTAGAAAGCATGTAGTGGTCTTGAGTTTTAGGGCTGGAGAGACGGAAAGAAAAACTGACTGCATAATAGATGGAGGTGCGCTAAACATTTATAGTCTAACTCTCTGAGCACAAGCCCTGATTAATAATATATGCATGTTGTTAAAGGCCGTCAAAGTTGAGCATTTCCTTTAGAACAAAAACAGGCATGAGGCTACAATACGACATGAGTTTAGAGGATTAATGCGTTTAAAATAACTGCACATTATTTCCAAGATGTGTGTGATTAGGGCTGTCAAATAAGGGCTGTAACGATTCTTAAGCACCACCGGTAAACTCTATAGGATTCATTTCAAACAAAAACAAAGAAACTTGGATTATCTAAAATGAATTTTTATGTATATATTTGTACTTACATTTATAGTTCTGTAATATGGCAATGAAATGCACTCAATGGGTTTAGGTTGTACAGATTTTCTTGTATGCACTTTCAGCAATAAACATGTTAACTTTTCAAAAAAGGAAACAAAGTCGTTCCTTTTAAGAGACCTGCTTTATTTTCTCTTGTAAATTTATTAATTAAAAAAAAAAAAGCACATCTTACTCGATTAACCTCGGTAGAATACTCCAATACTAAAACGATCTATCGCTACAGCCCTAATTCAAGCCCTAATGCTTCACATGACGCTGCATCCCTTCCAATACGTATTTCCTATGACAGGAGGTGCCTCTTGCAGTTAATCGGATTCTTAAGGACAGGTGGTGATGGAATGGTGCACCGAGCCTCTGAAATGTGGTCAGAGAGAATGTGTCGTGAGGACTCTTACAGTGGTCTGGGAGTTGATGGGGGAAGGGCCATGCTGGAAAGGGTTAGGGCTACTGTGGCCATCTTGGCTGACCGGAGAGGCGGGAGGCCGCACGCGTGAGATAGGCTGGATAGCACCAGGTTTGGTCTAGAAGGAGATGAGAAATGGAAAAATATATATACATATATTAAATGAAGAGACAAATCTATTCCACATTCCTATAAATGAAGGATGTCGCATGTAGGTGATTTATGATCAATAATGGAACTAGTAGCAGTAAGCTTTCTTGGCGTCTTTAGACACTCACAGTTGAATTGTCCTTGGCAGTCACATTGGAGGACAAAT
Organism: Kryptopterus vitreolus; assembly: GCA_030449085.1. Classification (NCBI taxonomy): domain Eukaryota; kingdom Metazoa; phylum Chordata; class Actinopteri; order Siluriformes; family Siluridae; genus Kryptopterus; species Kryptopterus vitreolus. Next base: position 17,340,348 of record JACRUU010000017.1, on the reverse strand, counting down.
GAATGCTCGCCTGAAACGGAGCAGAATTACGCATGGTATGAAACACGTTCCTAAGCAGGACTGTTTTTTGTTTTTTTCTGGACGAGCAATACGAACACCTAAGCACCAAACCAGCATTATGTACACAGCGATTAGACACAATATATCCAGAGCAGTAACAGGTAGCAAAGCGCATCAGAAATTAAGGTACCAGTGATCACAGTTTGTAATTCGAGTCGCCCTAGACTTATAGACAGGGTTATACTAACCCTGACCTTCATTGTTGGGGGAAAAAAGTGCAATGGTTTTCTAACATGGCATGTAACGAGCAGCACGACAGATTAAGGATGCTAAGCCTCGTACAACTTCTCGCATTAGAGCAACAATGCAGTTTGTCAAATCCACCAAGGCGAATCTTGCGAGCCATTTAGTTTCATTAACCATGATTGGGGGGGGGGGGGGGGGGGGAATAGCAAAGGAAGCCATAAGTAGCAGGTCGTGCTCAGACATCCCACTTACAAATCGGGTCTCCCTGCCTTGTGCGACAGGGGCTGAGGATGAGGGCTGACGGAATGATGGCTATGAAAGGAAGTGTCAATGAATAAAAAAAAAGGAAACGATTTATCTCTCTATTGTTTGGCAGACAAAACCTGCAAATTAGCTTAAACCGATCATATCAATTAAATCCTTAGCGGGAAAAAAAAAAAGATAAGATGAATATGAAAAGAGCGTACTAGGCATTTATGGACTCACCAATTGAGAGCCAGGGGAATAAAGTGGCTCGCGGACGGGACTGTCAACTCTTTGGGCCTCAGCTGACGGAGTCTGCTGGAAAACATTTGAAAAAGGTGGACTTGATTGAGAAAATTAGTATTACATTATACATGTGGGGGATATTCATACAAGCCATGCACACTTAATACCATAATGTACGCACAGATCGATATTTGTTAACCAAGAAATTGCATCCATGTATTGTGTCCTATTAAATAAACACAAACTTTATGCATGCGCTTAAAATGTTTTGCTCAATTTTTTTTTGACAGTTATACAATAAGCCACTTACGCTTGTAACACTTTTAATAAGCATTTGAAGAATGATCCAGGCTACAGATTAGAATCTGTACACACTGAATTCTCCCATTTTTCACATTTCAAGCAATTCCAATCCCATAAAGTGAACATGGAAATGCAAGTAGGTTCAAAGGTTTCAAAATAAGTAATGAAATTGTTAATCCATCATCAATACCAAACCTCTACCACCATCATAGCATATTCCTCTTTAACCCAAACAAATTTAAAAAAATATATATTAATAAAAAAAAGCAATGGTTTAAATGATTGTCTGGGTGGGGTGCATTATCTGAACAAGCATTTGCTAGAAATCTTATAAAAAATAAATAAATACAGAAGTTCACAAGCCATGCTGCTTCCAAAACGAACAGCACTCGATCACAAACACGCTGCCCAATGGCTTGCCTTATTATACAAGCAGGTCTGAAGTTGCCCCTGCCTGCCATAGCCTGTGGGCGGCCCTGAAAGGTAGCGCTCCTCGGGGGGGCGGCCCTTGCTCTTACGATTAGCTACCAGGAATGGGTTTTCTTTGAAACAGATCGGTTGCGAGTCCACAAGACATTCCTCATCCTGTGTGACTGCGGTTGCTGGACTCGGGTCCTGCGACATGGCTGCGGGTTGCACGGGTGCGGCCGAGGTCGTAACTGAGCACAGCGAGGATGAGGGAGGGACGGGGGCGTCTACATGGTACAGGGTTGCGTGGGCTTTCTCAAAGCACAGGGGATCTAGAGTGCCAGACGGCCTGGCCTGAAGAGCACTCTCCATGGGACAGGATTCAGAGAAAGAAGAAGACAGCTGAAGAGTGAGAGAGAGTCATGAAAGAGGGGTGTAATAGTGGAAATAATACAGGTGCAAAAAACAAACAAACAAACAAACAGGAAAATAAAGGAGCAAAAACAAACGCAAGCCTAAATATCCCCAAAAAGGCAAACGAATTAAGATCTATATTGAGATCAGACCCTCCCACTTATAAAATTCAATAAATGTCTCGCTAATGGTCAAAGCCATGAAAACATATAGTCGAGTGTAATCGACAGTCATTATGTCTAGGTGTCTCAGCTGTACAATCCTGAGACAGCTAAATATAGAACGTCCAAATCCAGCCTGGGAAATACCACCCAACTGAAAATAGTCACCATGATAAAAGAGCAGTGGTAATGCGTGGTGGGGGGGGGGGGGGGGGGGGGGGGGGGGGGGGGGTGGCGGCGCTTCATTCTGAGAGAACAAGGTCAGTGGAGAGGAATGCAACCCAAAGACCTTTGACTAAAAGACAGCTGCACGCCATGTCTAACTCCGTGGTTCGGCCATGACGGGTCTCCTCACGTAGACACGGTACAGCTACTATACAATTTAACAAGCATACAATTTAATCTGTTAAAAGAACTACGATTTCTTGGTGCAATCTCACTGCACATGGATCCTCTACATATTAAGATCCAGAAACTGAGCTCGGAATGGTAAACTCCTAACTAAACGTCTCTAGACTCTGAAGCTAGATGCTTCTTTTTCCACACAATATTTAACGCAATCATCCAATCATTCATACGAGACACCTCATTAAAGTACATTACAAGCATCTGAGCAGATCTATAAGCCTCACACATATACTAAGACAAGTATATAACTACTGTATCAATCACACAGGACTCTATATCACAAAAAATACCACAATAAATAAATTAAAAGACATACAGAAAGGAGACTATAAAACGAAGAATAAAAGAAACAGTGCAGAAACTCACTTTAAAAGAGAACGACAGGCTCAGAGATTTCTGGGACGTTCTTCCAACGCTGACAGAAAACGCTTAGAGAGCGAGATTAAGTTCTATCATGGGAACCTTCCTCTTTAGTGGCCCGCCCACCCGTCACTAGCGTGTCATAGCAGTCACTCACATACTGTTTTTAAAATAACCTCTCGGCGCTCGTCAGCTGTCATCCCAATCCCGCTGTACGGTGTACTCTGAAGAATGAGGTGCCGCTCACACACCATTCTGTCTGATCTAAAGCAGCCTGCATAACCCCAGTGATCATTTCTGCATCTTAAATGATCATCAATTAGTAATTTCTGACAATAATAAAAAAAAAATAAAAAAGATTGTGTATAGAACACAAGATTATTCATTTTAAGAACTACATGACAGCCTTACACAACAGTCTCTCACAAATATTATCACATGGTAGAACCGAAACATCTAATAAATGGCTGTTTTTCACCGTTAAATGTTTTTGACCAGCAAGATTTGTTCACCAATCTGTGCAAACGAAAAGTTACTTCACCTATTCTGGGTAATTTTATAATCAGGCATAACTGTCTAATATATTGTGTTGGTCCCCTTTTCCGGATAAAACAACAGTCCATTGAGATACAGAAGCTGGTCTGTTGGATTGGACAACGCTAGCCAGCCTTCCAGCCGCATGCACAGTACGTCAATGAGCCTTCATTGGTGGTTCACTGTTCCTTCCATCGACCATTTTCGGTACACCACTGTACACCCAGAAACCCCACCAGAGCTGCAGTTTTGGCGATGCTCTGACCCAGTCATCTACCCATCACAATTTGGCTCTTCTCAAAACTCACACAATTCCTTGCCATTGACAACCAAACGTTTGCTTGCTGCCTAATATTTCCACACCCGCTAACACAGGCCATCATGAAGAAATGATCAGTGTTATCGATCGTCTTATAATGTCAATTCCAAACTGGGTTTATAAGTGATAATGTTAAATATTATTCTAATGTTTAAACTTCCAGTTGGTACGTATACAGGAGTAGAAGTATATTGTTTTAGTTCTGTCTTCTTATTAGATCAGATATTTGCCGATCGAGGTATTTTTTGTTTTACCAATGCTGCAACTAGAACGGGGATATAAATTAGGGCGATAAGGCATATAAATTGAATCTCCGATGTTTTTAGGCAGAATTCAATTTTGGATAGACTGGGGAAAAAAATGTGTCCGCTATATTCACCTGTTTTTAGCCGGTGTTTTGGGGCTTCCACCAGTACCAGATGCACCTTACGTGATTCTGTTTGAGGTGTTGGAATAAATTAGTCATGCTGCTTTTCCCTTAGTTGCCACAAACGTCAGTGGGGCTTTGGCTTATTCAATGTCTGAAGCTGCAAACCCGGACCATTCCCATATGCCTGAAACCGTGGCCCTCTCGGAAACAAGCTCTTTGGTTTCGTCAGATCGTGCTGCATTTCGTATTTCTCAAAACAGTATGGAAGCTCGCTGTGCCAAACCCAAGGCCGAAATCGCAAAATGTTTTTTTTCCCAACAACGGTGTAAAAATATCGAAAAATATCGATAATAATGATTAATCGCCCAGCTCCAGCTACAACTACAAAAAAGTAGAAAGAACTGTCAATGTTTGTTTACCCAACACATGAATATAGATGATGGGGGTGTGTAAAGTTTGTCACACTTGAGTTTGTTCCTCGGGCAACGCGTCACATGACCAGACTCACCCGGTTAACTCGCTGCAGACTGGTTGTGGGAAGGGCTGCCAGTGTCTTGTAGTCCAGTTTCAGTGGTCCAGTGCTCATGTTCTGCAGAATGATAATAATAATAATAATAATTATTATTAAAAATTTAATTATTATATTATATATTATCATTCATAAATGGTTCAATTGTTTTTTTGTGTATTATATACACAGGAAATAAAAGTTGTGATCAAGTTGACACGCAGACGCAGTCCAACCCAACAGCAAGGAAGTGTTGACCCCTCCCCCTTTCCCCAGGAAGACCAGGGCTATCCTAAAGCAGCAGGGGCGTAAAGCCTCACCTCAGCCTCCTCCTCCAGCAGGCGAGTAGCCGCTTCACGCTCCAAGCGCATGCGCTCCTTCAGCGAGAAAGGTGGGAGGGGAAGGGGGGGTAAAGTAGGAGGAGGGGTGACCAGACACACATATGAAATTGTGGAAACGATAAAAAGTGATGGCCGGTGGAAACACACGCACGCATGGGATGGGATTTATGAATAAGGTGTGGGAAAGAAATTGGCACGAGAGAGATATGAATGAATGAATGAATGAAAAGTGTGAAAATGACACCCAGGGGTCCATTCAGAAAAAAAGAGGGGGGAGGAAAGGGGGTAAAAGAGGAAGAAAAAAAGGTCAGAACCCACACATATCAGCACAAGTCATACGGGAAGCTTTCAGGAATGTGTAAACGCTACTGCTGCTGTTGTCCTGCGCCCATGTCCTCTGCGCCAAATCCTACGAGAGCCCGCTTTTCTTTTTTTTTTTTCCTATAGTTCAACTCACCACTTTCTCCATTTCTTCCCGCTCCCACTGAGACGTCTCCCTCACCATCTCAACTTCCTTTAGGAGAAAACGGCAACATGGTTCCTTTTCATTCATTCCTGCCTCGGACTTCCGCCAAGAAAAGTTCTATCGTCTGGTGTGTCTGAACAGCTCACCTTCTGCATGACGTCCATCTCTTCCGGGCTCAGGTCTCGGTCTATTGAGGAGATGCTCTCCATGCTGTTCTTTCGAACGATTCCGGTGGCGAACGGGTTCGCGATGACACCCGGGGATGCCTGGGCAAACAACAAACAACAGGCTGGAGTGTTTTTGGGGGAGGGTCTGTTTTTATTCCCCCCCTTCGTGTCTGACTTCAATTCGACTTTTACCTCCACGCCTGCGACGTTTCTGGGGTCGAAGCCATCGCACACCAGCATCAACAAGGTATCTCCGGTGGCACGCAAAACCCGGACTGCCTCTGTGTGGGTCATCCCGAGGAGACTGTGATTGCCCACCTCTAGGATTCTCATCCCGACCTTCAGGCGGCCATCTCGTGCTGCTCCTCCGCTGGAGCTCACCTAAACCGCACAGATAAACGTTTCATTCTATAGTAAAGAGCTAAAAAAACAAACAAACAAACAAACAAACTCAATACTAAACAACCATTCGTTTATACCTTGGAGATGAAGATCCCCTCGTCTGTTGGATCGAAGGGGTTGCCTGCGTGTCCTCTGGCTCCACCCCGAATGCTGATGCCAAGCTTCTCGCCAGGCTGCTTGTGAATTACGATTTCCTACGCACGTTAAAATTAGTGATTAGTGTTATGCGCGGCGTGTCCGGTGTAACTGGTCTGCGCATGTACGCACCTGCATGCCGGGCGGCGACGGATCTCGGCGCACTAGCATACGGATCTCCTTGTTGTTCGAGAGCAGGGCTTTGACGGCCTCCTGGTGGGTGGCGTGTCGCAGGTCAATGGTGTTTACTTCTAGGATGCGGTCACCTACGCGTAATCCGCTCTGACAGGCCAGGCCATGAGCGATCACCTATTCACACAGGTAGGAGGTGGTCAGACAGCATCAACCAGCGGTGATATCTTTGTGCGCTGAAGTTTGTGCGACAAGTTACCTTGGAAATAAACACGCCGGGTTCGCTTACGCCAAAGGGGTGGCTGGCATGATCGCTGCCCCCCACGATGCTCAGACCCAGAGGACCGCCTGTTTTCACCAGTATCACTTCCTGTGAACACACGATGAGGTGAACATTGTATTTTAGTCAATATTAACAAATTCACTTTTGGAAAAAGTTAGTACACGTACATTTTCGCTAATTAAATGCTTTCCAAAAGATGCCGTACAAAGGTTTTAAGACGAACGCTATCACAACACATCCACAAACAGGCAAGTCATACCGTGCACCATTTTCCTCTGCGATGCGTTTAAGTCCACGGTCCAAGAAAAACAGGTGAGAGTAATAAATAATGTGGATTTAATAAAGCTATATACCAAAATCCTTATGAGCAAAATAATTCCCAGACAAATATACTGCTAATATTTGCATTCAGGTTTATCGTCCAATTCTGCATTTAAACAAGTTCTCACCTCTATGGGGTACTCGTCCTCCATAGGACAGCTGAGATGGTTTCCCAGCCGGTCGTCTCCGGCCTCTTCTTGATCTGGCGAGTCCGAGGGCTCTGGAGGAGGAGGCGAGTGGGAGCGCCCTCGGCCCGACGAGCCTCCTGCGCTCGCCTGTTCCCGCTCCACTAGCAGCGAGATGGTGGGGGAGGTGCCGGTAAGCAGCGCTACTGCTTGGTCATGTCTGGCTTCTGTCATGTCTACACCATTGATCTACGGCAACAGTCACACACCAAAGGGGGTGAGCGTAAGGGTGAGGGGGGCGAGTCTCGCCCATCCAGCAGCGCCGGACTGGATAGAGGCAGCAGGTCATGCTTGGGAACTAATCATCATCATCATCATCTCTTATTATTCTCTGATAGATCCATGTATCTTCAGTAAGACAGGTACATACACATTTTCCATCATTCAGACTGATGTTAGTGGAAACAAGAGTTACAGGGCTGCAAAACTGTGCCTCAACACAGCCACTGAGGCAAACTCGATTAATCAGGACACTTAATATGCGTCATGCACGCTCAGGTTTATGGTATAATATATACGTACAAAGTTTGTGGGGCTTTGGGTGACAGGCATGCAAACAGCCCGGGGGTGAGGGTTTGGATCAGCAGGTGATTGCTCTGATTGAGAGCGAGGAGGAAATAAAGAAACGATAGAAAAAGTCCAGCCAGCAGTGATAAGAGGAGCGTGCAAGTGGGTACGCAGTTTTTCAAAACCCAGCTCAAACTTTTGTGCATTTACCATTCCTACGAGTGAGGAAAAACTGATTTAAGGGCCATGCTCAGGGGCCCGGAACTAGTAATTTGGTTCAGCTGGGATTTAAACTTGAGATCTAAAGTCTGATTCCTTAACCAATAAGCTACATCCTCCCAAGTGCATACAAAATGGTGTTGAAGAACATCCAGTTATACCGAAAAAAGTGTGTTTAGCTAGTTCTCAAACTCACCTAGCTGAATGATCTGCATAGTTAATATACGAAAGGTTTGCCTTTACCAATTTCAACCACAATCACGATGGAAATAAAGTGTGGCCTTAAACTGGCAAAGGCAATAAATTCAACCCATCACGACGCCTTAGCGTAGTCTTGCTAGCTTCTTCTGAACTCCTGATCGTGACAGAGACCAGCACTGACCATCCAGTATCGGCGCTTACCGCTGGCTGCTGCTATGGTAACCGGGAAATCGGCTACTCGTAGGCCCACAGAACCCGGTCTTTACACTGACCACCACCACAAGCAAGGAGTGTGTTAGTGTGTCCATGCGAGGACAGCGAAAAAGAGCAAGAACTCAAAAGGAGAGAGAGAGAGAGAGAGAGAGAGAGATCAGGAGTGTCAAGGAGCGCTCACGAGCAGCTTAAAGCTCAAATCCATGTGTTTGGAATATAAATGCTCGGGGATGGGAGGCTACACAACAATTACACACTTACTACACAACCGCGTGTCGTCTTCAGCAAAGGAAGAGGGGAAAGGGTAGAAGGTTGAGAGCATGCAGGAGCATCAGTTTAAGTCGAACAGTCTCAGGTGATTGTACAATGTTAACGCTTTCATGCGGCTGATTTATAATGGCAGCTTTTCATCGGAATGCTATAATAGAAAGAGAGAGAGAGAGAGAGAGAGAGAGAGAGATAGAGACAGCACTTTACTCACAGATATGACTCTGTCTCCCACGTGAAGGATGTTGTCTCGGTGAGCAGCACCTCCTTCGGCAATGCGAGAGATGAAGATTCCCTAATATGGAGGAAGAGGAGAGAAAGAGGTTTTACTAAAAAAGACCCCACAAGGATGAACGCAGACACATCAAAATACAGACATATTTTAATAACTTGTACAGCACAAATATCGATGAAGTTACAGCAAAAATGTATAGATTTTATATAAAAGCAACTGTAAATGATTTTCTGGAGTAATTATATTTGCTTTTTCTACTACATTCCACCACGTTCCACTTCCAAGCTTGAACCTGGTACTAGAATAGAGCGAGCCAAGTCGTCTGTGCACGAGGAAAACGATACTTTCAGGAACTTGAAAGCTCAGCGGACCGAAATTGAAAAAGGAAGATGGGAATTAAGAGCAGCTTATTTAATGGAAATGTTCTTATTAATATGAGCAATATAGTGGATGAGAGCACAGGATCTTTGTTTATTTATTTATTTTTTGGGAAGTAAAAATAACCTTACAATTCCTGACCTTTCACTCTATATTCATATTAAGAATCTGTCGTGTAAAAGCAATATTAGCATTCGCTATTTTGCGTAAATATGTAAGAGCCACTTTAAATGCTAAACGCAACAATGAATGGTTCACTATTTAAGGAAGGTTTAAAGGGGGGAAAAAAAATCGGACACACCGAAACTCAATTAACAACATGCATCAGTTTAAATGAAAACATAAACATGGACCGACAAAGGGTTCGGAAACAGCAAGGCAGCAACACTTACAATTACTCAGCAAAAGCCGAGTGCGCACGCAACAACTGTCTCCTATGAAAGCCCTGGAAAATCTTAGTGTTTAAGTAAGGTGAGGAAAAGGGCAGCAGAGCACGTGGTCTTGTGTGATGAGCCCAAAATACCCTTCTCCTCCACCCTGCCTTAAACACCACTTCCAGCTCGGATGTCGCGACTTGGCTATTCATATCTCTGTTGCCTTGGTGGAACCACAAACCTCTAAACTGGGAAAAAAAAACGTTTGTAGAGGAAGTGCAGGGATCGGTGATTGTACTGGCAGCGTGATGTGGACTCTCGTAGAACCACGCGGCTCAGACGCACTACGTGTTATTCACTCGGAAGGACACTTTATGTCAAATTAATCCTGGCAAAAAGTAATGCGCATTTAAATAAACAACAAAGGATATTTGGACTCGCACAACAATGAACTACAACATGAAAACGAAGCACGGAATTTAATGCGCATGTGAAAAATTAAGACTTGTTCAATAGCTAAATTAGGACATTTTTTTAAGACCCAAAAGGAATCCTGTATTACATATTGACAGACCTGATGTAAATTCATAGCAATAAAAGAAATCTCATTTATATTTTCCATCAGTACACACAAAAGGACAAAAAACGTGAAGAGGGATCTCCTTATTAATCCGGTGATCATTTTCACGGGCTCAATTGGGATACCAGAATAAAAACTGGATGAAAAACACCAGAATGAAGGTCATAATTGCACATTTTTGATATTCCTCATGCATAACCATATGTATGAAATCCATAGGCATGTTTGCATACTATTTTTTACATTAATATATAATTTTATTTTGTTGTAAACTAGATGGAAGTAGGTGAGATGTGTATATTTCTGATTTACCATGTCTCCTGCCCGATACGGTGTGGAACCTTTTCCCCCAGCGATGCTGAAGCCTAAGCCCTTGTCGTTGCGGATTAAGCAGGTAGCCAGGCGCTGACTTGGGCCCGTGCTGACGGCAGTCGATCCAGACTCCAGATTGAACGGGAGGCCAAAGGACCTTCTCTCCCGCGGGAAGTAATCGTCCTCCGGTCGCAGCGGCGTAGTCGTGATGGGGTTCTCCGGCTCAACCATGCGCTCACGCAGCACCGTCATGGTCACAGCTGTTCCGGAGCTCCGTAAGGCCTCCACCGCTGTGTGGTGCTCGGCTCCCTGCAGATCCACCCCGTTTACCTGGGAAGGAAGGAAGAGTGTCACAGTACTATCACGGGTTTGTGATCGGAAATGATAAAAACGGGCGGACAATTAAGTATCAATGAAATATTCCAAGAAATTGTGGGGACATCATATACAGCTCATAAACATGAACATTTTGACGGGTCGTAGTGAGTGCGTGCAAATAACATTTTTTAAATGACATCGTTGGCTACCCTAACCTATCCTAACACTTCTTTCCTCTCACTATCCAGGAATCCATATTATTAAACAAACAAATAAATAAACAAACAAACAAAAAAACAATTGTCTATGCTGTCTACTGGCTAAATCTATGTCTATTGTGTACTTAAGTTTGCATCTAGCCTTCATCAATGAATTTATCCTTAGATGGAGACCTAAAGCACTTCTTGTACATCTCCTAAATACTGCAAATGTAAATGTGTAATTGTGATGAACAATATCTTACACACATTACATTTATGGCATTTGGCAGACGCCCTTATCCAGAGCGACATACAACTGAGCAATTTAGGGTTAAGGGCCTTGCTCAAGGGCCCACTAGTGGTAGCTTGGTGGTTGTGGGGTTTGAACCTGTGATCTTCGGGACCAGAGTCCAACACCTTACCACTAAGCCACCACCTCCCTAAACAAATGTATGCATTATTGTTTGTTTTCCTGTTTAAAGAAAAGATCTGTTATGGTATGGAGGAACGCACAGTGCATGCATGGCCTCAAAAGCCCTATACTATCCACCGTATCTCAGGGTAAGAGGTAAGATCAGCTCAAGGCTCTTCTCTGTTCTGGCACCGAGGTGGTGGAATGAACTTCCTCTGGATGTCCGAACAACGGAGACACTGTCTACCTTCAAACGTCGATTGAGAGACACACCTCTTCCAACGACACCTATCCTAACACTTCTTTCCTCTCACTGTCCACTGTCCACGAATCCATTAAAATAAATAAATAAATAAACTCAACTGTCTATGCTTTTGTACTTAAAGTTTGTATTTGCCCTTCTTGTACGTCGCCCTGGATAAGGGCGTCTGCTAAATACTGCAAATGTAAATGTATACTAAGTGTGCATATGTGATGGATGAATATGAAGTTTAGAAATTCAACTGAAATTGGTACTAAATGTATTTTTTTTTTCTGATGGAAATACCTGGAATTTTTCAACCCCCACATACGATTCACTATTTTCTTATGCAAATCAGCAAGAGCGCAAAAAAAATAAATAAAAAAAGGAGGAAAATTTTTTTTTTAAACGGGGGGGGGGGGGGGGGGAAAGAACAAAAAAGAAAGGCATGCAGGAATTTCAAACACTGCAACAACAAACGTACCTCAAGTAATTTGTCTCCCACTTTGACGCCAGCTCGTGCAGCCGGACCCTCTTCGGACACTCGGGAGATGAAAATACCCTGCAGAAAACCACAAACGTTGAATCGCCCACGCAGACGACGACTAACAATGATCTAATGATAAATAACCGTACCTCATCATCTCCTTTGTAAGGAGTAGATCCCTTCCCCCCGGCTATACTGATGCCTAATCCACCAGTTTGTCTCAGGATGCTCAGGACCAGCTATGGGTAAAGTTAATGGGTCAGACATTTAACAAATGCCTTTTTTTTTTAATCATTAAAAAAAGCACGAACATAGGATTAAAATGCCTAAACAAATGTCCTCCTTGTAACGAATATAATAAAATGATTTTGATCAGTGGGATTGAATATTGTGTTGTTATCATATGAAGGGAGTGACTGCTCCGTGGAAAGAATACACTGCAGCAGTCACGGTGGCAGACAATCCAATCCAAACATTCACAATGTTTTCCTTTCCTTTTTACTCTCGTGTGACCTCGAAGCCAAAACGTCTATGCTTGTGCACGGAATACTGCACTGCACTAAATCTCCAAAGTTACTTTAGGACCACTTAAAGAAAGGAAAGCCATGAATGTAGGAAACAGGATGTTGGGTCTTGTATCGCATGCACGTGTCCAGATAAGACTGTATCAACGTCACGTTTTTGACATAAAACATGCCAAGGACATTTTTCATTCAAGATAGATTTCTGGGACTAAACACGATGGCAGACATTTATCTAAACACGCAATCATCATCAACATACTACAGACACATGCTACGTGGATTAACAGGTGACAAAAACAAACAACAACATTGTTACTTCGATGCAAAATACACATTAGTCGATCTTGATAAGGGTTAAAACAAAAATAATAGAGTTTTCGGGAGGAACAAGGCGGTTGCTTGTAATTCTACATAAGCAAGCCATGCACACTAGATGCCGACGCTAAACGTCGATGACAAAGAGGTCTACGAAAAGAGGAATAGAAGAACGGGAAGGGCTAGGACGGCGTGTGTGCGTGACACCCTGGGACAGAGAAACGTTCCCGCTTGACATGTCTCCATCTGCTATTTTGCTCATTGTTCCCTTAAAACCATCACTCCCTAACATGGCTAGGCCTCCGTGTGGTTTATTTAATAGTCGGGGGATAAAATGCGGTAAATAATTAGTGCAATAGGAATATTTGGTATTCAATAATATAATAGCAATACATTTAAAGTTAAATCTAACTTAATCTAATGTTCATGTTACATTGTTTAGAGGCAACTTTTGAGGCAATACAGTGTTTTATATCCTCTACAGTGTGTGGAGGGTGTAGCGCAGTATTTAAAGCACTGGGTTACTGATCGGAAGGTCCGGGGGTTTGAAAACAAGCTATTATATTAAACTTATGTTGACTTTAAAAAAAAACGACTAAACCCCAGACGCCATTATGACAATATTGAAAGTGGTAAAATACACCGTGCTCTTTATAACATCGTTAGGTTTGGCTCTGAAAAGCTTGGCAACCGAAGTCATTCCTAACTTGGACCGAGTGGAGTCTCAGGATTGTCTTTCCGGAGGACCGAAACATTTTGCAAGATAAAAATGCACATACTTTATTTTCTTTTTATTCACTGAAAGAAAACACTAATCTCAAAGATCCTGAAGTGGCCAAGCATCAATATTAAGTTGCATCCTGTTTGCCAGTCTCGCGTCTCTCAATTTCACATTTATGTTCTATTGTCATGTTTAAACAAGTATTCATGTTTTCTAGGTCACGTGACCCATCCCGGATCACGTCTTAAATGATATTACGATCCGATTACACGATCTAACTGATCTAGAATCAGTTGTTTACATGTGATTCGCAAAAAAACACTTTAAGTGGAAAGTCTTTAGTGGTATGAGAATTACACCCCCTAAAGGAGGTACCTCGATGATCCACAGGTCATAAAGAAAGTATGAAACTTGAAAATGTACCTAAAATACTCTGGATTATGGTCTGTGTAGACAAATACAGTGAATATATCTTTGACCACTATGTTTACTGACGAACCTGGTTGTCATTATTTCTCAACGCATTTAGTGGTTCTGACCCTGGTACTTATTATTTAGAACAATTAGAACAGATCCCTCTCCATTCGCTGCTTGAAAGTTTGCGAACCCCTTGAACTATTCTTTCTTTTCTGTTGTTTTACCTTGCTTTTCTTTATTTATCATCTGCTTTTTATAAATTAAATGTCAGATGTATGTTGATCAATTGCATGTCTATGTTTAAAGGGAATTTTTATGAGCAGCCATAAAAAAAAAACTGCATGAATTGTTGTTGTGCAAAACTAAGTGAAGCCTTTTATTTACTAGTTTGTGGGACCTCCGTTTGCAACCACATCTCCTTTTGTCTCTCACGTCTGTCTGGAAGGACATCTGGCACGTAGCGCCCGCTTCAGGTCTAGCCTCAATATTGCAACTGGTTTTCAGATCCGGACTCTGACTAGGCTGATGAAGAGTGTGAAATTCCTTTCTTTTAAGCCATTCCTTGTTGGATTTCCTTCATTGCTTAGGGATTGTTGTCTTGTCTCATCATCCATGTTTGGCCCAGATTCAGCTCTCTGACTGACAGGAGATTCTCGGCCAAGAATTTCTTGACGGATCTGAGAATTCAAGTGTCCCTGAATAATACGGAGGTGGGGAGGTGGTGCCTTAGTGCTAAGGTGTTGGAGTCTGGACCAGAAGATTGCAGGTTAAAACCCTACAACCACCAAGCTACCACTAGTGGGCCCTTGAGCAAGGCCCTTAACTCTCAATCGCTCAGTTGTAAGTCGCTCTGGATAAGGGCGTCTGCCAAATGCTATAAATGTAAATGTGGAGTCGCACTGGACCACGGAGACAGAAAAGCAGCCCCAGACCGTCACATTTCCTCCACTATGGAGTTTCTCCAAACGTGGCAGTTTTGATTGTGACCAAATAAATTATTCTAGATTCATCGGTCCTAAAGAAAGGCTTTCCAACTGCTTTCTGGAAACGTTTTTTTTTTTCTAGCAATCTTCCTATAAATATCATGTCTGTTCAATTTTCGTCCGATTGTAAACACATTTACCCCAGCTACTGCCAGAACGCTCTGCAACTCTCTAGAGGTTTAACCTTTACCTCATTTACTATTTTTTTTTACTATTTTTATTTATTATTGTCTTTATAATAATAAATAATAATTTAATTATTATTATTTATTTTATTGTCTTATAGTGGATGGATGGAGTTGGAATTTCTTGGAGATGGTCTTAAAGCCTTCCCCACACTTAATGCCACCTTCTTTCTGATGTCCACAGATCTATGCTTTCCTCTCGACATTGACTGCTCTCTCTTAATCAGTGTTGCCAATCTACTTCCCTAAGGATGTTCTGCCATTGCTCTATTGTATACTTCTAATGTGCTCACACTCTCCTTTTAATCAGGAGCTTTTCTTCCACTACTTTGTTCTACACAAACACATTAATGAACCTTGGGCACACATGTGGATTTCATCAGATGAACCGGTTTTAGGAGGTACCAAGAGAACTGCATTTTTAGAGAACCCTGAACCAGGACTACTCCTGTACCGTCTTCCAACACTCGAAAATCTTTTTGAAGAAAAAAATTCACTTCCTGCCCAACACATCCCACTTTTAGAGAAGTGTCACAGTAACGAGCGATTCACCGGCCAGTGGATATAATTTGATGGCTGATACCTTAAGTAACGCTATTACAGCAAATAATATAAATTATTAGAATTATTACAGTAATAAAATCAAACTGGAACATGTTTAAATGGAGTCTTTAAGGATAAAATACATTTCATTTGAAGTTTTTTTCCCCCCTAAACAAAAATATTTGTTTTAAATATCTTTTTTTTTTTTTTTTTTTTAAATATACAGCACCTTTGTGATCATTAAAGCTTAATTTAATCCCCTAAACTTAATCCCCTATTCAACGAAGAGTTCAACCTGACCAGGCTCTTCAAGAACCAACAGGACCATGTTGCAGTGTGTATTTATAAAGTGTCTGAACATTTGTGCATAAGTGATTATGAGCTTATAAAAGTTCATTTATAGAAAAAAAAAAGCAAGCCTTTTATTTTAACAAATGGTGTAATGCATCGGGGACCATATAAAGTGGTTTGAATACCACTGGGCGAGTGTCATGCTGTGCTATCAAGTTTAACGATCATACTACTGATGCGTTACGGATCGCAGCAGTGCCTCGGTCACACTAACATGACCTAAAGAATAAGAATAGTGCTGAAAAAAATCTTGCATATTGCGTTAGACTTGACACTACTGACTCCTGGGCCACAGAGTCTGACAGATGAGTGAGAAAGACTGGAGAGGGGGGGTTGGGGGGGTTGGAAGGCGGATAGAAAGACAGACACAAAAGGGAAGAGGACAAAGCCACAGGTATAATGGAACCCTGGTTTTGCACAAATTTAAGGATATTGGCTAATCGTGAAGTAAATGGTGTATTTTTTACTTTTTATTGATATTTACAAAAACACTGATTAGCTATACGATCTCAAACTCGTAACCTCAGGTTCACAAACAGGATTCCATCACATTTGTGGCTTGTGTGTCGAGTGACTGTGAGCAATTCCATAGCCATTGGCCTCAATTATCCGGTGGTCTGTCTCTTCCCCTCCAAAATCCTAACTACGGGTGAAGAGTGAAAAAGGAAAAAAAAGAGTGTGCGAGAGAGAGGAGGAGCTGAGAGAGAGAGAGAGAGAGAGAGAGAGAGAGAGAGAGAGAGAGAGAGAGAGAGAGAGAGAGAATGACAGCTGGATGGAGAGAGTAGGTACAGACCTCTTCCTCCTCAATTCGAGCAGGCTCAATCAGCAGATTATTGACTTGATCAAATGACACCCCCTGTTAGGATAGGAACCAGCAAGAGGGCATGCGGATTAGTGAGGCCAAAATGAAACCAAAACAAAAAACAAACAAACAAACAAAAAAAAACAATCATCACTTCCTCCAGGACAACCCCCATCAAAAGAATGAATAAGGAAGTAAATCTTCACCCAGACACACACGCACACACACACACACATTTTACAGAACCCCTTAAGATACACACACGCACACACATAAAATGAGAAAAGGTGAGCAGCAGAATTTTTTTGTGTGCCGAATTTGTTGCTCCGGCTGGTCGATATAACTTTACTATCCAAATAATTACATCACAAGCGAAGTGCTTTATAGCTTTGCAGCAGCTGGTATAATACAGTTTGCATTCTAATTCGGAAGCAGTGCGGATGAAATATTGCACACAGTCTTTCTTTTTGTTTTGCTTTATCACCCATCTATACGTGACTGTGACTATGCAGGGCTTTGGTGTTATATCGAATATTAGTAGTGCGATCATCTAAAAATAGATATGAAAATCTAAAACACATTGTGAATAACGAATACCTCAAATTCAAGCGTGCGTCCCAAAAAGAACGCAACGAAGAGACATTACGTGTTTTTTTTTTAACTACAAATTAGCAAAATGGAGATGACAAACAGCACAGGTGTGGAAAGAGACACGGAAGGGGATGATGATGAATTAGTCTCCAAAAAGTATGCCGTTTTATTTATTTATTTTTATTTATTTATATTTTTTAAATAAATGGGGTTATGGAAAATAAAAAAAGATTTTATTATTTAACATTTTTAAACATAGGGATATAAATAGAATATTGTAAAGATCAAGATATAATTTTATATATATTTTTTTTTATTTATTTATTATTATTATTATTTTTTAACCACATATCGACGTGCCCTGGATTAATGCATTCACGCTGATTTAGGGGCCAAACTGCTGAACTTGGCACTCGAATTAAAAATTAGCGAGTCGCCCCTTTCAATTTGTAATTATTACTTCGAGCATCACGTACCAACGATATTTATCTATTCATTTTAGACATATCGACCAGCCCTGGATTAATGAATTCACAATGATTTAGGGGCCAAACTGCTGAACCAGGCACTTAAAACTAGTCAGTGAGCCGCCCCTTTCAATTTGTAATTATCACTTCGAGTGTTGAGTTTAGATGAAAATTTGTGCTTGAATGAATTCCTTTCATCACGAGGTCGAAAACCGAGCGAGAGAGAAAACATACAGATGACATGAACGCAGAACACAGAATGTCCCACACACCAAAACAAAATCACACAATGCACACACATACACACATCTCTTCATATCCACATAGACAAAAATAAAAATCATTAAATAAAACTCTTCCTGGGTCCATGATCCCATTTCATGTGGGAATGCTATTCAGACACAGGAAAATCTAGATGCTCTGATGGCTAACATTTGGCATACACGTGCCGTGGTGCCGTGTTTATAGGGATGGCCCTTGTGCCTTGTCCAATATTCAGGAACAAATACGCTCCAAATAAAAGAAGTGAATATATTCTAAATGAGGGGAGGAAAATATTATGTCAGGGTAGAATCATGTCCGCCATGACCCACTGTGACAAAATGCTTTAGTGTTCTCACATAAACATTACACCAATCAGTTATCGCTCGTTGATGCGACGTGTATTTTAAAGGTGTATGGAAACATACAGCATCTAGACGCCCTACATCTCACACCTAATTACAAGAAGATGGGATCAGGGGGCCGGGAAGAATTTTCCGCATAGCTTTTTTGAGGGAGGAATAACAGCTCATCGTGGATTCATTCAAAAAGGGTTATTTTGAATCAAATGTTATCGGTGTACTCTTGTGAAATGAACCGCAATTCGTCCGATGCCTTACACAACACACTGGGGAGGGGGGGAAAAAAAGCGACATGATTTCCTGGAAAAGGAGAGAGAGAGAAAAAAAAATGAATGCAAATAATGATGAGGAGCAGCAGAGCATGAGGCAGGTGGAGGCAGTGCTCAGAGTGGAGGGGTGTGGTGTTGAAGGTGGAGCGTGTGTGGAACTAAGAGGAAAAGTAAAAAAAAAAAGGGGGGGGGGGGGGGTGGGAGGGGTGTTGTCATTTGTCTGTCAATCAAACAAAAAGAACTAGCACTAGTGTTTGGGAGTGTTGCGTGCACAGCAGCTAGGCGTGTTTAAAAATGGGTGGTGGTTAAACAGCTAGCTATAGGGGATGTGATATCAAGATCCCTCTAATAGTGCATTTAATATATGCCTTTTCATATGAACTGCCATAAACCCCTTTTTTCATGTCTTGTGTGTTAAATGTGATAGAAAATACAAAATAAAAGCACTTCTGGTATCACGCAGTTTGTATTATATGAAGAGGTAAAAAAAAATAATAAAAAATGTAATACGCTCTTACAGCATTATGAGTCATGTTGCCATGAGACGTCACTTTTCTTGTCTTTTGCCCCTCGTACCTGTAAATCAGTCTCTCCTGCTCTGGATTAAAGCCTTACCTTTACTGGCTGCAGCGAGCTGTTCACCTGAGCCAGCCTGCTGTCCTCTTGCTCAGCCGCCTCCAGCTTCCGCAACAAAGGGGTGTTCACTGACATTTCATCCTCGTCCTCGTCTTCGTCCCCTCCATCTCTCTCGTCGTTGGGCATCTGCGGGGTGGATCCCGCGGCGTCAGGGCTGAAACCCTCCAGTAATGCGGCGACGGCCTCAGGCTTGGGCAATTTGGTGATCTTGAAGTGCTTCTTGTAGTGTGGCGTGTCTTTGCGGATGAGGCGCTGTTTCTCGGCGGGGAAAGGCGCCGTTCGGGCCTCGTCGTCGCTGTGCTCGCCTTCCTCGTCGTCGTCGTCGTCCTCCTCCTCCTCGTCCCCGCCGCGGATGATGGGCTCCTCGGCGAAGTGCACGTGGCGGTGGGCTGGTGGAGAAAGGCGTTTACATATTCGCCCAAACGGTATGGATTTCAATATATATATTATATATATATATATATATATATATATATATATATATTATATATATATATATATATATATATATATACACACACACACACACATACACACCTACATACACACACATATACATGAAATGAATATTTAAAAAAATAATTTTCAGAGTGAAATAAATATAAAATAATGAATCACTTTATTTTGAAGAGAGATTTTGAACGAACTTTATATGTTTATAACATCTGTACTATTGGGTACCATTCAGAACAGATAAATATGAAATTAATTAATTCATGACAATTATGTGATTAAACATGATATATATATATATATATATATATATATATATATATATATATATATATATATATATATATATATCTATATATATATATAACGTTAAGAATGTAAAGTAGTCGGTGAGTGAACGTTCCATTGATACCTCGGTGTATTCTCCCTCCTCATCATACTCCTCCTGCTCGTGCTCTTGTCTGTCGATGCCATTTACCTTCTGCGTCTCATCAGGAGAGTTAGCAGAGGCAGTGCTGTTAGAGACCTGGGAATCGTGGCTCTGATTGGACAATCCACTCATGCGCTTCTCCTGTGAACAGCCAGTAAAAGGAGACTACTGAGTGAAACCTCCCCACACATGTCAGAAATGACAAAAATGTTCTTTAGCATGAAACAGGTCCTGCTTCAATGCACTTGTTAAAGCAAACAAAACATTGAAATTCATATTCTGCTGTGTTCAACAGTATGCAAAAGAAAAGTCAGTGTCCTTAATATAAGATCTCATGAGCTACTATGTATGTGTGTGTGTGTGTGTGTGTGTGTGTGTGTGTGTGTGTGTGTGTGAATGGATATATATATATATATATATATATATATATATATATATATATATATATATAAAAAACACACACACACATATATACTATATAAATACAACAGCATTCTCTAAAGGTGAACTCGAAACATTGTATTTCAATAGGATAGGAGACGAAAGTGTTTAAAACATTCTTTAAAGACAGAGGAGGAAGAAAATGGGGCAAATACATAAATATAGAGAGAAAAGTGTACTAAGAAAAGCGGCAGCACATAGAGGCAGCACTATGTACTTAAACCTAGTTTATATTTATCAGGGGTGTTTCTGAAAGTCACCCAGAACAAACTTCCAAAGTCAGACACACACACACACACACACACACACACCTCAGTATCTGGGGAGTCCAGTTCTTCATCGGGCTTAGCTGTGTAAGCCTCGTTTCTTCGGGCCTCGATCACATTCTTCATCACTTTCAGCTCGCTAGGGTGAGGGGTGGCTCGCCTCTGCAGACCCTGCTGGTTCGAAACAAAAGCACAAATTACCTTGCATGCATTGCATGAAACACAACACAAAATGGAGCAAAATAACCGCCTTTGTAATTCATTTGTGGTGGAAAAATGGAGAAATATTTTATTATTATTATTCATGATTATTACTTTCTATATGTACAGTTTACATTACATTTTTTTCTCCACTGGCATTTCTCTGATGATCTACTATCTGATCTATCTGTCTTATATATATATATATATATATATATAGTTTAACATATATATATATATATATATATATATATTGTGTGTGTGTGTGTGTGTATAGATATATATATATATATATATATATATAAAAATATATATATATATATATATAAAAAATATAAATATTTATGTATGTACGATTACACAATGTATGTACACCTGTTCACAAGTAAGTGTGCTCACATGTATAATGTTTTTCTTTAAGTACACACACACACACACACACACACACACACACACACACACACACACACACAAGCCTATAGCCTCACCCTTCTCTCTGCCGCAGCCTCGTCGTCTTCCTCATCAGGTTTGGTTTGGTCCTGAAACTGGATGACTGAAACCCTGTTCAGATTAGTGTCTGTGGGCCAGCTTTCATCCACGCTGCTCTGCAGCAGGTTCTCTGAGAACGCACAAATTATGAAACATCATACAGCCGTCAGATACATGGAAGGTTGTAGTTAAATGTTAAGGATCTGGGATCCTGAACAAAACTCTTGGGGCCCCCGAGAAAGGCTCTTAACTGTACCATGCGGTACACTGTACCATGCATTCTAATATTGCTAGGATTTGTGAATATAGAGTCCTAACAGATGATGAGGCGGTTTTTACCTAAGCTGGGAGTAGGCTGTTGGGGCAGCAGGTAGCAGGTGAGGACCTTCTCACCCGTCCGCTCGTCATCCTCTGTCTGAAACTTGAGCATGGGCTGTGATTGGTTCTCCGCCAGCCACATGGCCTTGAGGTTCAGATTGGCTATCGAGAAGGGGAGATTCTGCAACCTATGCACAAAGACACGAGTCACCAAGCATTTATTTGCAAGTGATCGTCTGACACAAAAACACCGCAAAGAAGCACGAGCGATGCATTTTGGACTAACGTACTTTCTTACACTCTATTTCGGAAACAGAGGAGAAAAACAAAAATCCGGATCCGCAGTCCTCACCTGTTGCCTGCTACATCCAGGACATGGAGCTCCGTGGCATCGGCGAGCTCAGCAGGCAGTCTGGCCACGCGATTGTCTCGGAGCGAGAGCACGCTGAGACTGGTACAGCCACCCAGTTCGGCTGGTACGCTGCTCAGGCGGTTACGGTCCACGTTCAGGTTGGTTAGCTTCTTTAATTTTCCCAGAGAACTTGGAAGAGTCTGCAGGAATTTGTATTAAACGGATATTGAATATGTAACTACGACTCAAAGAAAAGAACATCAGGTGGAAACCTAAGCAATTAGAACCCGTTCTATAACCCGTACCTGGAGCAGATTCTCGGTCAGCATCAGTTCCGTGAGGTTCTCGCATTCGCCGATGGAATCCGTCAGACGCACCAGGCGGTTCTGGTCCACTTTGAAGATTGATAGTTGCTTCAAGGAACCTGCAAACACGGAGCACATAAGAACAACAAAAACAAAAAACAGTTTAGCAATTGAAGCAATTTATGAAGCTAAGAAGGCCCACTAGGGGGCGATGTTGGAGTTAAACAATAGCTTGGTCGCCAGTTCTTATCCGGCGAAGCAGCGCCAAAGCATGTGATTGAATAGAGAGATGTTTACAGAACTCTGTGAAGCTTAAATACAGCAAACATCACGAGGATAATTACTTAACATGTCAATAATCCAAACTTGCAGGAGAACGTTTCAGATCAGACACAGAAGACTGTATTTCACTGTATCAGCTCGGCCAGAAAGCTAATTGGCTCACCGATGCTGTCTGGCACCAGCTCCAGATGGTTCTGGGACAGCAGCAGGTCGGTGAGGGCGATGAGGCCGCTCATTTCGGCGGGCAGCTCTGTGAGCTGGTTCTCCGACACGTCCAGGCAGACCAATCTCCGCAAACTTCCCAGCTCCTGTTTTTGTTTTAACGTGCATTTACATCCAAACATTATTTAACTGCACACAATAGGATTTTGTCTGTTTATATTTCTGTCCCTGAACACACACACACACACACACACAGATTTGTTATTTGTAGGTGTGACGACATGACAAAAATATTATATGATTTCTAAAGGCATTTCTATGAAACGTGATATGACACGGCAAAACTGCCGTTGTGTTACAGTTCATCTATAAAACAAACAAATAAATAAGTAAATAAAATTCATACTCTGCATACACTGTTGTATAATAGTAATACGGTAAAAAGAAAATAGTTACATATTTAAAATAATTAACTGTTTTTTTTTGTTTGTTGTTTGTTGACTAAAACTAAATTAGTAATTTTATTTAAAAACAATGCCTTGTTTAAATAATATTCTTGTGATAGTTAGATTTATAATACATCAAAATGAAAAAAAAAAAAACACCAACAAATAAACCAACATAAATTAATACATAAAAGAAGATACTAGTTAATAAAAACTCATAAACATTCTTTTATTTATAATAATTATTTACATCCAAGAAACAATTTTTTTATTTTATTCATTTAATAATTTTTAAAAAAATATAACTTAATATGTATATTTATTTATACTTTGATCTTTTACAGTAAGAATCTATGACTGAGGATCTCTATGACTTCTCAGAACACAATGTAAAAAGAAAATAAAACTGATTATAAATAAAAGTGATTTTAAACCTTCACATTAATATTTAAAATGATTCCGGGTGAAGGTGGAATTTTTCGAGGGCAGTTACGAGGCGACCGTGGCGCCAAGACCAAACTATTAACGCTAGTCCGTTAATAAAAGCAGCGTGTGTGTTTAAAATAAATAGCATCAATGCTAAATGACTTTGACGCAGCATGTACTCACTGGGGGGAGGGAGGAAAGTTGGTTCCTGTCCAACCACAGCTCACGGAGGTTGGGCAGTGCCCCCAGTGCATCCGGCTAGAGTAGGGGGGAAAACAGTAAGAGTGTGATGGAAGAGATAATGCTTGATAAGGATCCTTTACAAATAAATTAATAAATTAAAAAAAAAAAAAAAAAAAAAAAAAACGAGAGAGAGGAGAAAAAACAAACAAACAAACAAAAACAAGCGTGACTGGCTCCAGGATGTTCTCTAAACAGCCAGAAAGTCCTCCACATGCCACTTATTAACATGACAGTAGAGTTCTAACACAGAGCTCGAGGGATGGAAAATTAGATAATAAAGTCGTTTCTCTTGGCGCTATTTACCCCAAAAAGTGTATTTTGGACAAAAAAGGACATCATAGTAACGTGCGTAAATTGATTCTCAGGTGGTTGGTGTGAAGGTGATGGATGTTGCATACAGAGGGGAATTGTGGGAAGTGCTTTGTGATTACATCACCAGCATTGCCTGGGCGACGCCTTTGTGCCATTCCGTATTGTTTACTCTGCCCCACTGAGACAACTACTGGGTGTTGCCATGACGGCGTCAAAGAGATTTGAATGGAGCGCACAAAAAAAAAAAAAAAAAAAAAAAAAAGAATATCATACTTGTGTGGGGGGAGAAAAAAAAAATAAAAAATAAATAAATAAATAAATAAATAAATAAAGGCAGTCGGAGAAGACTGGTTATGTCGCAGGAATCACGGCTAGGTCAACTAATTTGTTGCGGGTTCCCGTACCAAAACTTCCAGTTGATTGCTGCCCAGGTCTAGCTGTTCCAGTTTAACCAGGAAAGACAGAGAGCTGCAAATCCACAAAGAACACAGTTAATGCATATCAATGAACATGACGTTTGATCAAAATCTTAGTGCCGGGTCGAATCGAACTCGTGCGTAAGACTTACGTGGGTAAAGACTTCAGTAGATTCTCCCTCAGCTCCAGGGTTACCAGGTTAGCCAAGCTAGAGTGGAGTAAGACGCGGCAAATTAGAGGAGAAGAATGAAGAGAGGTGGAGAGCGAAGCACAGACGTGTTTTCGTCAGATGGCAAATTTATGTTGTGACAGTTGGTCTGGAAGTGTGAGGGGCTCCTCCATCTGTATGAGCACCAGCGAGTGCCAAACCAAAAGATCTGTGTGTGTGTGTGTGTGTGTGTGTGTGTGTGTGTGTGTGTGTGTGTGTACAGAGAAGGTGGTGTTTCTGAATCACCTCATTCTACAGAGCATGCTGAATAATGACAAAATGATCTTGCAT
Organism: Kryptopterus vitreolus; assembly: GCA_030449085.1. Taxonomy (NCBI): domain Eukaryota; kingdom Metazoa; phylum Chordata; class Actinopteri; order Siluriformes; family Siluridae; genus Kryptopterus; species Kryptopterus vitreolus. The sequence goes on along the minus strand of JACRUU010000017.1, from coordinate 17,314,983 downwards.
ACTGTACTTTAATACTTACACTACTATGTGTGTGTGTGTGTGTGTGTGTGTGTGTGTGTGTGTGTGTGTGTATACACGTGTGTATGTCTGTACACTCACTTTCCAATGTCATTCGGTAGTGATTGTAGTGACACGTCATTGAGTGCAAGATGAGCTAGTGCTCTAAGCTGTGTAAAGCCATCAGGTAATCTGTATGAAAGAGGAGAAGAGGTGAAAGGGGGAGATAGAAATTGACAGAGGGAGAAAGAGAACACTTAAATTTCAATTAAAAATTATAATTTAAAAATAAATAAATAAATGGAAGTCTGACCAGATGCACATTAGAGCAGATTTTTCCCTTCAAAACAATCTTTAATACTAAACTGTCTCGATCTCTATTTGGGTTTGGTACATTTACCCCATGTAATAAGCACCCGGACTTTTCCAGCCATATGTAGCCCAAACAATTACAGCATAGTTTGCTTTCAGTAGAATTCCATGTTGCTTTCTCTTGAACTGGGAGACCCGAACCCGTTCCAACACGACAATGCCCATGTGCACAAAGCCGGCTCTGTGACGGTATAGGAGTGGGAGATCCCCTGCTATACAGCTCTGAACCTCAACCCTATTAAACATGGAGCACCTCAAGCCTCATCGCTTTACCTTCATCGGGTCCCTGAACTTTAATCAAAGGCTGAACAAATGTCCGCAAGCGCACTCCAAAATCTAGTGGAACATCATCCACTAACTATAAGAGAAAAATCGGTGGAATGTGATGCTCAAAATGCATATAAAATACTCCCCACAATAACCTCCACTCGTCTATGAAGGTGTGCCACTCAATTTTGTAGTAGTACTACCCCAAAGGTGTTCAATAGGGTTTGCGGCCTATTGAAGCTTCGGGTCACATGACCCAATAATTTTGCTCACATAGTGAATTCTCTCATATATATATATATATATATATATATATATATATATATATATATATATATATATATATATATATATTATATACATACATACACACACACAATAAATGCCACGGATAGGCTTGTCTTAAATAATCGTAATGAAGCACAATCAGGATGCAGGGCATGGACGAGTACGACGCTTGGCAACAGCACAGCGAGCGTGTAACACCAGTTTGTGTTATGACGAAACCAAATTCCTTTTCTTCACATTTGTTAAACCTTGGACTAAAAAAAAAAATCACGACTCGGTACATTCATTCATTCATCTTCTACCGCTTTATCCGATCTTCCCTCTGGTCACGGGGAGTCTGTAGCTATCTCAGGCGTCTATGGGCATTAAGGCAGGATACACCCTGGATGAAATGCCAACCCATCGCAGGACACACACATTCATACACTAGGGACAATTTTCCAAGGGTGCCAATCAACCTACCGTGCATGTTTTTGGACCGGGGGAAACCGGAGAACCCGGAGAAAAACCCCCTGAGGCACGGGGAGAACATGCAAACTCAACACACACACATGGCCGAGACAGGAATCGAACCCGGACCCTGGCGGTGTGAGGCAAACGTGCTAACCACTAAGCCACCGTGCCCCACGACTCGGTACATTATCATTATTATATCACACTGATTCAAAAATGAACCATAATCCAAGTTTTGGAGATCAATTTCTCCCACTGTGGTGTGTTCTAATGTGAATGCAAGGCTTTAACCTTTCACTAACCTGGAGAGGGGATTTCCACTGAAGTCTGCAATCTCCAGGGCCTTACAGAACTTAATGGTCTCGGGGATCTCAGCAATATCTTAGGGAGAAGGGAGAGAGAGAGAGATGGAGAGAGAGAATGGGTACCAAGTCAGCAGGAACTGTCAGCAAAAAGCATCGCAATCAATACTGCACTTTTTAGAACGTTTTATAATGGTTACCAGATGTCCACAAAAAGTACGCTTATACTACATTACAGTCAAAATGCAATGAAACAGCACTGACCTGAGATTAGCACCCTGTCATTTTTTTAGAACGCCGGAAAACATCAGCGTGACCATCAAAAGATCGTTATCAGATATGTTTACGGAAAGAAAAAAAAAAACACAGCAATCGAAAAATCAAGTAATTAGCTGTACAACGCGCATGGAAAAGGAAACGGCGATGAACGGCTGACTTTGCGCAACGTGCTCCGAGATCCGATAGCGAGCTCACAACAAGGACGAGATGAGGACAAGTTACCATTACCGCCCTCGGAGTGCCGAGCCCAAGTCACACCCTGTATGTTACGCGTCGACGTGATAGTATTGGCACTACTGATTAAAACGGTCGCTAATCACAAGGTCATGGAGATGCAAAGACGTCAAAGTGATATAGCTAATGCACTTGGAATAAAAAGATGATTACAGAGAAATGTGAAGCCCAGGATTACAACCTATAAACACGGCATCTTATTAAACGGGAAAATATGATGTACAGCATTTTGTAGGATTCTGTTTTTCTCCCCTTTTTACACAAACACCATGCCAGCTTATATACATATATACATATAATATATATATATATATATATATATATATATATATATATATATATATATATATACATATATATATACACACACATATACATACCCACACACACACACATATTCGCTCCATGTGGTGATGAGTTTTCACTGCATCGACAGGAGTATTAGAATGAATGGCGATGTTTTGGAAGAGTGGAGGGTAAATTCCACTCCTATCCTTTTTAATCAAGTAGTCGAAAAGCATTGCATTGTGGGTAATACCATATGTGTTAATACATCACTGAAATAATTGTGCGAAATAATTCTTAAAATCTTAAATGCCACTTACAATGAGTGAATCATTTTACATTATATATATATATATATATATATATATATATATATATATATATATATATATATATATATATATATATATACCCACACATAACTGATGCTTTTAATTTTATTGCTAGTCATTAATTTATTTTTTTACTATGCTACAAATTAACAATAAGTCATCCAGGTGACGTTATTCATTCCAAAAAAAAAGAAGAAAAAAAAAAGACAGCAACAAAAGACAGGATTGTTTGTGATGAGCAACACATGGAACAAGCGAAGGAAAGTTGTTGCATGTATTAACTAGTTAAAATCCTGCCCGCTGATGTGTGCGAGAGGGTGAGTGTGTTTAGACCGTACGCTGACAGAGACATATGCGTGTGAATGGCGTTACCATTTCGAGAGATGTCCAGCTCCACCAGCTGCATGAAGTTGGCCACCTCAGGGGGAAGCCTCTGGATCTCATTGTCACTCAGGCCTAGCTTGCGCAGGTTCAGTAGCCTGAAGAAGGGCTGGGGGAAGAGGGAAAAAAAATAAAAAAATTAATGTGTATAATATTTTGTACGACACAAGAATCGGAGACAAATACGATTTTTACATGTTCCACATTAATAAGGAGCCATCACTGCATATCATTGCATTCTACGAGGAGACAAAGCACTAAATTCAGTATCCATGTATATATGCTGCACATTTAATAATGTCCTCTAAAGATAGCAGCTTACTCAGTCATATGTACAAAGAGATGCTACGGAGAGTTAAAAACAAACATTTGTATTAAAAGCATGTATTCGCATCGTGAGCGTCGTTGCTCCTGAAGTCTGGGACGAGCAGGAACACAAAGATTCCCGTAAATCCTTTTGGAGATTGTGTTTGGGAGTATTTTTGGCTTGGTGTTAAAGCTGTACTCTGGTGGCCAAAATCTGCCAAATGTGAGTGTTGTACGCCAGCACACACACACACACACACACACACACACACACACACACACACACACACACCCACACACCACAAACATGTCCTATGCATCTACAGTGATATCACCCTTTTTTGTGTCAGACAGTTGAACAAGACAAAAAACAGCACATGCACCATAGCAGCAATTAACCCCCCCCACACACACACACACACACACCCTCCCACAAAATCCTAAACCCTGCTGCAGACCAGAAAGTTAAATGCACAAAACCTAATTAGAACTAGTCTCTATTGCTTTCAGTAAAAAAGGCACAATTTACTCCATTTTTCCCCCATGAAAATATGTATCTCTGAAACTATGACATCATCAGATTATAATGATCGTTAAATGTCAATTCAACCAGTATAGAATACATTTAATTGTAATTGCCCTTTGGCCATGTTTATCAAAATAATTAAATAAAGGGAAAGTCAACAGTAAGTCATCCAGTTTCATCCAGGAGGTCTTGAAGGACCCCATTAAAACTTTAAAAGCACTCTAGCATCATCTTACGGCAATATTCCTTACTTAACAATAAGGAGGGGGGGGTGGACACATCATAACAGGCAAAGAATTGCTCATCAAGAAAAACAAGCGAGACCATTTGATAAAACGGACATGAAATATACACACAACTTTTAAAATAATCATATTCACCAATACACACTGATGTATAAATTAGATAAACAATGTATTGCTTAATAGTGGTGGGGATTATAAAGGGATCTGTCGCTAAATACACTATAAGGGCAAATGCTTGGTGTCCCGGGGGCACTGTAGCCCTTAATCCATAAGAGATGATGCGGCAGAACATGAAGTTCATTGCTAAAGCGGTTTTGCAAGGAAGTACGGACCTTCCCTGCTTATACAAGGCTTATAACAATTCACAGAACATTGGAAGTTTTCAGGTTGCCTTGTTTGATCCGCTCCAGATAAGCAATAATAGACCGTCATTTGTTGAGGGCAAATAATTCTTAATGCCACTGCGGTTCCATACACTCGTGGAAGTCATGCCTAGACTGTATCAAGAGGTCAATGTTTGGGCAGCCGCATTCAGAACATTCCAGCGGTCGTGACTGTAACGTTCTCTCGCCGCTCAGGCAGAATGCTGAACCAGACCTCACCCAACAGAGGATCCAGTGTGTACTAAACGCAGCCAGAGCTATTCAGTGTGTGCATCTGATCCAAAAAAAAAATAAAAAAAAGCTCAGCGTGCTCTCCATCGCCTGGTACACAGTGTCAAAACACTGAAATCAACTTAAGAGCAGGCATGTGGGACTGTCCAGGGCTTGAGAGCTGCTCTGTGAATATGGAAAGATGAGAAAAGATAAAAAAAGGGGAGAGAAATGGAATCCTTGTGACCATGAATAGCACGGAGAGGTGATTACGTTCCAAAGTGCGACTTCAAACAAGCTCTTAAAGCACAATCAAAACCTTGGCGTCATTTACTAACAGACCTTTACACATGGAGGCAGCTGGTTGTCTCGGCGTCCGCGCCGGTGGCAGGTGATGCGTCTCGAATAACAAAACAAAACATGAACCCTGGGTAACTCGGACGGGATACACGAACGGAAGATTCTGATCACGTGCTCGGAACCAAACGTACCTAATGATGTTGGATGTGACTGGATGTGAGAATACGAGCGCTTTCTGCGCAGCAGCTTGCGAGTCGATGAGGTCTATTAGAGAAGGAAGCTCTCCACTGAAGAGCTGATTATATACCAACACAATGAATCCCTTTCACTAGACTAGAGCAGCCAAACGTCTGGCAGACCAGGGACCATACACTCCAACAGTGTGTGTGTGTGTGCGCGTGTGCGTGTGTGTGTGAACACCACTCGTTCCTAAGGGTTCTCTTCTTTCACATGCATCCTGAAGCACAGGTCAGATGATAAATGGTGACTTGCTTACAATCAATAACACAAGGCTTTCAAAGATCCCCCCCCACCGCCATAATGTATTTGCAATCCGTGCTTATTTTTCCTGATCAATTTGCGGGTTTGATGCAGGAGGTTTGGGTAATGGTCTGTAAAATGGCCACCATTAGCAAAATATAAATCGGCCGACCAGCAAGCGACATGGAATAAAACAAAAGACTTGGCATTTTACAGCTTTCGGGAGAGATTAAAGTGCTTTATTGGGACGTGGACGGTAATAAAACTTTTAAGCACCACAACGTGCGAGCGTAAATATGCAGCCTATGCATAATAAATACCTCTCCGCCCACTTCCCAAAAGAAGTGCTTTAAGCTTCATAATGGTGCGGTATGAAGTTACGATGAAAACCACTACAATTACCTTTTGTGTGCAAATGTTACAACACCCGACCAACAGCAACATATCCTGAGTCAGCACTATCCGTCTCCGCCTACGGCTAGTGCTGTATTATTTATATTCCGTTATCATTTAATATATAGGGTCGAAATTTGTGTCCGGAGGGTTTTATCGGCGTCTGCGATGTTTCCAGAATAAGCACAAGTCAGGAAACTCCAAATGGACCAAACAATAAATATTGGGGGAAAAAAACAACACATTCTGAACAAACACAAGAGTCTAAAAGATCTGCCGATCTTCCCTCGGGTCACGGGGAGTCTGTGCCTATCTCAGGCGTCTATGGGCATTAAGGCAGGATACACCCTGGATGGAATGCCAAACCATCACAGGACACAAATACACACAATCACACACATTCACACACTAGGGACAATTTTCCAAGGTGCCAATCAACCTACCGTGCATGTTTTTGGAACCAGGGAGGAAACCAGAGAACCGGGAGAAAAACCCCAGAGGCACGGCGAGAACCCGATTAATAGTTGAACTATTTAAAAAATGGCTTCCCGGACTGCTATCACTACAAGAGCGGCCTCTAGGGGTAAATCCCTGACATGGCACGCTCAGTATTATATGTATTTCTGTATAATGTATTTATTCTCTATTTAACAATAAATTCAGATTTATTTAGAACATTTTCATACTCCTGTAAGTAATAACGTTTTTTTTTTTTATCCAGAATCCATTTTATATACTATTGTTTAGGGGCAGTAACCTAGCTATCGGTAAAATCCACTATCCATCGACCCGCATGTCCCATACGAGCAAGGAGTGGATACCACTATTTTTTCTGTTAGGTGTGTGTGTGTGTGTGTGTGTGTGTGTGTGTGTGTGTGTGTGTGTGTGTGGGTGGGGTCATAAACCCTGAACACACACAGTCTCTATATAACCAATATGATTCCTCTTCCCTGTTCAGCCGTTCAAGGTCAGGTAAAGTTCAGAGCAGCAGGCTGTAGAACTACGTGCTTACGCTGCACTTGGCCCATGCAGTGCATTCGACTGAAGCCCTGAAACACCCATTTGGGAGTTTACAAATATTTATATATCAATATGCTTTCCAAACCCCCCCCCCCCTCTTTCCCTTTCCAGCCCAGAGAAAAGGAGATCGAGAGAGACAGCAAGGGATGGAGACCCCCAGTGGCTGGGGATGGAAGACCCCCAGAGGAGAGATGGGCTGCAAAGTCAGAAAAACGTGGTGTCATGAGTAACGGAGCACTTATTTGGTTTTCTGCTTAATGGCTACCAGATGTGTAGGGAAGAGAAAGGGAAGGTTCGCCGGAGAGACCCTGAGTGCGTGTTGAGTGTGCTAGGGTTAAACCTGCAACTTGAATGGAGACTCCCGTGTCGTTTTACAATATTATTCTCCATTATACTCGACTCGGGTTGGTCGACGCAGTCTCGTGTGTGTGTGTGTGTGTGTGTGTGTGTGTGTCTGAGTGAGTGTGAGCTTTAGGACGTCATCAGGACTCATCCGTTGTAAATAAACCAACTTGTAACACTACAAAATTGCATTCGTTACATAAAGATCGCAATCTATCTCGGGGAAAAATGTCACAAACACCCTGCGCACATAAACACACGTATTAAAACAAGAACACACAGCCACTGCGGTGCATGCACGGCTGCAATTAGACTTCTTGCAGCAGTAAGATAGTGAAAGTCCAGTTCACAACTTCTCTCGTCAAACACACACACACACACACACACCATCCACAGAATGAAGGACAAGGCGCAGGAGTGGGGGAGGGTGGAGAAACAAATGCTTTTGTTAATATTTTTGGGATCAGGGAAAAGGGGGTGGGGGTTGTGTGTGTGGGGGTGGGGGTGGGGGGGTGGGGGGTGGGGGGTTTAGTAACCGAGTAACTGGGCCAATCGTCTTGAGAGACACTTCTATTCAAATGCAAGTATCCGAGCAGCCAGTCTATTGTAGTAAATCTTGGACGTGTAACTGCTCCTGCGCTCAAATTACACAGAGATCTATTTGAGCGGGTTCCCGGGTGGCACTACGGAACAATGCGAAGTGCCTCGCATGCAGTAAATAAACTTCTCATTTGCTTTGTCGCTATCGATTAAAAAAAAAAAAAAAAACGAATCATTTGTGCAGCCTCATAATATTCTGCTGCACGCGGACGGGTTTTTAAGAAACGCGCGGCGCCGCCAGCGATCATCGTCGGAAACGCGATTCTGCAGGATGTCCGTGTAAGAGGAAGTTCCCTTCTAGTCTTTCCTTCAAAGCAACCCGGGATTACATTGAAAGTCCTTCGCATGAATGAATTCCTTGCCCCTCCCTCTCTCAACCCAGTACCCTCTCCTGCTCTTGGAGGGGGGGGGAGAGTTGCCCCTGCTGTCAATCGCATAGGAGACACAGATCCCTCCCACCTGCAGCACCAATGCGGACTTCACTTCCCCATTGTCTGCTGAAAGAATAGATAGAAAGGATTGAAGGAGGAAAATGGAAAGGACGGGGAGATAAAGTGAGAAGCAAACAAGAGTACAAAGTTGAAAAATGAGGATAAAAAAAAAAAAGAAAGATGGATAGTGTGGGGGTTTGGGGGTGGGGGTGGGGAAAGAGGACAGAAGCAAAGTAAAATGGCAAAAAGAACGGGGGTGGGGGGGGGGGGGGGGGGGGGGGGGGGGGGGGGGGAGGGGGGGGGGGGGGGGGGGGACTTGCGTATAAGCTTTTTATTTGCAAATGTGATCGGGACATTCCAGTGTCGAAGAGGATTTCCCGGAACCTTTATCAGAGGGTAAATTCCAGACTTGAAACTACTTAACATGCTTTCTGCCTACAGATCTACTCTAGAAGTAAATACAAGGGCCAGATTCAAACCCTTTAGGGCAATTTACACATGTGGTCGAAATATTCTGGTGGGTAGGCACTGTGTTCATTCATAATTCTTCATTCATGGGGTCCATATAATATACATCAGAGGTTAATTTTATAACAGGCCAATAGGTAGCAGAAAAAGTGTGCCGTTTGCTGCATGCACAGGCACATGGAGCGCCGACCTTCGAGTCAGTACGGCAAAAAAGCAGAAGCAGGATTCTGACTGAAAATAACAAATCTTACATCCGCACCCACGCTACAAAAAGTTCCGGGAATCCTGGGAGAACTAGATTGCTGTGCAAGGACACTATTATGAAGGTCATAGTGTGTAAAGGTAGATAAATAAAGCAAGTTCTTGTACAGAGCACTAGTCTCCTATCTTTTTGATACCACCGCATGTAACCAAGCCATAGGGAGGTGGTAGCCCAGTGGTTAAGGTGTTGGACTCTGGACCGGAAGACGGGTTCACGGGTTCAAACCCCACCACCATCCCACCACCAAGCTGCCATTAGTGGGCCCTTGAGCAAGGCCCTTAACCCTCAATTGCTCAGTTGTAAGTCGCCCTGGATAAGGGCATCTGCCAAATGCTGCAAATGTAAATGCAAATGTAAATATCGGTTTTAGCAAAAAAAGTTGTGGGTGCAGAATTCTATACAATGTCTTCGGATACAGTTGTGTACATTTTCCTCTTTATTGGAGACCCAAATGCTGTTCCAACGGGACCGTGGCCCTGAGAGAGCACCATGACGATATGAACGGCCAGCTACAGAGCTCTGACGTCAACCCTAATATCCACCTCCGGGTTAAAACGACGGCGCTTGTGAATTTACTACAAGCGTGGTGGCCGAATGAGCACACATTCTCCATAAGCACACTCCAGAACCTCGTGGAAAAACTTCCCCGAAGAGTGGAGATCAACAACATCGCAAATTAAAGGTGTTCAAAAAGAACAGTGCTTTTTCATGCACAGGATTGCATTGTAATCGGTGATCCATAGTGATCTTATGTAAAGCATGGGCCTCCAAAAGTATAGTCCCCTACTTCAAGCAAAGGCTTTTTGCTCAATATGACGCCGCAAAAAAGGCGACATAATAGGAAATATTACCAGATGAACACCTCCACTCCTGAGGTAGACCCGTCACTTAAAGTAAACCTCTAGGACAAGGGTCACCAACGTGACAGGGGTCTTCACTCTTCAGGTCGCCCCCAAGGATCACATGAGTAGCTCTCAGGTCTGTTCTAAAAACTCTTCAGTGAGATGCATCTAAAATGTCAGTGAACTCACAATAGTTACCTCACAATACTTACTGTGAGAAATCATCAGTGTCATTAATTATAATATATAACTAAAGGCAAATGTGTTATTTCAGAAGAGTGCGTCAAACTGGTAGCCCTTTGTATAACTTCATATCCATGAAGTAGCTCTCAGTTTCAAAAAGGTTGGTGACCCCTGCTTTAGGACATCTGCGTTCTCTATACTGCTCTTCACTAGGTAACAACTCGATGATTACAACATGCGCAGAGGTCGAACACTATTACACATTACTTTACTATTTGCAAGGGTGATTTTTCCACATTGCTGGTGTTATTCAATCTCCTTAAGAAAATTACAGACCAAATTACCCAGTTTTTAAGAAAATTGGCCATGAGTCAATCATGTTATCTTGTAGTGATTCTAAACTTATTAAATAAATATAGATTTAGGATGTATGTCATGCACCACAATACAACATGGAAGATCAACCTTTAATATATATATATATATATTTTTTTTTTCCCTATCTGTATGTGAACCTGTTGCCTAAACGTCTATACGAGTCGAGATTTTTTCACAGTGAAAGTGGTCCCATCTGGACAAGGCCGAGGTTCACACGGGACGAAAGCACGCGTGCACACGCAAACACCAATCAGAACGGAGGACATGCCCTGGCTCGGCAGCTAGGGGCTAGCGCTGAAACATTTCAGAGTAAATATTTAAACTCGGCAAGCCAAACAAGATCGGCCGCCGAAACCCTCCATTACGTTCGGGAAGACTTTCAAAAGTCACCTGACACGTGAACTTTAATCGCCTTGGAACTGCATGCGTCACTCACTAGACGAGCTCAGAGACGTACTTTTCTAAATGTACGCTGTCCAAAAAATAAATAAATACATTTACAAAATGTATGTAGACACCGAAATCTCCTCTGCTCTTTCCTGGAAACTTGCAGGTGAAAATGAGAAGCATGCGCATTATTACAAAGCGGTTTGACATGCGATACTCATGTGACACTCGCAACGTTTCACGGCAAATATTTGCTTTACACCAAAGCTCCTGTTAACTGGAAAATTAAAGCATGGAAACGATGACATGCAGGACGACGCAACAAATTATAACGGAGAGAAATAAAATAGGAAAGTGGTTTGGATAAAAAGGTTTCACTGGCCTTCATTGTCTCTTGAGACTCACCGTCCAAACCCTTTCTTGATTTAACAACATTGGGTCCCCCCCCCCCCCCTCACAGTGTGCACATTGTCTACACTATACGTGTGATGCAGATGATGCATACAGCTGTGCTGTTCGAAGCAACTATATCGGGTTCTTATGTTAAGAATTGCATTGTGACTCATGACAACAACAACAACACAACACTTCTACAAGTTACACACTATATTCATGGACACAAGACAGTCCCCATTACAGACTTGGCTCTGATTTGTTGTAATATCAACCTCTTAAGTCAGAGCACTATAGCCAGCCCACTCAAACCCTTCATAGGCCAAAGCACAGACGCACTCGCATACGCTTGGTACATGATTTGGCGCCGTCGTTCCACCGGAGGGAAATTTTATATATATATATATAATATATATATATATATATATATATATATATATATATATATATATATATATATATATATATATATATATATATATATATATATATATATATATATATATATATATATTGTATGCTTACAGCATACAAAGACATCCTTAATTAAAAGTGTGTTTGCAGATACGGATGTGAAAGTTAGATATCCACCGAGCCCATCGTCTATTTAATACATACACAATACACGGTGGGGTGGGGGGGGTGGGGGGGGGGGGGGGGGGGGGGGGGGTGGTTGGGTTAGTGTGCGCCTCAACGCAAACAGGATGTCGAGCGATTTGCATGCAAACAGGAGCAATTTGGAACACAGCGTACGTCTCATGTGTGACGAGACAAATATCTGCTGGTTTGAATTGTAAAGGTAACGATCAAGACGAACACTTTATCGACAACACTCAAAGTAAAACAAACAAAAAACAAACAACAAATGTAGTAAATTAATCGAAAATTCTTGCAATCAAAACATTTTTTTATTTTAAATCCTATTACTCATTATTCTTCATATTTGGCATAAAACAAAGTGTAGTAAAATAAGTCCTCATATCTATATATCTACAACAACAACAAAACATACTTGCATACAGATTTGCCAAGCACGGTTTATGTAAATATTTGCAATGCAGTCAAATGAAAATTTGTGGCAGGGGCTTCAAGTAAACGACATGGAACAGTGCATTGAAGAGCGAATCGACAGTGTAGTTCATAAATACACATAAACCACGGGGTGAGTGACCCGATGTAGCTGATGTAATACCTTAAATAACAATACTTTCATACACAAGGGCCTGGTGCGGCGGGTTAAACGAGAGGGAGTGGTTATGAACTTAAACACCTCGGCCGTAGAGAGCGATTACACACGTGTGTTAGCATGTTGCGGACACAAAAGCGGCGCGTTCTCGAGTACCCGCTCGCGAGGTGCGTTTGGAAAGATGAGTCACTCCGGCGAACAGGGGATATGGCTTTTAGGCGGTGCAATCACTACCGCCGAGAGATCGCGCCGAGCAGCTGATTGGCGCTCGCCTCGCTGGTTTGCATTCCAAACCAGAAAACAAATGAGACACGATATAGTTGCGTCATGTACGGAGGTTACATTCCAGATCTGCTCTGGGCAAGTGTACAGACGTCGCTAAGCCGAAAAGCCCTGGTAAATCAGCGCTTTAATACCTGCCGGCAGACGTGGTCGCCGTATAGTGACCTTGCTTTCGAATACTATTTTCACAATTGAACTTTCGTGAGAAAAAAAAAATTGGAATTTACACATGCATTTTAACCCAAAAAACACTTTTAAAGTCCCCTTAAAATTGCGGCGAAACACCTGTAGGATTCCCGGTGAGTCCACAACAGGTCCCAGCGGCTATAACGTAAAACAGTAACTATGAGTCACGTCGACACAGAGCACAAGGTCTGTGATTGGTCGGTTTGGCAACATATCTCCGGTGTAGCATTGTATTTATTTAGGGAGGGGGTGTGGCTCAGTGGTCTAAGGCGCTGGGCTGCTGATCGGAAGATCCGGGTTCGAGCCCCGGTATGGCCAAGCTGCCGCCCTTGGGTCCTTGAGCAAGACCCTTAACCCTCTGTGCTTCAGGGGCGCCGTATCATGGCCGACCCTGCGCTCTGACCCCAGCTACCAACATCAAGCTGGGATATGCGAAGAAAAGAATTTCACTGTGCTGTAATGTACATGTGACCAATAAAGGATTATTATTATTATTATTATTATTATTACTGTACGTACATTTTACAACGATGCATGCCATTGTAGGAAGTCGCCATTGTTGCTACAGCAGAAACCCAAAACGCCAAGGAAAAAACTAAGAAGTATAAACTCTCGCGATGGCGTAGCCTCTCTGCATTCACGCTATTGGTATTTTTTTAAACTATTAGACTATTTTTGTTACTTCAGCACATTAACCGATTTTCTTTTTTGCATTTGAGTGCAACATACATTTTTGTTGAAAGAGAGAATCACGATATCAACTGGAGAAAAACTGTGATTCACATTTTAGCAAGGATCGTGCAGATCTAGTCCACAGCACAGGTTTATTTCACTGCCCCGTGTTCAACATCGGCCGTGACTTTAGTGTTGTGAAACGAGGCATGGAAATAACTGTTGCAGGCCAGTTATGACCCGTGGCACGATTGTCGGAAACCTCTGCTCTAGCACAGCGAACACTAATAAAATGGCACATTGCAAACGCACAAATCAAGCAATGGCGATAAAGTCTTTGTCTCGTAAGATTTAGGCAGGAGACACTATACACTTTTGTGAAATTGTTTGAAGAGCGATATATATAATCCATACACGCGCCATCTTTCTGGATCTAAAGTTCTCAAACTATTTACACATTAAACAAATACAGATCTTTCCCCTACAAGAGGGTGGAAAATTCGCCTCTTTCTTTCCCCTCACACGTGCTCCTGAGGTACCAGTGATCTTTCTCCTGCTTCTTTCAAGGCCTGGACGAATTTCTCATCAATAGGAGACCACCATGTGCGTGCGAGGATGATTCTACATGAATAAGATCCATGAGGTTGCCTTGATTTACGCCTACAATCAATCCGGATATGCTTTGGATATGCTTTGGCTTTGGGTCATCGGGATTTTCTCCTCTTAGTAGAAATGTGTGTAAGTCTTGAATGTCATATCCGGCATCGTGTGTAGGTTACTTCATCAAAATGGGCCAATTAAAACTAAACTGACCTGACATAGATCTGCATACGTCACCATGACGGCAACCTCTGTATATTATTTATTTATTTTACTTCATTCCACATTTACGTCGCTGCTGTGAAGACACACGTGTGTGTGTGTGTGTGTGTGTGTGTGTGTGTGTGTGTGTGTGTGAGAGAAAGAGCACACTAGGCACTAAAAATTCTCATTCTAATAGCTTAGTGCATAGGTTACCAGAATGTATGCTATTAATTGTACATCCTAAAATTAACAGCGGTATCTTAAAAAGGTGGGAAAAAAAAAGATGACAGGACCAAGTAGCATACGTTTCTGTGGAAGCAGGGTTCAGGAGAAAGCGTTTATGTCTCACCGGTTCACCTCCTCCTCCCTTGGTAAATTCTAAAGGTGCGGCTTAAGCTGTCAAGAGCAATTTAAGGTCATTTAATAAAGACTCTGCAGTTCGAATCAGCATAAATATACATAGCGCCAGCCAATGAATTTACTGATTGATTGCTACTAGAGAGGCTAAACCTGAAACGTTTCTACTGAGACAGTCATGCTTATTTATCAGTGGTGCAAAAGGATCACAACACACACTTCAACATGATTTTGACTCAAGGATCAGGAAATTCTTCGAAAAAAACAAAAACAAGAAAACTTCAGCAAGGAAATGCTGAAAAAAAACATCATGTGATCATTAAAAAAATCAATCCACAACTTAAAAGAAACAGCAAAAATGATCCGTACGAATCACGGATCAGCTGCGATCCGTTGCACCACTATTATTTGGATACACAAGCAGCTACACATCATAAAGTTATATTGACTCGATATATGACACGACTTATTTCGTTTTGGGATTTCTCTTAATAAACCACATTCGACACGAAAGTAACAATGTGAAAGTGATCATTCATTCCTTCTCTCAGTCCTGCCTTCCTAGTGATGGCGAAAATATGTTCCACTATAGAAGGCAAGGAAGAATGTGCAGAATTTAAAAAAAGAAAACAAACAAACTATTTTGAAAATGGGCTTTTATTTTGCTTTCCGATTTAATCAGCCACTTGCCTGGGTGCTGTGCACAAAAGACGTGACGACTACAGCATAACCAGTTTATTTTATAACCAGTATATTTTGAAAACTGTATTTGACCGTGTGTGACCCCTTGGCTGATACCCGGCTGAGTTCTGTGGCTTTGCCAAAATCAGAAGGATAAAGAGAGCAGATCTCTCACGGCTCTGTGCAACCCTGTGCTCAGACGTCACTCAGCAAGAAGATAAGAACAAAGCGACATTGTGTGTGAGAGAGAGAGTAGGTCTGTATAATAATCATGTGCCTTCCAAAACCGGCGTTGACCAAATCCATGAACACTGCGGTTCGAAAGTAGGAAGCAACATGCTGCACAAGAGGAAGAAAACACCGAATGCCTGACCAGCAGATAGAAACAAGTTTCCCACAATCCAGACAGGTTCTGGCAGTTTCACGTGCTTCTCTGTGGAGCCGGAGGCGACCGAGTGGCCACACCCGAGGAACGAAAAGCTCGTGCAAAATAACGTACAAGTTGATCGGAACGTGTTAATGTGTTATCTAATCTCTAAACAGTTCTCCGAACAGGACACACCGTCGGAGGTTCAAAAACACAAGGGCTCTCTAGATTTTTATATCACACAGAGAGACATTTTTGCACATATCGAGGGAATGAATGAAGGATTTAAAATATTCGGTCTAAACTATAGCAAACTAATAAAAATAAATAAATAAATACATAAATGAAAAATCTGACAAAATATTTAATATTTTGCATAACTGTATGGAGATTGAACCGTGACTTAAAAATGAGGTTTTCACCGAAACATGAATTATGTTTACCATTACACCCCTTTTATATATATATATATATATATATATATATATATATATATATATATATATATATATATATATATATATATATATATATATATATATGCATTATTATATGTAAGTATCCATGCAAATGAAAAGATCCAGTGCTTCAAACATTGTGCTGAGCATCAGATGAACTGTAAGGAAGTGGAATTAATTTAAATATAGTAACTTGCTGAAGAACTTGCAATATTGATAGAATAACTGAGACCTAGAAACTATATGCTAATATAGTTTTATGCTAACAAAAACATAAAGAATATTTTATACGTGTATGCCAGTGGCTATTTTCAGACGTTCATCATCAAGCAATATTCTGTGACGTCTACAATTATATGCTCCTCCCCCCGGTTTTATTAACAAATCATAGACATGTGGATGAGTCATCCACTTGTGTGTGTGTGTGTGTGTGTGTGTGTGTGTGTGTGTGTGTGGTGGTGTGTGTGTGTGTGTGTGTGTGTGTGTGTGTGTGTGTATATATATATATATATATATATATATACACACACACACAAACCGGTATTCCAAAAAAGTTGGGACACTATACAAATGGTGAATAAAAACTGAATGCAATGATGTGTAGGTGCCAACTTCTAATATTTTATTCAGAATAGAACATAACACACGAAACAAAAGTTTAAACTGAGAAAATGTACCATTTTAAGGGAAAAATATGTTGATTCAGAATTTCATGGTGTCAACAAATCCCAAAAAAGTTGGGACAAGTAGCAGTAAGAGGCTGGAAAAAGTAAATTTAAGCATAACGAGGAGCTGGAAGACCAATTAACACAAATTAGGTCAATTGACAACATGATTGGGTATAAAAAGAGCTTCTCAGAGTGGCAGTGTCTCTCAGAAGCCAAGAATGGGTAGAGGATCACCAATTCCCACAAATGTTGCGCAGAAAGATAGTGGAGCAATATCAGAAAGGTGTTACCCAGCGAAAAATTGCAAAGACTTTGCATCTATCATCATCAACTGTGCATAACATCATCCAAAGATTCAGAGAATCTGGAACAATCTCTGTGAGAAAGGGTCAAGGCCGTAAAACCATACTGGATGCCCGTGATCTCCGGGCCCTTAAACGACACTGCACCACAAACAGGAATGCTACTGTAAAGGAAATCACAGAATGGGCTCAGGAATACTTCCAGAAACCATTGTCAGTGAACACAATCCACCGTGCCATCCGCCGTTGCCAGCTGAAACTCTACAGTGCAAAGAAGAAGCCATTTCTAAGCAAGATCCACAAGCTCAGGCGTTTACACTGGGCCAGGGATCATTTAAAATGGAGTGTGGCGAAATGGAAGACTGTTCTGTGGTCAGACGAGTCACGATTCGAAGTTCTTTTTGGAAATCTGGGACGCCATGTCATCCGGACCAAAGAGGACAAGGACAACCCAAGTTGTTATCAACGCTCGGTTCAGAAGCCTGCATCTCTGATGGTATAGGGTTGCATGAGTGCGTGTGGCATGGGCAGCTTGCATGTCTGGAAAGGCACCATCAATGCAGAAAAATATATTCAGGTTCTAGAACAACATATGCTCCCATCCAGACGTCAACTTTTTCAGGGAAGACCCTGCATTTTCCAACAAGATAATGCCAGACCACATTCTGCATCAATCACAGCATCATGGCTGCGTAGGAGAAGGATCCGGGTACTGAAATGGCCAGTCTGCAGTCCAGATCTTTCACCTATAGAGAACATTTGGCGCATCATAAAGAGGAAGGTGCGACAAAGAAGGCCCAAGACGATTGAACAGTTAGAGGCCTGTATTAGACAAGAATGGGAGAGCATTCCTATTTCTAAACTGGAGAAACTGGTCTCCTCTGTCCCCAGACGTCTGTTGAGTGTTGTAAAAAGAAGGGGAGATGCCACACAGTGGTGAAAATGTCCTTGTCCCAACTTTTTTGGGATTTGTTGACACCATGAAATTCTGAATCAACATATTTTTCCCTTAAAATGGTACATTTTCTCAGTTTAAACTTTTGTTTCGTGTGTTATGTTCTATTCTGAATAAAATATTAGAAGTTGGCACCTACACATCATTGCATTCAGTTTTATTCACGATTTGTATAGTGTCCCAACTTTTTTGGAATCCGGTTTGTATTTGTATATATATCTCCTGTTTCTCATGCATTCATAAGTAAATGGAAAGAAAGCGACCAAAAGCCTGTCTGGATTTAGTGTCTGTGAAACGCTTTTTCCACCTCATGCATTTTATTCACGTTTGCTCCGAGTGTTGCTTTCGCTGAGAAGGCAGAAAAGCCCCCCTCCCCGTGCTCTCCCTGTATAGAAAAGGATGGAAAATGTAAATGCTTGGATTAAACTGTACTCATTAGCACCTCATCCTGCATTCCACAGAGATGTTCACCTCTCAACACCTGCACTATGGCCTTACAGTAGCTCTTGCCCTTGAAAAATCCTTACAAACATTAACTTTAAGGACAAAATGTTTACTTGTTGCCTAATATGTCCCGCCCACTAACAGGTATTACGATGAGATAATCAATGTTACACTGATTATAATGTTGGCCTGGTCGGTGTAACAGGCACAGCTGTCCAGTATGCAATACAAATTTGGTCTTTAACCTAACGTGCGATGGACGCATTTCCACATTGCCCTCGACATTAGCAGAGCGGAAATGCACATTCCACTACACATGCCCGTCTCCTGACAAAATATTTCTGCCCAATCAAAAACAACCCTATAAAACCAAAATGTGACAGAAATCCTTTATGGAGACTGAGCAGAGAAATGTCTGGGAATGTGGATCCTCACGCTTGTACCTGGAGCTTTATTTTCCCCCATGCTATTCCCAGCCTCCACCCTTTCCTATGCAGTGTCAGCACTTTTACACGGCTCAAGACAAGTTGAAAATATCCTATATATGTTTTTTCCTGCATACCAAGCTAACGGATGAATGACATGACGAAGCAAATTAGGTAAGTAATATGAAGGAAAAAAATAAATAAAAAGCACCACTAAATTCCTATATTAAATCCACTAATATATTTAGGAATACAGACTTACAGAAAAATAGGAAACAACTATGAGCAAACTTTAAAATAAAATCTTGTCACACATACACATTCATACAGAATATGACATGAAAATAACTTCATTAAGTTATAGAGTTTTAATGGTTTTAATCCATTAAGGATTTATAGCCTTATCCAGAGTGAAGTACTAAAAGTGCTTTAAGTCTCCAGCTAAAGAAAAATTTACTTAAAAGTTAGTCAGGTGGTTTTTTTTTCCCTTTCTTGTTGTGATGCCAAAACAATTATAACTGTCCAACATGTAAATAGAAATAGATTATCTTCTACTTTTGGTTGTTAATGTTAGGGGTCATCACAGTACATTATCGTTCTCCATAAGGCAAATATAAACGGGACATAAAAAGTCAAATAATTATATATAGTGTATATAGTATAACTGTCAAATATATACAAGAATAAGACAAATGGATGTGTGGATGTGTGTATATATATATATATATATATATATATATACACACACATATACATATATACATACACGTGTGTCTATAGCTCTATAATAATAATAATAATAATAATAATAATAATTTTGTTCCTAATGAGCAATCCAGTGGCAACGTGGCAAGGAAAATCTCTGTGACATGGCATAAGGAAGAAACACTAGTATCTCAGATTTAGTGATAAAGTGACACTGAGGTGTGCCAGTTGCATCCATCAGATTTCTTTATCTATACAAAATAAAAAAGAAATCTATAAAAAACAAAAAAGATGTGGTGCAGAACATAACATGGAAAAACCATTGCGGACACCTAACCAGCAAATTTGACCCACTTGATTTGTTGTTACATTAACCTCGGCTCTTCTAGGAGAAATCTTCCGCTTGATTTCGGAGGTTTGATTGGATCGCCAATAGGGTTGAGGTCTACTTGAGATCTTTTCACTCCGACTCCAACCGGTATATGGAGCGCGATCTTCTCCCAGTTCAAACGAAGGGGAGGTTTAATGCTACAGCACCATCCGATTTAACAGCGCGCCTTCTACCTCGTGCTAAAACTTTAAAAGAAGCCCACATGGCTGGGAGTCAGGTGTCCTGAAACTGTTCTGCATATTGTGCACGCAAGTCCCAATCAATGTACGCTGCGATTCCCATGTTGGCGCAACGCTCGATCGTACAGTCGAGCATGAAACCGAAAGACGAAAACTGCAAATCACAGACATGTTAAAACACAAGCGAAAGAATTTGTGCGCAATGAAAGCGGTACCGCCAGGTCAGATTCCAACTCGCGCCTGCCTTTCCTTAAGTCATAACCCTTCCACGTCCCAGTAAATACGCTCGGCACACGAAACGAGCCCTGACAAACTTGTGTGAAAATGTTTCAGGGATGACCTTTCACCCAAAAGAATGTGGAGGGAGTGGAATCTCAGGGTTGCTCGTACTGTTGATTCATGTGGTGCATACGCAGGAAAGGAGAGAATGTAGAAATACGGAGAGACACCCCCCCCCCCCTTGGGAAAAGGCTCGATACTGAAGGATTGTGCGGTGGCGGTTCGGGTTGCTCCCGTCTCGTCTTGGGGGACAGATTTCCTCCACGGGGATCCGTTTCACTACAACATTCTGTCTGGAGGAAAACACTTTGTTGTACTGCTGCCATCCAAACTCAACCGCGGATTACAAGCATTACATTCCCATTATACTAATATAGAGTGGAATATGAAATAGTCTCCTGGAGCTACAAAAAAAAAAAAAAAAAAAAAAAAAAAAAAGGCTAACTAAAGCGATGTTAATGTTGAATTGTAATGAGGTCCACAGCCTCGCATGACATCCGTTTTCTTTTTATTATTCCTGCAGCTCACTTGTTCTACACAAACACACAGTTGTTGGGTTAAAATTATGCCTGCTGAGGAATGTTTGGCTGAAGGCACGCTAAGGGAACGTTTAAAGCCCAATTAACGTTCGGCTGAAATAAAAGGGGGGGGGGCAAAATTAGGAGTTATACAATATTTAGTCACGGGGTGTGGATTAAATATAAATAAATATGGGCAGATGTGAGTGCACTTTAATTAAGCACTTAAACCCTTTTAAACCACATAAACCTCTAAAAATGGAGCAAGGGCTTGGGGTTTTAAAGCGGATTCCCCTCGTATAACGGAGCATAAAACTTCCCGACATGTAAATATGAATCGGGATTCGGATCAGCATTTTCTCGTGCAACACCGATTATTTAGGCATATGTAAAAATCAACATTAATAATGATGTTATTTACCTATAGACAGTGACTTTAAACCATTACCATGTGGCTTCAAAACGTTTAACGAGACTAGGTTTGTAACACACCAACAGGTGCACTTAATGCATATAAGGCACTTCAGGCGGAGTCACAGGGAGCGCCGACCTTCATATGTGCCTCCGATGCTGAAATTATGCCGAATTGCAAAGGTTATTAGGCACGCTTCGAAAGGAAGACTTCCAGGATGTATTCCAGAAGGATCAGGAACACGGGGAGTGCTGTATTGTACAAGGGGACCATTTTTGGAAGGTGTGTAAATGCAGGTAAATAGCACTTAGTTTCAAAGCGAGCTAATCGAGAAACTTTTTTAAACCACCCTGTCCACACCAATTGTATGTGAAGTCAATATGCAGCACTATGCAAAATCTGATTAAAGGCAAAAAATGGGCATGTACTTGGGCACAACATTCTGGCTATTAAATGAATATTTTGTCTTCTGTACAAATACAAACAAAAAACATCCATTAAATCACAAGAACAAATACTCCAAAGTTAATATTTAGTACCGTAAATTCTGGACTATAAGCCGCTACTTTTTTCATAGGTTTTGAACCATGCGGCTCATACAAAGGTGCGGCTATTCTGCAGATTTTTTTCCAACGCTAGGGGCGCTTTAACCGGAATTAGAATCAAAACTAAGACAAAATAAATGCAAAGAAGAATACGCTAGTTCAAGAAGAATACGCTATGATGGAGACAGATGTGACGAAGCACTGCTGAGTTTGTTCAACTCCGACACTGAAGAAGACGACTTCGTGGGTTTCAGCGAAGATGGTTACGGTGACGTGATTTCACACACAGGAGAAATGAAGATAAATACTGTAAATACCTGGTTTTATTTTCTCTTGGTTCTGTCCCGTTTTAATCAGCAAAGTTGCTGCCGTGTTAAAATACAGGTTAGGAAAGGATCTATTTAGGTACATACATGTACATTTACAATTCAAAATCGTTCTGTAGTAAATATCTAATCTAAAAACATACATATCTGCGGCTTGCAAAACTTTTTTAAATAGAGTGGATGCGGCTTGTATGCAGGTGGGGCTTGTTTATTTTTTTATTTTAATTTTTTTTTTTAAATAGAGTGGATGCAGTTTATATGTAGGTGCGCTTTATAGTCCAGAATTTACGGTAGTTAAAAGAATGGTCTCTAATTACCTGAGGGATTTAAGGGCTTGCTTATTAGTTCTATATTTACAGATGCACCAACATTGCCTATAGATATGAGCATGATTCCACAGTTATTCCCTATTTAATTGTATAATAACCTCCACTTTCCCAGGAAGATTTTACTATGGAATTTCTACAACGGCAAAAAAGTCCGATTCACACAGACCCGATGTTTTCCTTTGATCAGACAATTCAGTACATACAAATACACCCGTTCAGCAAACCGCTAGCCCGAGGACAGAAAAGATAAAACCCTGTTTATGTAAAGGTCTATTGCATCTGTGCTGTGCCGTGATGGGACGAGGCACAGAGCGAAGGGACTCTCCACAAAAAGAAAAGCCGCATTCCACATTCGGCTCACTCTATTATTCTGGTTTCCTGCTTTGCCACGGCGCTCCCATCACACAGGAATCAACAAGACAAACACACACATCAACAAGTGTCAGTGCAGCTCCAGCTCCGGCATCACGTATTTGCCTTGACAAACAGGATGCAACTCCACTGTACTGTCAAAATCGAACAAAAAAAAAGAGAAAGAAAAGAAAAAGTGCTGTGTAAACGGCGAAGTGCGGTCCGCGACGGCAGACAAAACGCCCACCCACGGCACGATCTGCCTTTCTAGTCTTTGCTAATGGAACCGCATTAGCAGGTAAAGCACACAAAGTAAACTACATAAAGAGATCATTTTAAAGAGGAGGACGGAATATAACGTGCTGGTCAGAAGCAAATCTTTAGAAATTTTCAAGAAGTGAGCGATCGAATGGACAACGGAGGTCTTTCATGCCCGTGTTGCTGCCGAACCCAAATAAGAACAGCAAACTGTCGGGCATAAGGAATAAACATACGACTTTTTGTATACCACGTTTATCCTTAATAGACAGAGTTCATTTTAACCACAGGCAGTATAGGATCAAACGTATTGGGACACACCCGTAAACTGTTTCCACAAAGTTGGGGGGGGCGGGGTTATATTTACTGAAGTATGCCCGAGAAAGGGGAGGGGCTTCATTTGGGTCAGGCTAACATCGAAGTGTCAATCATTCAAGGTTAAAAAATTCTGATTGGCTTGTGTGCTTGTGCCAGCTGCGATCTGCCAGAGACATAATAATGTGATCCTATTAATGCAGCACGTTCGGCGCGGTTATACGCTGTTAAATCAGACTGTTAACGCGCATGCACAGAGGCTGAAACACTACAGTGAGAGCCCCAGACTGCAAAGAAAATGTCTGGCAAATGTCGAAGCAGACCAGGATTTTTACTTGTACGGTTAGAGTAATCCCCAGGACTCGTACACTTTCACGTCACCAAGAACTTTAGAAGTAGAACGTTGTCGGGGTCTACACACACACACACACACACACACACACACACACAAAATCAACGCTCGGATGTGGCGCCCCCAAGTATAAAGGAGGAGACAGAACAACTATGTTTACAGAGCCGCGAGAGCCGTCGCTGGTCAAAAAGAACACCATAACCTTTAAGTGTCGTTTCAAATCGGTGGGCGAGAAACAGTGGTCAGTCTATTTGAGGACGGCCACATCAAGAGACACATGAAACAGCATCGCGGATGCACTTCCTGTTTTGGTGTATTTCGAGAACCGCTTTTGCTCAAGGAATCAATTTATCAGTACCTGGCTTTACTAACACCCTTGTAGCTGAAGGAACACTAATCTCAACAGGGTACACAGTACAATGTAGTGGAACATCTTCCCAGAAGAGTACAGGTTATTTATAAACATTAAAGTGTTTAAATGTAGAACGAGATGTTTAAAAAGCACATATGAAGCTACAGATCAGCTGTTATATAGTGCATATGTGTGTGTGTGGTGTGTGTGTGTGTGTGTGTGTGTGTGTGTGTGTGTGTGTTTATATATATATATATATATATATATATATATATATATATATATATATATATATATATATATATATATATATATATTCTGAAATATTCTGTTTATAGTAAAAGGAAAAAAACCTAAAGCAGGAAAATCAAGATGTAACAATAGAAGGTAGAAAAGTGCTTACGGCGGTGAGACCGGTTCAGATTAACACTAAAAAGTGCAAACCACTCTGTTTTAATTAAAAAAAAAAAAAAGTTACAAGAACAGCTAAACGTGGAATGAGACGTTTAAAAAGCACATACAATAGTTATCCACAAAATCTTATCCATATATTCTATATATTATTTGTAAGAATACACCATGGGTTACCTACGGGCTTCACTCGCATCATGTAGCCCGGGAAACACAGATCTACAGGGATCTGCACGTCACACACTATGACCTTAGGAGCTTTGTGTGTGTGTGTGTGTGTGTGTGTGTGTGTGGTTGTGTGTTTTACAAAAGAGGACGAGCACATACTATAGAGAATCTAATCAGTAATAAGTGTATATAGAGTCTGTAGATACAATAGTCAAATGTGGGCTGGTTCACAAGGAAATACGAATATTGTTAAAACGGACCCGCTGCTCTCATGTGGCTCTTTGAGTCAACAATCGTAGCCCTGAACAGTGCGGACAAACATTTCTGGGACAAATGGACCCCTGGTACCTTTACAGAACCGGTGAGAAAGTGAACTCGCTTGTTGTGGGGTTTTCATTGGACATTCTGCCCTGGTTTAGATCAGTTTAGATCGACCTAATAAACGTGAGGAATAACCTTTTTATTACGACGTACAACAGGCAATGCTGTCTGAGGGTAAATCCTTTAGAAAATGGATCGTTTTCCTGCAACAACATGTATGCGGTTATGTAGTTCATTGCATATGGTTTGGTTTACGCTATCCAGCTTGCATTATGATCTGACCGTAACGCGATACAGGAGCCTATAATAAAACGCATCCCTTTTTTCTGTCCTAACATTTGCAAGGGTTATGAGGAACGTCGTTTCAAACTAATCGAAGGCGCAGTTATCGAGTGTTTTAATTGGCTACAAAATGGTTCATAGACTGTAGAATGACAGACACACACACAGGAAAACTTCATAAAGGTGATTCCACCTTTACTGTATGTTCTGTAGCCTGTTTACCCTCTCATAAACCTGCTGATTAAGATCCCGGTCTGACGCTAAGCCAAATAAACAGGAGCAGTTTAATCTGCTTTCGGAACCGATTTCGACTTGAGAACTCCGCGACACACGCAGGCGGATGTTCAGAACGCAAGCCTGGCTGCGAAAGACCTCACCTACGAGTAAGGAAATTTAAAAGGCCACTCCCGGAGGTCACATGACCCTCCGAGCCTGCACTTACTTTCGACTGTCACCATTTGCAGCCAAGCTGCAAGTCATGCTCACACAGGTTTCCAACAAAGGCAGATGATTACATGGTGACTGTCTTCGGGATACATTTTCTCGAGAGTGGCGCTGCAGTGGTGTTCATCTCTGGTAGAAGTCACCTGACACCATCTTTATTTACCTGCAAACACAGCTGATCTGCTCAGCCGCTTGGTATTCGTGTGAAATGTTCGGATGTTGTGTTGCTTCCCGAAAACAAGTGTGTTCCTCTTTCTTTAAACACACACACACACACACACACACACACACACACACACAGTCCGATCTGCTGCAAACAGCAGCTGACGCTCCAGTTCTTCTGTGTGAGGCTCCTAAACCGCAGCGGAAAAGCGCCCACTCTGAAAGCGTGTTAATCCTCGGGAATCGGACTAGAATTGGCGCGAAGGTGGGGGCAGGATGTGGGAGGCAGCTGGTCATCTGCTCAGACAAAAGGTGACACTGCGATGTGTTTCCAGCCGGGTAATTAGATTCTCTAGCCTCTTATATCACAATCAGCGCTGCACCGCTGCCGCTGAACTCCACAGCGGAGACAATGAGGAGTGCTGATAGATTAGAACGTGTCCTGCGCGCGCAAAGCTGAAACTTTAACGCGGCTCGATGCTGACGGATTATAAAGTCTCCTTCTTCAACGTGCTGGTTCAGATTTTTCATATTTGGAAATACCACATGGAATCTGCAGCTGAGATTTAAATGTCTTGCCTGGAGACAGTCTTGGGATTTGATCCCAAATCGATGTGGGTCATAACTGCCAGGACACTTCAACAGCAAGTTTTGTTTTTTAATGCTCACTCCAAGGAATACACTGTATACTCTCTTTCACATAGTGGATAACGCAGACGCTCGAGAATGGCTAATGCCACTATGACTGACAGGAAAGTCATCAAGTAATACAATCCCTCCCATATAAACGTCCCAAAGACACTCCTGCTCTTTTGGCTCTCGTCCACAGAGCATCATCCAAGATTGTGGGCATTAAGGCAGGATACACCCTGGATGGAATGCCAACCCATAGCAGGAAACACACACACACAACACACACACACACACACACACACACACATTCATACACTAGGGACAATTTTCCAAGGTGCCAATCAACCTACCTGCATGTTTTTGGACCGGGAGGAAACCGGAGAACCCGTAGGAAAAACCCCGAGGCACGGGGAGAACATGCAAACTCCACACACACATGGCCGAGACGGGAATCGAACCCGGACCCTGGCGGTGAGAGGCAAACGCGCTTACCACTAAACCACCGTGCCCCAAAAGCATATACAGACACACATAAATAAATAAATAACAATTAAAAACAAAACAAAAAAACAAAGGTGAACAAATGAAACACCTTTTTAACGTAAAGTCTAAGATGCGTTTCATACGCGCCGTGATGACTCGTAGATGAACCGAATCCACCTCTCCCATCGCACCAGAACTTATAGGAACATTGGGAAAATGAAATATCCTCTGTCCAATCAGACATATGCTTGCAACGTTATAAAGTTGTACATGTGCTTAAAGCATCAGCATTTCAAAGAAGGACAATTTATCCGATACGTCCATACTTTTACTCTCTTTTAAATAGGGCAATATTTCAAATGCTGCACATTTTCCCCCCTCCATCTCCATGATGATAAAAGCACACAAGACGGGTATTTAATAAAAATACTGTTTAAATGAAACACTTTGCTTTAGAAATAATAAACAATACTTTCTGTCTGTCTGTCTGTCTGTCTGTCTGTCTATCTATCTATCTATCTATCTATCTATCTATCTATCATGGTCTAAATGCATGTCATTCCAGTCTGTGCCAGAGGAAAAGATGGCAAGCATGAGGGGGATGATGGGGATGAGGGTTGGTTGACTGCAGAGCACACAGTGGCAGGTGTGATTTATGGGTACTGCTGGGCCAGGTCTGCAAGCTATAGGGGGGGAAAGCCCTCCCACAGACTACCCACACTTCTTCAAAGAGGGGAGCAGATGTAGAGTCACACACACACACACACACACACACACACACACACACACACACAAACAAACCTTTCCAAAATGACTGGAAATGCCCAAGAAAAATATATAGCTGCAACAAATCCTAAACATTCAGGATATAGTTCTGGTACAGGGCAGGGGGAAAGAAAAACTGATGATCCCAGGGTTGGAGTTTTGCCATGTGCTCACTAGCATGAGCCAATCGAGGAGCACAAATATGCAGAAAAGGGCTGGGGGGGGCAGAACATCCGTCTCTAAGCAAGTGTGTGATAGATTTCGCCTTCCGTGGTTCTCATGTGACAGGAGAGAGGTCGCTGGTGACCAAGTTGGTTCAAAAAGAAACAATGATCTACATTAAGACTTTTGTGTGTCCACTTTCAAAGGTATTACGGTCAGGACTGGAAACGTTTCATGGGAATTAACGAAAACAAACTGAATTTTCAAACTTAAACGTACTTCAAGGGGGAAAAAAGGGTAAAGTTAGATAAAACAACCCGACTGAATGCATTTTCTACCCTGAACATTCATTCACACTACACACATTTACAGCAGCGCTGTTACAGCAGTCCAAATGGAAATATCGGTATAATGTTTTATTGCCCGGTGCTACTGAGATCACATCACCTTATCTCCACTACTTTTTACGGCGTCTAAAACAAACAATAAAACAATTGAAATCACAACATGGCTACATTTTATTAATGCGTTCCGCTCTATACCGAGGCAGGTCATTTCTCTCGGAATCGTCTGAGCACTGCAAAGTCAGTCATTAAATGCCCGGTCTGATTCGGTGCTTCACAATGTGATTTAATATCGGTGCACTTTTAACTCCTTCACAATGTGATTTAATATACACAGTGCGTACAATAATAGTATATACACACACACACATAATACATACACACACACAACACACACATATATATATATCAGACGTGGACAATGCGCGCACTTTTAACTCAAAAGTAATAATAATTAAAAATTCTAATTTTGCTACTTCCATGAACTATGATAAGAACTTGTGAACACATTGCACAATCATGAGACATCCACCTCTCAAGGTATGGCCCACTCCCATGAGCAAACTGCTCCAGTTGTGTCCGGTTTGAACCTTTTGCAATCACTGCATGCTCCTTGAGCTCAATAGGATTGTGGCTCATGGGCCCACTTTAGAATAGTCAACTTCATCCAGTTTCAGTGTGTTTGTGGGTGTCCTGTTGCAAGATTGAGGTGACTACTAAGCTTTCTGAATAGTAACCATCTGATTCCTTGTGAAACATTGAGGATGACACCCTGCCAGTTGCACAGATATCAAAGCAGCCCCAGAACATAACAGAGCCTCCTCCATTCACAGTAGGGACAGTGTTCTTTTCTTGATATGCTTCATTTTTTCGTCTGTGAAAATACAGCTGATGTGCCTTCCATTTTTGTCTCATCTGTCACAGTAGGACAGCTTTCTGCTTGCTTTTTGTTTGGCATATAGTCTTGCTTTTTTATGATTCGTTTTCAACAATGGTGTCCTCCTTGGTCTTCTCCCATGTAGACCACTTCACTTTGGCTCAAACAACGACGGATGGTGCGATCTGACACTGATGTTCCTTGAGCATGAAGTTCACCTTGAATCTCTTTAGAAGTCTTTCTAGGCTCTTTTGTTACCATTCGGATTATCCGTCTCTTAGATTTGTCATCAATTTTCCTCCTGCGGCCACGTCCAGGGTAGGTTGGCTACAGTCCCATGGATCTTAAACTTCTGAATAATATGTGCAACTGTACTCACAGGAGGAACATCTAGTTGCTTGGAGATGGTCTTATAGCCTTTACCTTTAACATGCTTGTCTATAATTTTCTTTCTGATCTCTTGAGACATTTCCTTTGCTTCCTCTGGTCATGTCTGGTCCATGTCGCGTGTGGTACACACCATATCACCAAACAACACAGTGATTACCTGGAGCCATATATATAGGCCCAATGGCTGATTACAAGGTTGTAGACACCTGTGATGCTAATTAGTGGACACACCTTCAATTAACATGTCCCTTTGGTCACATTATTTTCTGTGTTTTCTAGGGGTACCATCATTTTTGTCCATGCCTGTTTCATGAGTTTATTTTTTTACATAATTCTGTTGAAGCATGGTTGAAAAACAATTGTCTGACTTTCATTGGTTAACATTTATAGAATTTTTATTTATTATTACTTTTGTCAGATTAAAGTTATTTCTGTGACCATTTGTGACTTTTTCTTTTTGACCAATGGGTACCAACAATTTTGTCCACGTCTCTGAAGCTCTGAAGCTCATGAAGCTCTGTGATGCATCATGTAGGTACAGGTAGACCGATAAAAACGATTTCCCTAAGAGGAAAAGAAACTTATATGACTTTCATGACTTCAGACGTGGCTCATGTGGTACAGTACCTTTGGACATCTAATATATATATATATTTATAACAGCTTCGATTTTAACAGTCGATTTAAGCCTAGATTTAGATTATAGTTCAATATGTGCATCCATCAGGATACAGCAGTCTTACAAAATAAATATTAGTGAGTTGCAAACTCAGGTTCATTTACACTAAAAGACATTGTGCATCATCATCATCAGGGACTTCACGCCTAATGTATCTTCACACATCTTAATTGCAGTCACCGCACAGACCAATTTGGAGTGACGTGGCAATACAGGAACCCGGCACGCCAGGGTAGGATACGGCACATGGTACATTGTTCACAGGCATGAGAGTGTAATGATGACTGTAGAGCCCTCAAGTGGAGACGCGGGAAGAAAATGTGTCTTGCGTGCAAGAATGCAGGGTGTGTGTGTGTGTGTGTGTGTGTGTGTGTGTGTGTGTGTGTGTGTGTGTGTGTGAGGTCTTAAACATGTTTTCACAGACAAATGAAGCCTTAATCTGGTTTAGGTGGGGGGGATAAAGACGGGATATTGCGACGCGGGGGATGGGCTGCAGTCCTAAGCGCATGCTGTTCGGTGCCGTGTGTGGTTCGTAATTTTGTGCACTTTCACCTGCTCCGACGCACCTACAGCAGTGTGCACAGACACCGAGCAACAAAGAACGCTACACAGACAGACAAAAATATAAACTCAGGAAAAACACAGTGCACACAGAACAAGCCAAATGTATTATGTTAAAGTGAGCGCTAATAAGGTACCGGGTGATGTATACAAACACAAACTAATGTGGCTCAAATATTTTTTTTTTTGTCTATCGGAAAGTCAAATTAAGCAGCATGAATCATTTAAAATACTAGAGGGGCCGAAGCTCTGCAGTTGGCAAACCTCGCCCAACCTATCCAACGCCTTTAAATACACAATAAGACAATATTTAAGGTTTTCATCTCTCATGTTGATTGGTAAATGTGAAGTAAATTTAAAGCGCCGTCTTCTAGCTCTACACTGTCTATCCATTTAGCAATGTGGCCTATTTAGATTGCCGCATTGATAAATGTTTTCTAGCAAACAAGCTACTTGAAAATAACTACAATGACGCGTTTGGGAGAGGGAAAAAAAGTATAAAACAAGAACGGGTGGATGGGCAAAAGTATTGGGACAGCTGACTCATCCAACCATATGTGGTTCTTAAACTTAAAGGTCTCTGGATGCATTGAATTTTCACTTCACATTAATTAGCAGACCAAAATGTTCCAGTATGAAAAAGCACAACGCCATCTTAATGAAGATGTATTTTACATGGGTATTTTACAAGAGGAAGATCTCAAGTGACTTGCTATCGAGTTTTGAACTCAACCCTACTGAAAACCTTTGGGATGAATTGGAACGTCTGACTGCACCCAAGGCCTCCTCAACCTACTAACACTGTAGATGATGGAGCACAAATGTCCACAAGCAACTTCCTAATTTAGAAGCGTGAAGGGTTTTATAACAACAAAATAAAACTACACTTCCATTTGGATGGTCAAAAACCATCTACAAATGCCCACAAATCTGTGTTCATATAGGGTATGTGTTTAGTATTATCTAATGGACTAAGAACATATAATAAAAAAAGATTATACTAACAAAAGGCTCAGAATTAAGCAGGAAAATTGGGCTGCAACAAAAACAAAAAAACCTGCTTACCAAGGTGAAGCAGACAGGGTTGGGGTGGATCAGGTCGATATTGGCATTGTAAGACAGCTACAATAAATCTTAATAATTTGATTGGCAGGGGCACGGTGGCGTAGTGGTTAGCACGTTCGCCTCACACTGCCAGGGTCCGGGTTCGATTCCCGTCTCGGCCATGTGTGTGTGGAGTTTGCATGTTCTCCCCGTGTCTCAGGGGCTTTTTCTCCGGGTTCTCCGGTTTCCCCCCGGTCCAAAAACATACACGGTAGGTTGATTGGCACTTTGGGAAATTGTCCCTAGTGTGTGAATGTGTGTGAGAATGTGAGTGTGTGTGTGCCCTGTGATGGGTTGGCATTCCATACAGGGTGTATCCTGCCTTAATGCCCATAGACGCCTGAGATAGGCACAGACTCCCCGTGACCCGAGGGACGATCGGATAAAGCGGTAGAAGATGAATGAATGAATTCGATTGGCTTATCATCGTTGTCTTTTTCTATATGAACGGTAAATATATGTAAAACCACATACCAATCCTATGGTCAGCTGTCCACAAACTTTTGCACGCATTACCAACAAAAATGACAATACTGATAGCAATACTGATAGTACCTTGTATAACTGAGCCCTGATAAAAATAAAATAAAAATTTTTTAAAAATCTTAGACAGATGAAAGTTCCTCGTGTTGTCGCAGCACAACCATGACTGACAAATACACCCTATGAAAGCCTATTTGCAATCAGCCGTGTTGCATCTTATTAGCTCAAAGGGCCTACTATGTAAGACCTGCTCTTACATAGAATAAAAAATAATAATAATAATTTTAAAAAAGCCAGAGGTAAGCTACAAGGACCTCCCTTTTCCTTAAACATGCACAGGGAGAAGAGAAACAGGGCGGATTGCTTACAGTATGTTGCGAGTGATAGCATGTAAATGATTAACATGAGCTGGCTTGCTTTTACTCGAGCTTTTCATTGGGGATGAAAGGCTGTGGAAGTGCAGGGGTTCAGCCACTAAAGCTTTCAGGCTCTGCGGAGCGGCCACTGTGCACAGTCGGGAAGGTTTTACTCTCACACACACACACACACACACACACAAAAAGAACATGCGACGAGATAGCACAAATTAATGATTGCATAATGAGAAGAAACTTCGCAGTGATTGAAAGCACAAGTGTGTGTGTGTGTGTGTGTGTGTGTGTGTGGGGGGGGGGGATTTCCTCAAAATCCAATCTTCACACTAATAAGCCCCCCCACATGGTATCTCTCCTTCTGAAGGGCAATTATTAATGGTTCTTGCTTCAATGGTTAAAAACAACAAAGAACACTAAATAAGGTTGTGATTGACAGACATTAAAATGCATGCAAACAATGCTATTTCCACTTCCTTTACCAGGCAGGAAATAAGAACCTCTCGTGTTTCTTGTTGTATAATCACTCCTTCGTTCAAATAAATATGCAAATACGCAAATGTTTAGCAACATTTAAAAACACACCCCCGAATAAACCGGGTCTCCGGTAAACGCCGTTCTGCAGATCCTGAACAGGGCGTGTCGAGAACTGAAGCGTGAACGCGTTTCTGTTCGATCTGCTTTCGGCGTCCAGCGCGAGCAAACCTGTTGCACAACTCTTCTGCGAGGAGGACGTGGGGTCATTTCGGTGGTAATGCGCGGCAAGAGGAAGTAAATGACACGAAAGCCAGACTGGAGTGCGAGTGAAAAGCTGAAATCGAATTATTTGGTCAGGTGGTATTAACGTATGTAATAACATTCTTGATTACCTTTTGTTAGACGAGTGCTTTTGATATGAGTTTGTTATACAAGATGCGTCCACTCGAACAAATCTGGTACGATAAAACGAACATGATTTAGATAATAATATGCTACAAGGCAATCTGAAGGTCAGGAGTTCAAATAGGCCCACGGTGGGCCCTTGACGAAGGCCCTTAAGCATCAAATTCTGCCTAAACAAAATAATGGTGGCCTACAAAATGCCATAAATGTAAATTGAGTCTTGTTACACCTGCCTAATAAGCTTCTGTGTTGGTGTCCTTGAGCACTGGGGTGAACATCATTAAACCCAGCACGAGCAACTAAACCTCCATCTGGTCAGACTGACCAAGCGGCCAGCCTCATGCATAGTCTCGCACTTACACGCATGCACACACCCCAATTAATTAAACCTCACTACTAATAAATATGGCAATAATTTAGCTTTGCTGAAGATATGTACCCCATAGCTTGGGGTACAATATATGTGTGTATGTACACATACATATACACATATATTAAGAAGGGGGGAAAAAAAGATGACCTCTGCTTATCCATGTTAGTCAGCATTAAACTTCTTAATACGGTATGTGGACTGGTCTACAGACGTTACGTGATTGGGATTTTTTTCTATTAAGCGAGGTGTTCGGATGTACAGAGTCGTGGCAGTATGGGGCCGGTCCTGATTAACACTTAACATCAAGCTCGAGCAGCTTACGCCAAATTTCGCACCACATGCCGGAGCCGGTGCACACTGAGGCTCGCCATATGGCATGCTCAAGACACAAGAGCCACAACCGGAGCACAAGCTTGCTCTCCACGCTGTGTGATCGTTCGTTAATGATAAGGTACGCAGACGGAACAGGTCTTGCACTCCAGTTGAAATCCATACTTGGTCAAAAATGGACAGCGAGGGGTGTTTAATAAGGGCTTCCAAAAAAAAAAAAATACAGGCTAGCCAATCTTAAAACTTGTGCTGATCTTGGATTGTATATGGACAAATGTATTGGGACACTTGAATTCCACAACCATATGTGGTTCTTTCCTACATACATGTTTTTGTAAATCTGAAGGCACACAATTGTATTGCTCATCGCAGAAAGACTCTATAAAGACATGCTTTGCAGGAGTTTACGATCTCCTGCTATAGAGCATTAACGTTAACACTGACTGCAATGCAGAGCTCCTCGCCTCCTCTACATCAGCACAAATCTCCACAAGCATGCTCCAAAATCTAGAGGACCATCAACTCTTCTACACAAAAACAACATAACATACTTATTACACAATTTACATACTTCGTGGAATGGGTGTAGCTCAGTTGGGTTACTGATCGGAAAGTCATGGGTTCGATCCCTGGTATCGCCATGCTGCCACCCTTGGGTCCTTGAGCAAGGCCCTTCACCCTCTGTGTTGTAGTATCATGGCTGACCTGAGTCCAGCGTCTAAAAACAGGCTTGGATATGCGAATAAACAATTTCACTATGCTGTAATGTATGTGACAAATAAATACTATTCTTCTTATAACAGGTGTCCCAAAACTTTTGGCAATATAGCGCATTATACTAATATTCCCTGGATGAGTTTATCTCCATCCAACATATAAAGACTACCGTGAAGTCAGTATATAACAGTATATAACAGTATATAACAGTTGCCGGGGCTGCACATGGCTGATGTACACGCCCACTCGGACAATTCGCTTGTAAACAGATACGCTGTTACAGGAAGACCTGCTTTGAAAAAGGCAGGTAAAACATCGGCTCATAATGATATCTTTCCAAAGAAAGGCAACACCACTGCCATCGTATGAAAATGTGTCCGATGGCCGATTGAAATGAGGTTAAGGAGCGAAACGTGCTTTTGTTCAGCACTGGGGGGAAAAAATCTCCAAGTGATGGATTGTTGCATGTTTTACTCGAAAAAAAAAGCGGAAAAATCACTGACCTAACTCGGGCGCTCGGGATAAGGAGCTTATGTGTTCGGCCTAGGGTTTTATATTCGGTTAATTAACTATTAAAAGGTTTCCTTCTGTGTGCACAATTCAGCACGCACTGTAGGGACTGCAAAAAAACACTGCGAGATTCCTGATCGAACTAAATATTACATAATTGTACAAATTGTATCCACCTACATGACACACTCGCCAAATAAATAAGTAAATAAATAAAGCACCAACACAACTTGTGCTGGGAATCTGCAAGTCAGTATGAACAAATACTATGAAAAAAATGTAAACCATTTAAGCCAATTTACAATTATTCATTCATTCATTCATCTTCTACCGCTTTATCCGATCTTCCCTCGGGTCACGGGGAGCCTGTGCCTATCTCAGGCATCTATGGGCATTAAGGCAGGATACACCCTGGATGGAATGCCAACCCATCACAGGACGCACACAATCACACACATTCACATTCATACACTAGGGACAATTTTCCAAGGTGCCAATCAACCTACCGTGCATGTTTTTGGACCGGGAGGAAACCGGAGAACCCGGAGAAAAAAACCCCCTGAGGCACGGGGAGAACATGCAAACTCCACACACACATGGCCGAGACGGGAATCAAACCCGGACCCTGGCGGTGTGAGGCGAACGTGCTAACCACTAAGCCACCGTGCCCCAAATTTACAATCAATAAAAGACAAATGCCCAAAATGTACTCGAGACACAATTTCGCAATCGGTGGATTCCGGATTAGTGAAATCCACTTTACTGCAGGCTGAGCAGCATCAATATGACAGAAGTCCACACACACACACACACACACACACACACACACACACACACACACACACGGGATTGTGAGGCTGAAAGGTGTCGCACTGCATCAGTGTCATTCTCGACAATATTGTGCACTTTTCCGACACGCTCGGCACCCTGTCTAAATACACGCTTGTGCTGAGGCCTGGCGGAGCTTCGGACAGCGTCACTACTAGTGCTTTTCTTCAGGTTGCGCACGAGTCTCCCCTCCTACACGTCTTTCCAACCCCACAACGCACTCACTCTGAATTCTATGGTGAACGCGGTACTGATGCCACTACAGACGACTTGCAACGCATGCTCTCTCCTACTCGTACACACCCACACACACACACACTCTCCTACAAGCTGGAGTGCGGCTTAAAAAAAAAAAAAAAGAAGAGCTCTTTAGTGCAGTACATTACACGGCTCTAAGCATATTTTCGAAGCAGTCAAACCCCAGTTGTGTGATTAACGACTTCTTCTCCTCGTCCCGCTGTCTGTTGGATGTCTAGGGATGTAGACTGAAAAACAGGCAGGTCTAAACTATCGACGCTCTGTCCGTCTCCGACTGATGTCAGCTGTAATTCAGAGGACTGACAGTTTTAAGGCTGAAAGTCCACGTACAACGACTGCTCTGTTCTCCTCCAAAGCGACACCATTTCCACAAGTCTCTTTGATTGGCCCACATTTGTTTTTCCTGCTGCGTGTTTACATACATTATTACACATCATGCAATTTTACTGAATTTCACTACTAGGAAGCTCGAATAATTTTGCCTAATGCACGGGGTCGGTTCGAATCAAACCTCGGCTCGGAGGCGCAGGTGTGAACACCCCGAAAGCGAAAGCGCGGTTTCGTTCTGAAATCCTGGTCTGATTGCAGTCAGAGTGAGACGTCACCCTGAAATGACTCGGGAGAATTGTGCGTTTCGAATCATCCAAGTTGATCAACGTAACCCAGGAGGCGCAGGTGGATTTGCGGAGAACTCGTGAACATCTACGAATGTGTCAGAGCAATGTCAAGTGGCAAATCGGGCCAAAAAAAGAACCCTGTTCAATTCATGCTCTGATTTGTAGTCTAGCGAAGTGTAAACGCGCAGTTTAACTCAATTACAGACATTTTTAAAGCATAGTAAGTATTAAAAGAACAGATAAGTATTATCCTTATGAAAGTACACGGTGGAATCACCACATCACACGTCTGGCCTTACGGCGATGCTACAACGAGTCGCACAAGGGCTTTTCGGCGCCACGAGAGATCTTTAACGAGCTCATCCGCTCGCCACCTCGTGCACGGTGATCGTCGGACAAAAATCCACTCTCTCATTCCGCACCCACCCTCCTCGCCAGATTTACTCTCCGGGGCCGTCTTGAAGATCCAGCTCGCTTTTTTTTTTTTAGGAAGAGCTGCGAAAATCCAGCACGGATCACAAAAGGCACTTGACAGACGGAGACTTCCAGGAGCTCTGTATGGGGAGCGTTTTGAAAGTGATGGAAAGAAAACAAGAGTGTTGTTCACCACCTGATAAATTTGCCCCTAAAGGAAAGGACACATTCCATGAGGAGGAAACAAACCAAAAATGAACCCCTTTCAAATACGAGTGAGCAAAATTGGGGGGGGGGGGCAGGAGACACACAATGAGTCTAAAAAAATTGTTGCTTTTATTATACGCCAACATGTGTCTACAGAGAAGCTGCACACGCATCATTAATGAAGTCTCACGAGTGACATAAGCCTATAAGTGTGCATGATGAAGACGGTCATGACACTCTTACCTTGGGCAGTTCTCGGAGCTGGTTGGCATCCAGCAGGAGCTCCTCC
Organism: Kryptopterus vitreolus; assembly: GCA_030449085.1. Lineage (NCBI taxonomy): Eukaryota > Metazoa > Chordata > Actinopteri > Siluriformes > Siluridae > Kryptopterus > Kryptopterus vitreolus. The sequence continues at coordinate 17,276,480 of JACRUU010000017.1, read as the reverse complement.
AGGCTGCGGGTGTAGCGGTAGATCTCATCAGGCACGGTGTGGAGGGAGCAATGCCGCTTATCCACCGACTCAACGTGGCGGTTACACCGCCAGAGCGGGATGCACTTGAGCATGGCGGGCGGGCCTCCGGGGGGGGGTGGGGAGAGGGGGAAAGGGGGGGATACTCAAGGCCTCCGCATTAGAGACGGGCTGAGGTGCGGGTGATGGTCCGGGGAGGGGGATAAAACTCACAAGACTCCGCTGGGGTGGAAATCCCTGGCTGTTTGAGGTTTCACTTCCAGACCTTCTAAATTAAAAAAATACATCAATCCGGGGGGGTTGGGGGATCTTTTTCTTATTTATTTATCAAACAAGTTTTGGTTTCCATTTCACTCATACGAATAATATCAAACTCCCCCCAAAAATAGTACCTGTAGTAAACCGGAGCTCATTAAACGCCTTATTTATTCTACGGAGAAATACGTGTCTAATTTCAGAAAGAGCAACAATTGTTGTTTTCGTTCTAAATCCTTAATTAGGGTTATTTTGTTTACTTTCTCCGTGTAGGTCAAGTAGCAGAGAGCTGCTGTTGCTCGTGCAGTTGTTGTTGTTGTTGTGCGGCTAGTCTATCCGGCTAGTTCGGCTGCTAGCCAGGGATTTAAAATGAAAAATAATACAAAATAACGTCCGGGTTTTGAGTTAGTAAATAAAACGAACACTTAGAATGCGGTTTAAAACCCAAACAAATTAAATAAAAAATAAAAATACAGAGGCTAAAATGTTTTGCGTGGGAAAAGAACCAGCGCAGTCCGCGCACACACGCGCGCTCTCTCCCGCTCAGCCGCACGGCAGCGCTCCGGAGCCTCCGCCGGCTTTTGTGCTCCTCCGGCGCGGCCACAACGACCCGAGTCCCCGAAGCGTCCGCGACTCAGGCTCTCCGTCCGCACTCATACGGCGACCATGAACTGCAGCCTCACGCTCTAGCTCCGGCTCCTGCGCCAGGGATTTTCCGATCTTTGACGGTTTTGAGTCAGCCCGAGCTCCGCGTTCTCACCGCGTCCGCTCCCCCTCCAACTACGCCTTCATCGTTCGGACTACAACGAGTCGGACTCGTCCATGGCGTCATCCTTTCCGCACCCGTATTCAGACAACCCCCTCCCACCTAGCGATTCCACTTACTCCCCAATCAACTTTCGGAATGCGATTCCCTTGTAGCCAATCACAGCAAACAATATTAAAGCGCTGTACGGAATGTGTGTGGGGAAAAAAAATCCTCTAAAACCACCCCCCCCTCCCTGACGCGTTGTCTGCTGTAGTCGTGTTGCACTCCTGCCATTCAGATGTGGAGGGCCCTGCTGATTCAGATCCACAGTTTCACTACACGGACCATTACAATGTTCCGCGTTACACAACAAGCTTTTAAATACTATATTATTATTGTCTTATTGCATTATTATTCTCATTATTGCACAGTTTAATCGTTGGTTAGCAATGAAACGAAGAATGCGCTGTTCCGAAAAGAAAGACACTACAGGTGAAGTCTAATTAAACACCAGCGTGTAAATTTTAGAGAATAAAATTACTTTCTGGATGATAAAAATGTCTATTTCATTGGTTTTATATAAAAAACAAACAAACAAACAGACAACTAATCCATTTCTTTAACCATTGAGAAAGAAATGCTCATGGATAGTGCATGTACAATAGTAGATATTGTATATTGTAGATAGTGTATGTACAACTAGAGTTTGAAAGGGGTAAGAATTTGGGATCTTATAAAAATTAACACGAAGGTCAAGCATTAAAATAAAAAAATATATGTTTTATAGACTTTTAGTGGTAGATTTTAAAGAAAAGACAATGCAATTTGGTGGTAAAAAGAGGGATAGGAAAGAAAAAAAAAACAAAACAGAATATGCCATATAAAAAAAGGAAACCTATGAGGCATTTGCATTGGACTTGCTTTTCTTTACATTTTTGTCATCTGCAGATGTTACTCCATTCAGTCTGTTAGACAATTGCGCCTCCTACTGTTTCTCTGCTTCACCTACACCTGCCTTCTGTTTTATGAGGTCAGCGAGGAGATCTACATTATTCCTATCCATTATCCAAGCATTTGTGTGCCTGGAGTTTTTAATAATTCCTTACCCAGTATCAGGTCCTCCTGTGAAAGGTTTGTGCAGGTTTCACTAAAACATTGTAATCCATTTACATGACTATTAAAAATTCTAGTGCTGCAGGAGCATTATAATGAACATTAGAAAGAGAGGTGCAATTGGAAATAAGACCCGTTTTCACTCATTTATGACCCTAGAATAGTGAAATTAACATTTTGGATTTTTCCAATTTGGAAAATGGGGAGCACGGTGGCTTGGTGGTTAGCACGTTCGCCTCACACCGCCAGCGTCCGGGTTCGATTCCCGTCTTGGCCATGTGTGTGTGTGGAGTTTTCATGTTCTCCCCGTGCCTCAGGAGGTTTTTCTCCAGGTTCTCCAGTTTCCTCCCGGTCCAAAAACATGCACGGTAGGTTGATTGGCACCTTGGAAAATTGTCCCTAGTGTATGAATGTGTGTGTGCCCTTTGATGGGTTAGCATTTCATCCAGGGTGTATCCTGCCTTAATGCACCATAGACACCTGAGATTGGCACAGACTCCCCGTGACCCGAGGGAAGATCGGATATAGTGGTAGAAAATGAATGAATGAATTTGGAAAATGGTGGTTTAGTGGTTAGCACGTTGGCCTCACACCGCCAGGGTCCGGGTTCGATTCCCGTCTCGGCCATGTGTGTGTGGAGTTTGCATGTTCCCCCCGTGCCTCAGGGGGTTTTTCTCCGGTTTCCCCCGGTCCAAAAACATGCACGGTAGGTTGATTGACGCCTTGGAAAATTGTCCCTAATGTATGTGTGTGTGTGTGTGTATATTCTGATGGGTTGGTATTCCATCCAGGGTGTATCCTGCCTTAACGCCCATAGACGCCCGAGATAGACACAGGCTCCCCGAGGGACGACCGATAAGATAAAGCGGCAGAAGATGAATGAATGAATTTGGAAAAGGACCCTGCAGAAACCCTGTGCATTGCTAATCTTCTGCTAATCTCAGTGATGTCCAGATTATCTGTGACGTCATTCACTTTGGTAATCCAGGCTTTGATCAACCCTTTCAAGCACATAATTCACAAAGAGGAAGGAAGGACATGTTTGAAGAATTTATTGTTTGGTAAATTCAGAACCAATGAGTCAAATACAATGTTTAGAATCCTAACAGAACATTAGTGATGGAGGGGGAGGAAAAAAAAAAAAGTTGAAAAGAAAATGTGTTGGAGGTCAGAGCGTAAGAAAAACAATAGAACCAAATTGACAAATTAGAAAACGATTTGAAAAATAAACATAAAAAAAGAAAGAAAAACAAATGATCTTTCACAGTAGGTGATAACCAAACAAACAGACCAAAAAAAAAATCATTAAGCACAAATATTTTCTTAGTCAAATCCCACAAATAGGATTGTCCCCAACATAATAACTGACCACAATAAAAAAAAAATAATAATAATTACAAGTTTAAAAGAATCCCAGAACTCGAGCATCAGAGATGGAGGCTGAATGAGTTTGAGCAGGTGGACAGGAAGTTGGTCAGTCTTACGCCGAAAGGTCGCTTTTATTGAAACGCTCCTGATCGTAGACTTCGGCCACAACCTTGCGTCCGGCGAACCACCGGTTGTTCAAGGCCTGGATGGCCTTATTCATTTCCCCGCTCTCAGAGAACTCCACGAAAATTTTCACGATGATCTCGGCGTCGTCTTCCTCGCCCTGGCGTTCCTGGTAGATGATCACCCGGTTCACGGCGCCGAACTTTCCGCATTCCTCCGTCACCTCTCCTTCCAGGTCGTCGTCTATGTCTTCGGGGCCCACCATGTTGCGCAACACCATTACTGTAGACTATTGCACAAATGTAAGCATAAAAAAAAAGGGGATTCGATAAAAGATGTGCTTTTTTTTTATAGAAAGTGAAGTAATTTTATACTTCACTGACAACACCGAGCTTGGGAATTCTTGGAATTTTCCAGCCTATTTGATCTTTCTTAAATCTAGTGTTTATCGCCCATACGTTAAAGCTTGTTATTACTTACGCCTGAGTGTGTGACTGTAGGGCTGGTCTCACTGCTTCTGTTCTGCTGCTGCTGCTCGTTAACGCTTCTTTGCTCGGCAGCGTCTACCTGAGCTTCGTCTTTCTCCTGCTGCGTCCCCTGTACCTCCCTCTTAACCTCGGGCAGCTGCTGAGTCGTGCTGGTAGGCGTTCCTGTGGATGGCGCGCCGGATGTGATGGGTGGAGATGCCAGCACAGGGTTTACTAGGCCTACCTGAGGTACTACGGGCAGAGTCGGCCGGACGGGAGTAACGCCTTGGAAAGGAATAAGGATTTGGGGATAAAAATGAGAACTCACTAAATTCTCAAACAATATAGAGTCACTTTCGGGTGGTAAATCTAGTATCGGACCTGTAATTAAGCCTGGGGCCTGCGCCGCCAGCACTGCCTGAGGGAGTCCCATCTGCTGGCTGAGGAGCTGAGCGGGAGACGTTAACGAGCCCAACACGGACGCCCCTGCAACAGCCTCCTAAACAACACGTCACACACAGGGAGGACACAAGAGACACAGAACTGTTGAAAAATTTCAGGAAATTAGATGGGATAGTTCAATCTGGACGACTTAATCGTTATAGACCCACAGACTAATGCATAAAGATTAGTACAGGACTCAATGTCAAACTTAATTAAGCAACAAATTAGAAAGAGACCACGAGAGAGACCTAAAAATAATAAGAAGTGCCAAAATAGGTACGTAGTAAATGGGTTGTCTGATTAATCGGCACGGTAATAAATTGCTGGAACAATACCATCTATACCTATAATATCTATACCACTAGCTTTCCAGGTTGTTGGAGTAGGTGAGGTAGTCAGCTGTAATTATACAATACAACAGTGGCCTCTAGAGGCCAATCATTGACAGCACATGGTGGAAACTTTTCTTTTCCATTTTGGATGTACATTTATTTATTTAAACAAATAAAGTTCCTAATAAAGTTCATCACCAAACACCAAATCTACTTCATACAAAGGGCTACTAGTTTGATACATTCCTCTGAAATAGATTTGCCTTTAGTTATATTATTATTAATGATGATTATTAATGTTCATCTTGAGGGAGGTGGGGAGCCAAGTGGTTAAGGTGTTGGACTCTGGACCGAAAGATCACGGGTTCAAACCCCACCTCCACCAAGCTGCCATTAGTGGGCCCTTGAGCAAGGCCCTTAACCCTCAATTGTTCATTTGTCAGTCGCTCTGGATAAGGGCATCTGCCAAATGCTGCAAATTTAAATGTAATGACATTTATCTATGTAAAGACAGTGATCATGTTATTGATTTCCCACAATAATTATCAACTGCAGTCACCACTTTGGTGACCCATGGTATAAAGTGTGTTTTTCTATAAAAAATAATAATGATTTTTTTTTTAGTTCTACCTGCCTAGATATATTATTGTTCAACAACTCCACCATTGTGTCATTATTAAAATGCATCAGGGTTTGTAGGTCTGATAAGTGCAGCATCAGAGCTATAATCACTCACCTGGGCTGTGATTTTAGCGGTGGCGGCGGCAGCAGCCACGGCTGCGGCAGGCGGCAAACCTCCGGGAGTGGTTGGGGTCAACAGGGGCATGGGAGGGGTTACAGCCTTCCCAACCCTCAGGTACTGTCCTCCAAGGTCAAACAGGTTCATGGAGGACACGGCATCTATTGCTGATTGGGGCTTTTCATACTCTAGCCACATGGACAGGACATGTGAGTTTTTCGGTATAAAAGGTTGACATCAAAACAATCAATTACAGTAGCATTAGTAGACATGGATTAGGACCAAAAACACTGCATAGAATTTCTACAAGTGGTATGTATGTATGTATGTATGTATGTATATATATATATATATATATATATATATATATATATATATATATATATATATATATATATATATATATACACACACTATACACACACATACATACATACATACATACATACTATATATATATATATATATATATATATATATATATATATATATATATATATATACCACACACACACACACACACACACACACACACACACACACGTAATTATGTAACTGATTTATACCAAGATGATCTTCAGATCAGTAACATTTTAGTTCCTACAGACTTCTGCTCACCGATAAAGCAGTAGCCTTTGTGCTTTCCCGTGGTGTGCTCTCGAGCCAACATGCAGGCTTTAATTTTGCCGAAGGCCTCGAAGACGCTCTTGATGTCGTCGTCGGACAGGTCCGGGTGCACCGAGGCTACATAGATGCGATTGTATGCGCGCGCCTCCTCTGCCAGCTGGTCGATGATGGGCTGTGCCTGTCCAATGTTACCTGGCCGCCCTACCTACAGCATATATACCAGCACAGGGGGCTACTGAGCACTAGTGTATGAAGATGCGCTTGTGACGATGGGGACACGGTGTTCTCTGAAAGAGTGCGCTGGATTATTATTGAGCACTAGTACTAGTGTATGAAGATGCGCTTGTGACGATGGGGACACGGTGTGCTCTGAAAGAGTGCGCTGGATTATTATTGAGCACTAGTACTAGTGTATGAAGATGCGCTTGTGACGATGGGGACACGGTGTGCTCTGAAAGAGTGCGCTGGATTATTATTGAGCACTAGTACTAGTGTATGAATATGCGCTTGTGACGATGGGGACATGGTGTGCTCTGAAACAGTTCCCTGGATCATTATTAAACGTCCGGATGAATAAACAGAACCTTGACCAAGGCTAGTTTAACTGCCTAAACCCTGTTCTAACAGTGCTTACTGTTAGAAAAATGCATAGACCTTTTTTTCATCCAAAACAGTGGACAATGTTTCCATAATAAAAGACATAAATTAGTAATGACCAACAAAATATGACAACATAATGACAGTGTTTCTAAGCGCCCTATTTTGTTTAATGTGACTGCTGAAGGATAATGGTCAGCTGTGTCCTATAAGCCCGGAAAAACAATGCATAATTCTGCCAAATGGGGATTTAGTTAACAGCACGTTTTTACTAGAAATCGGGCAACCCATCAACCCAGAGACAGGCGAAAATCCATCATGGAATGAGAAGGTCGGCTGTAATTATACAGTACATGAGCGACCTCTAGGGGTGAATCCCTGACACTACATGCTGCTTGTTTTTTTTGGTTTTTTTTTTCCATTCAAGTATTAGTTTGAATGAAGGTCTTACTTTTGTATCACTTAACTTGAACCTTTGTTGCATCCTGAGCAGTGAACAATGTTCCAAGTACAAAAACCATTCATTACCACAAAAAAAAACGACATTATGTTAGTGATGCCTGCGCTTCTCAATGTCCTATTGTATTTTAATGCGACTGCTAGAGTGTAATGGTCAGCTACGCCCTGTGCAGTGTTTGTGCTGCAGGTAGGGCGGCCACGCGACAGCAGCCAGGCACAGTCCATCATCGTGTCTGAGCTTGAGAGAAGTGCGCGAATACATCACGCATCCAGCAGTACCTACAGAAACAGGGCTCCGAAACAGAAATCAACTGACACGCACGCCCGTTCACCCGCGAATAGCGAGCGACTCCCCTCAATTTCATACTGGAATCATCACACCAGCACTGCAGCTCTTACAACCCTCACAATCCACACCAGAAATATTTGCTAATCTAGATATCCAGCATCAAATTAAATTAATTAATTAAATTTAAAAAAAAAGAAAAAAAAGGGCAGGACAAATGTCTTTAATATACCTTTGAAGCAGCTGATGTGGATTCAAACCATTGTTAGTAGAAATTTGGGTGCCTCATTTGTGTTACAGAAAGTTCGATATGAACACACATATGCGAAGAGTTAAAGAGGGGAGTTCTTACACTGAAAATTGCTTAATAAAAAAGCCTGGGTTTTATGTATGTTATGAATAAAGCATGTGAATAGCACACAAAAGTGCTTAATCTCATACAGGAATTGGTGATTGGTGAATTCATGTTATTGCCTGTACCTCACAATGATGAGGCCTCGAACCCTTATATAAATCAATATAAAACTATTCTAAAATATGCTAGAGGGGGCGGTATGTGCTAAACACATTGCTGCATTTATACATAATGAAATATCAGCGAAAAGAAGTAAGGAGACATCACATTTACATTGCAGAACAGACTGCAAGTAACGTTCGACGAGTCTCTATAAGCAAATCCACAAACTCATTGCTCTTAAACCAACCTTAATGTTCCTTCCGCCCAGCATGACAGAGTTCATCTGCTCCAGAGCCAGCTGAGCAGCCTCAGGCACCTCATACTCCACAAAGGCAAAGCCCTGCCAAAGACAGTGGTGGCGTCGATCATTAATCCAGGGGGGTTTCGTGTTTATTTAAAACTTCTACATAAGCTTTTTGTTTACATATTGCTTACAGAGCTATGTGTTGTGAGGATTAAACAAAGTGTCGCTATTAGAGGTGTAAGACCCTAATTGCAGGTCTCGCCACAATCCTATACACTTTCCATTTCCACCCGCTCCACTTTGTACTGTTGACCTCAGGTATTTAAACTTCACCACCCCTCACACACACAGTTTTTAACACACTGAATCATGCAATAAAAAAATGTGCATGTAATATAGCTGTGCACTTTGGGTTTTGCGATATACTTGATTCTGTTAAATCACACGTCATTAAAACAACAATCACGATATCATAGTAGATGATGGATATATCGTACGCCCTTAGAGGCTATACCTTGTGTTTCATGGTGACAGAGTCCCAGGACATGTCGATGCTCTTGATGGGGCCGAACGGGGCAAACGCCTGCCGGATGGTGTCCTCGCCGAGCTCGTAATAGATGGACCCAACGTAGACGCGGCACATGATGGCGAGAGCTCGCTGCCTCTGTGCTGCCACCTGGTGTCAAGTAGGGGAGAGACAGAGAGAGAGAGAGAGAGAGAGAGAGAGAGAGAGAGAGAGAGAGAGAGAGAGAGAGAGAGAGAGAGAAAGAGAGAATACCGGATGCTGAAGGATGTTAAGCAAATGAAAAAGAGAAAACACAAACAAAACACAAAAAAAAAAAAAAATCAAACACACAAAACAGAAAGGAAAAAGGAAATCTTGACTAATTTCAAAACAAGTGCCTAAATCTAATCCTCTTTGGATTTCGAATGCTTATGTGTATATGGACTTACAACTTGAGCATAAAATGCCAGGGAGTTAAGAGTGGATGCAGAGAAGCCCTTCTGTTTAACAGTGAGCTCATGGGGGTTTTACTTTGAGCCTGCACAGCACACATTTCAAAACATGTAGTTATGACTAACCTGGAGTGCACAGATTTCCAACAAGACAAGTTCATAAACCATACCATCAAAACCACAATAATGAGCTGAAACCTGAGGTGCCTCCTTTGGTGGCTTTTGGACTTACACTGGAATTCTCCAAGAGGAAGGGCGAATCTGCACAAACCACATAACCTAATAATTAATGTACACAGGTCTAGCTTATAAACGTTTCTCCACCTACATTAACCTGCGACTGTTTTCTTTCTTTGATAATTGTATTATTCTTCTTCCCACAAAACTGCCTGTGATAATATGCAGCATATTTACAAAGGAGACATGGATTTGCAACATCCCCAGCATACAATATACTCTCTCTCTCACACACACACACACACACACAAATGCTTGTTGCGCATCAAGTCTGTATGTGCAAATGATCGCAGTAAAAGCTGATGTCGCATTTTAAATGGTGATGGTAATGCTTAGGGAACTGAATCCTTGATAAATTCTGCCTAGTCCTTCTCTCACCTATAACTAAAATAATAAAAGCCATGTGAAACCTGGGAACCTGTGATGGAATGAGTGGCCAACCACATACACACCATTCACCACACACACACGAAAAAAAAAAAAATTATTTCCCAAAAACAAAAGCCATGTCTACTTTTGAAATATGCCGACACAAATATGTGGTCTTGGTAAATCTGGCCTGGTATGTCACTCAGACATTGCACCAAAAGTCAGTATCAAATAATGCGCACAGAAAATGAAATAGTTTAATAATCTATTGACCGATTGAAAGGGTGAGAGAGGATCTCCAAAGCCCATAGTCACTGCTGCCATCTGAAACACAGTAAAATGGAAAAGTGCTGAAAAGTAGGTTAGATATGTTTTTAAATCTTTTGCAAGACAGATATCAGATTCCAGACAGAAGAAAAGTGTTGCAGTTGCGCTCTAATCTCTTAACCGAATTGTTTCCCGCGTCACATATCCCTCCGTACGGTTGTTAATAACGTGAGCACATCACTAAACCACAACTGAATGACAAGACAATGAGCAATAGCAACTTTCAAGATTGGAGTTAAAAAAAATAAATAGATAAAAATCCTAAAAGGGGGCCGCACTAATACTAAACGATGTGTGCATTTAATATGATAAAAACACTATATACACACTCACTGGCCACTTTAATACACCTGCTCATTTATGACTAATCATGACCAACTATGTAATGCTTAAAACTCCTCATCCAGGTCAAGAGACTGCCATTAAATGTCAGAAAAATCAAATAAATCCTTTCAACCTTTTGGCATTGGTAACTGAGGAGGTTGCTGATGATCTGTGTCTCACACACACACACACACACTCACACACACACAACCTATATATAGTTTGAACAAAAATGTGTGACAAGCTAAAAAAAAAATAAGTTAATTCAGCAAGCTGCACTTCTGAGGATGATTGATAAAGGCTGGCACTATTTACCAACTAGGTATGCATGAAAGCATCTCGGAACATACAAAATATCAGAGGTAGATGCACTTCTGGTATAAAGTATTTAAAAAAAAAATCACTTTTTTTTTTTTTTAAACCAGCATTAGCCAATCTGCAGGATTGTGCATTACCATGTGATGAATGAGCAGGTGTTCTTTGAAATGGCCATTGAGTGAATAATGAACCGATCCATAAATTACATTAACAGCTTGGTTACACACGGCACCACAAAAAGGAGTGTGGAATGAAACGTGGAAGCTAAAATATCCATCTTTACATCGTTTTGTTCGTCAAGGATCAATAGCTGACTATTTTTATTTTGTGTTGCCCAAACAGCTCTCTTCTCCAACCCTTTCTTGGACTCGCGTCTTTTTTAATGATAAAAACCACAAGGATTTGGTACACGGGGCAGCAACGTTAAAACTCCCGGAGATATGTATCCGATATGTTCCTAACAAGTTGCGTTTATGGATGTCGGACTTGACCAGCATTTAAACTGGGTGGTTACTTGTGGAACACTGGTTTGTACCTGAGCGTGTATATCTTTTTGCTCACCTGCAGGTTAGTAAGCTGCTGCTGTTGGTGAGCTATGGTTTGCTTCACCAGGACGCTCTTAATGCTCTGCTCCATAGCATATTTCTTCGCCTGCGGAGGGAAAGCACAGCGACGGATTAACTTTCCGAGTGCGGCATCGTCAAATTCCCAGTGTGCACTAGCCTAAAAATAATCCGAATCTGATTGGTAAAAGAAGGCTGCTGAAGACGGGCTCTAATGAGCTAATCATAACAGTGCTGAAAGCAGCAAACGTCCAGCCTGGGAAAAGTTACATTAATGTTCTGAAAACATGTATGTATGTATGTATGTGTGTGCATGTATGTATGTATGTGTGCATGTGTATATGTGTATACACACACACACACACACATATATACACACATAAATACACACTCACACATCTATATCTATCTATCTATCTATCTATCTATCTATATATATATCACACATTATATATATATATATATATATACATATACATATATATATATATATAGATATATATATTATATATATATATATTAAAAATTAAAAATTAAACAAAAAATACTTACCCTCTGTAGTGCCTCTTGCTGTTCTGGTGTGAGGGGTGGCAAGCCCAGCTTGGAGCCTGTGCCTTGTCCATTCTCCATCATAAGAGATTTGCCTCACTGAAAAACAACACAAACACACAAAGAACATTCAATGTGGAAGCCATATTTTTAAACCAGAGTCTGTGAATCAGTCTGTGAGTTATCCGTTAAAACACTTATACAAAGCAGTAGAGTTGCTAATATTCTTAACAAGATTTTTTTTTTAACAGGCTGAGGATGGATGAAAGTTTTTTTCCTCCATTTTTACCACACAGAGCTCAGCATGACTTCTTTCCTCCTCTCATTGCAGACTGTCAGCTCACAGGTCAGAGTTCATGTACCCCCCCCCCCCCCCCCCCAACCACAACACACATTTTCGGAATGTTCCCAAGTCATTCTAGGTCCAAAAATCTTATGTAAAACATTAAAGCCCCTCAGAAACTACAATAAGGCACTGAAATCAAACTTGACATTACTTTGATTTACATGCTCACCTATGAGGCTCCGGTTTACCAAGGCGACCAGGGTTGAGACAGGCGGTGGAGAAGATTATCGGCACGACGCTCAGTTCGGATTTCTTGGCAATTTAAAGCTGGCGACATGTCGAAAAGGAGAGAGTACAATTACAAACTGTTTGTAGGTGCAAAATTCAAATAAAATATTTGAGCAACGTACAAGCACAATAGAATTAGCTACTGGGTTGCTGTAACAGGTAGATTGCATACAATATAAACCCTGAGTGGTAGCCATGACATGATGGAAGCCTACATTTACTAGACTGCTTTTAGATAAAAATGGGCAAAAAAAAAAGACAAAGTTGCTTGATTGAAATACAGAAATATATTGAAATACTGCTTGAGTGAAATAAATATTGCATCTCAGTGAAATAATATCCTTTATACAATAACTGTTTTATGCAAGTATTTCACTACTAATTCGACTGTACTTTCTTATTAGACAATTTCAACATGTGCCAATTTTCCTGAACTTGTTTAAGTCATTGTTTATGCATCAATAATACATTTTGGGGAGTTACACTTTCATTATATATATATATATATATATATATATATATATATATATATATATATATATATGAGAGAGAGAGATCGAGAGAGAGAGAGAGAGAGAGAGAGAGAGAGAGAGAGAGAGATGCATCAAGTATAATATTACAATATGCACATTATTAACATGAAAATATACACACTGTCGAAAACTGGTCTGTGACACAAAAAAGTGGACCGCTCATATTAAAATCAGATCACTTTGTATCTATGCAAGGTACAATACATATACGATGAAATGTAGTATATGGTCGTCATTTATTTAGCTACAAACGCACTACCAAAAATCGCCTGTGAGCACATCACATTATTCACACGACTAAGAAACTTTGGGCAATTTGGGCCAGCAACAGCAAACCTGCACCAAACCAAAAAAGGAAAGGCAATTATACCTACTGATAATGGTATTAACTTTGCATAGTCAAAGCGTGGAAGTAGAACCTTCGCGATATTATCGGAATCCGCGATATCGGTATTGTGATACCGAAACGACATATCGTTCAGATCGAAAGTCCTCACGTTTGAAAAATGATCCCAAGATTGCACAAAAACGCGAATAAAGACACGTTGAGTAACATTTAATAACAAAATAAACACGGGGGAAAAAACAGAAAAAGCACAGCAACTACTATGAACATGAGCCGAGGCATTTTAAACACACACACACGATTTCCAACCGCCTTCTCTCTCACACACACACACACACACACTACAAACGTTTCCATTGACGTTTTTATGTATTAATTCGGACATGATCGAGATTTACCGGGTATTTTGCACATTACAGCGCGAACACACACGACACACACACACACACACACACACACACACACACACACACACACACACACACACTCACACAGACTGAACTAGCGTTAGCGGTGTTTCACTGTGCAGGGCCGCGTCGGTGTTTTCCAATCCATCAAACTCACATTATTACACCTTTATTAAACCTATTCGGAAAACAATTCGACATCAAATCCAAACCGAACATCCCCAAAAACGCTACAGGTATTTATTACACTATTTACACCGCGCCAGCTGCTTAGCTCATAGCCCGGACCACCTAGCCGCTAATGCTAATACGAGAACGCGCTGGTTTTTTTGTTCAAGGCCTCCGTTGAGTAGAAATGGAGCGAAACGAAGCCGCGAATCAAAATGTACACGAGTTTATTTAACGCCCGATAAACAAACCGGATAAATTCCAACGGAAGTAGTTTGGAGAACAAAAATACACGTAAACATGTAAGCAGAGGAATAATACCGCAATGTGCTGCGTTGCCGCCATGTAGTGACAAGACGCAGTCTCCGGAGTTCTTCTCTGCCCTGCGCCTCTGTGTGACGCGCTAAGAAAGTGCGCCATCTAACGGCCGCTCCTCCAACAGCGCCAAATACACACAGCAAGCATAGTTTTATGATATACGATTTATTTGATGACTTTCGTTTTTATTATATTATATATATATATATATATATATAATATATATAATAACAACAACCATAATCATTTGTGGCAGTGGGCGCATTAGGTTTTTTTTCTATGTATTCAGTTTAAAAGAGTTTATTGTCCAGGGTGTATCCTGGCATAATTCCCATAGACACAGGCTCCCCGTGACCCGAGGGAAGATCGGATATAGCGGTAGAAGAGGAATGAATGAATGAATGAATGAAACAGCAGGGGATTTGCAATGCCATTAACATGAGCTGCTAGGAATCAACTAACAACAACAAAAAACATATCTATAGCCTAAATACACCTCAAACAACACCAAAAACCTGCTTTAAATCTATCGTATACAATTGACTATTACCAAACCTCTTTTTGCTCTTTAGCATCATTTACACGTGAAATAATGTCACCCTAGTGCACATGTTTACATATAAAGGCATCACAACAAAAAAAAAAGAAACAAAAAATATCAGCATGCATGGCCTCATAGGACACTTTCCCCGCTCTTTTCAATTCATTCATTCATTCATTCATCTTCTACTGCTTTATCCGATCTTCCCTCACGGGTCACGGGGAGTCTGTGCCTATCTCAGGCGTCTATGGGCATTAAGGCAGGATACACCCTGGATGGAATGCCAACCCAGGATGCCGGAATCGGCCAACACCCATCGCAGGACACACACTTTTTTACACACACATTCACACATTCACATGCACACAATGGGGACATACACTAGGGACAATTTTCCAGGTGCCAATGCCCGCATCAACCTCACCTACCGTGCATGTTTTTCAACGGGGACCGAGCTTTTGGACCGGACCGGGAGGAAAACCGGAGGAGAACCCAGGAGAAAAAACCCCCTGAGGCACGGGGAGAACATGCAAACTCCACACACACATGGCCGAGACAGGAATCGAACCCGGACCCTGGCGATGTGAGGCGAACATGCTAACCACCAAGCCACCGTGCCCCACCCTATTCAATTTTTTTTTTGTTTTATTTTATGCATTATATGCAGTATTGTGATATGCACGTTTCCGTGACAAAAATAAAGCTGGTCAGTCGTCCTAATTTCTATACCTGCCTATTCGCGTTTAAATATTAGTTCCTCTTTGAATTCTTTAAATGAAAATATTAATACTTTGGATTGACTTGGATGCTGTCAAATCAGTTCAGAAGTGCTTAATCCACTCTGAGAGAGAGAGAGAGAGAGATGAGGATTAAGGCAAGCAGAGATGCCAACCTGCAGATAGATAGTGCTGGGGGGGAAAAGTAAGACAGACAGTCAGTTTTTTTGCTTTAGGATTCCGATAAACCTTTGAATGTGCGTGGTGAAGAATGGTTCAGAAAATTCTGCTGCCTGGTGAGTTCATATGGGAAAAAAAAAAAAAAAAAAAAAAATATATATATATAAATAAATATATATAGATATATATATATATATATATATATATATATATAATATATATTGTCTATTGAAGATATTGAAGATATGCAGCAAACCATTGATTAAACTGGTGTGCAATTGGGTATAGAACACTGCTGCTGTTTTGCTGTGTGTAAATGTAAAATTTCATTACAAAATGTAAGAAAAACCTTGCTTTATGATAGAATATGCTTTATGCTTTATTATACTGGAAAACATAGCTGCACATTACAATTCAATCCACCATAAAATGCTGCAGGATGTAAGACATCGAATTATAATTCCCTGTTTAGTTTTTGCAGCTCTTCTTCAGCTCGGGTTTTCTGGAACACCAACAGGTTCAAAGAAGTCTACTGGTAGTGAGTATCAAGTCTATTCATGTTTTCTACTTTTTCAATCCTTATAAGATTCAAACGCCTGGGAAATGTGTATTTTAGTTGAAAACAACTCAGGGGTGACGCCCGAGGGCCTGTGTGGAGCCTGGGTTAAAGAACCCCATGGAGGATCTTTTACGTCTCCTAATTATCCTGAGAAATATCCCCCTGAAAGAGAATGCACATACATAATAGAAGGTCAGTGTGTTTGTTATATGCACTGGTGATGTTATTAATTGAGACTTTATGCATTTCTGCCTCTTATGTCTGGTCTTAAATGTTTTGTAGCGTCCCCGAGACAGTGCATCGACTTGTACTTTGATGAACAGTATGCCATAGAGCCTTCTTGGGAGTGCAAGTTCGACCACGTTGAAGTTCGGGACGGCCCATTCGGCTCGTCGCCTATCATCGGGCGATACTGCGGGCAGCAGAGCCCGATGTACGTCAGGTCCACCGGGAGGTACCTTTGGATTAAATTTATTGCTGACAGTGAACTCGAGGCCATTGGGTTTTCTGCGAGATACAATTTCACTCCAGGTAAGACAATCATCCTGAAGTAAACCACAGGCATACAAAGCCCACCTTATGTGCTGACGCTAGTAATGCAACACAATCAGCATCAGCTGTACTTGATACCTTATACCGCAATGCCATAGCTGTACTTGATACCTTATACCGCAATGCCTTATACCATAGGCTACAATCAGTGAGTATTTTTTTTTAATAGAAAATATTTATAATATTTAGTCATTAGGCATACACACTAGCAGCTTATTTGAATGCATTTGATACAGCAGGTAATGGCACGGTGGTTTAGTGGTTAGCACGTTCACCTCACACCGCCAGGGTCCGGGTTCGTTTCCCAGTCTCGGCCATGTGTGTGTGGAGTTTGCATGTTCTCCCCGTGCCTCAGGGTGTTTTTCTCCTTGTTCTCCGGTTTCCTCCCGGTCCAAAAACATATACGGTAGGTTGATTGGCACCTCGGAAAATTGTCCCTAGTGTATGAATGTGTGTGTGATTGTGAGTGAGTGTGTGTGTGTGCCCTTCGATGGGTTGGCATTCCATCCAGGGTGTATCCAGGCATAATTCCCATAGACGCCTGAGATACGCACAGGCTCCCCGTGACCTGAGGGAAGATCGGATATAGCAGTAGAAGAGGAATGAATGAATGAATGAATGAAACAGCAGGGGATTTGCAATGCCAATTAACATGAGTTGCTAGTAATCAACAAACAACAACAAAATACCTAAATACACCTCAAACAACACCAAAAACCTGCTTTAAATCTATCTTATACAATTGACTATTACCAAACCTCTTTTTGCTCTTTCGCATCATTTACACGTGAAATAATGTCACCCTAGTGCACATGTATAGATGTATGCATGTACAAAGTGCTGGTACTTTCACATCGATTGTCAAACATGCTATAAGCAGCCCGGGTGTCACTATGCTATTTTCCTCTGCTCCATATGGAGTAACAAATGTTTGAAGAAAAGAATTAGCATGGGGAAACATGATTCCTGCCCTCTATTAGTGCCTATTGTAGTTCCTATTTTTGTCCTTGTGAAACTATTGTACAATAATAACTTTGTGGCTGTATTAGTGAAACTGTAAGGGAAACTGTAGGAATGTACAGCATGTACACCAGGGGTGGGCAAACTACGGCCCGGGGGCCACTACGGCCCAGGGGCCACATCCGGCCCCTTGGTCCTTTTAATCCGGCCCAGAAGAAAGCTGAACTGCTTCGGCTTCTTTGCCGCATGCCGCACGAGAAGAATGTATAACCACACAGCAACGCTGACGTTGTTGGAGTATGCATTGTTCAGTGTTAAAAATGAAGGAAAAATACAGCCATTTTTTTTTTGTTGTTTCTTTTCCTTAAATTAGAATATCCTTATTCTTAAGGATAGTGGGAATAGCCTAATAAACATGATGATATTTAACACTCTCGTTACAAGAGGAAAAAATTCATATTGAAAAACAATTGTTACGTCTTAAGTTCAACGTTATTGTATTGTTGGTTCGGCCCACGAACACACCTCAGGATTTCATTTCTCATGTGGCCCTTTGGAAAATATAATTGCCCACCCCTGATGTACACTGTATGCTTCCTCAACTGCACACCATCCAGAGAGAAGAGCAAAGCACTGGCTTATAACAATTTATAATAATACATATTTTAAAAATAACATATTTGGGGAGATTATAATCTGTGAGCTGTAGATAACCTGATAAACTGTTCACTTACTGTATTAATAACTGCATAATGGCAGAAAAATGCGTTTGTGTATCATATTTATACATACTTATCATATTTATCACATTTCTTATCCTATTAAATGAACATTCATTCATTCATCTTCTACCGCTATATCCGATCTTCCCTCGAGTCACGGGGAGGCTGTGCCTATCTCAGGCATCTATGGGCATTAAGGCAGGATACACCCTGGATGGAATGCCAACCCATCGAAGGGCACACACACAGACACACAATCACACACACATTCATACACTAGGGACAATTTTCCAATGTGCCAATCAAAATACCATGCATGTTTTTGGACCGGGAGGAAACCGGAGAACCCGGAGAAAAACCCCCTGAGACACGGGGAGAACATGCAAACTCCACACACACATGGCCGAGACGGGAATCGAACCCGGACCCTGGCGATGTGAGGCGAACGTGCTAACCACTAAGCCACCGCGCCCCGTTAAATGAATATTAACCTGAATATTAGATCATGTACACTTAAGATCTTCTACTCCAACCACTGTAAATGATATCTTCATGGAATTTGCTTTATGCACGCTGAAAATGAACAGTGCACTGAAAATATATGGTACCATTAATATGGTACCACATCCAAATGCATCCGGTACAATTGTGGGCCACCGACTTTGTAGTAACATTTTTTGGGGGAAGAAACCCATCTCGCTGGAATAGTGAAGTGTCCCAATACTTTTGCCCGTATACTGTATGCGTGCCTGGTGTTCGGTTAGTCCAGTGTCCACACCCAGATATTTGTACACAAGGTGGAGGAGGGAGGTTTTGCTTATCCCTGTTAATGAAAGCTTGTCCTATCTCTCTATCTCTCTCTCTCTCTCTCTCTCTCTCTCTGCCTACAGCTGTGTGTTTTTATCCGCTTTTATACTCTGTGATATCCACTATCTACTATACACCCTGTTCATATAAAACAATCGCATTTTATTGATTTAAAGCAGGCCTGAGATACACATATTCGTTAGCTAGCGAAACAGATGCAATCCGACAAGGAATGCAAACCTTATAAATAACTTTCAAAATGAATAAATCAGAGTTGTTTGCTCCGTTAAACAGATCGTAGGCTAATGTGTCTTATCTGCTTAATCTGTACTTATGTTGTGGAAGAGAAATCAGATGAGCGCATCTAATAAACCGCAAGCATTAATCCTCCCCAGATATTAACTAAATCCCGATATCAGTCTTGTCTTAGGGCAATTCATTAATGTTAAAAGAAACTCTGTAGTTATACAAACAGAAATGAGAAACAAATATTTGTATCTTATATATATATATATATATATATATATATATATATATATATATATATATATATATATATATATATATATATATATACACAGAAAATAGGCATAAGTTTGTGGACACCTGAGAATATGTGCTTCTCAAATATCCCATTCCACATTTACTTTTATAATAATAATAAACACATAAACATGCATATTTTATAATAATATATAACTTACACTTTTTTGGGAAGCTGCTCCACTGAATTGGAGATTTGTGCCACATAAGTCAGATACTGATGTAGGGTGAGAATGTGTATCTGTAGGTAGGTTGATTGGCACCTTGGAAAAAATTTGTCCCTAGTGTGAATGAATGTGTGTGTGATTGTGGTGTGTGTGTGCACTGCGATGGGTTGGCATTCCATCTAGGGTGTATCCTGCCTTTATGCCCATAGACGCCTGAGATAGGCACAGACTCCCCGTGACCCGAGGGAAGATCGGATATAGCGGTAGATAGATATGAATGATATATATATATGTATATATATATATATATATGGTAGGATATATATATATATATATATATATATACACCCTGGATGGAATGCCAATCCATTGCAGGGCACACACACTCACACACACACACACACACACATTCATACACTAGGGACAATTTTTCCAAGGTGGCAATCAACCTACCGTGCATGTTTTTGGACCGGGAGGAAACCGGAGAACCCGGAGAAAAACCCCCTGAGGCACGGAGAGAACATGCAAACTCCACACACACAAGGCTGAGACGGGAATCAAACCCCGACCCTGGCGGTTTTGTGGTGTGAGGCGAACGGCTAACCACTAAGCCACAGTGCCCCACCCATTTTGAGGCGAACGTATAGATATATATATATATATATATATATATATATATATATATATATATATGTGGCTTTTGTAGACAATTTCTGTACAATTCCAATTCATTTGAATTCATTCCGATGCACATTTAAAACGCTTAAAAACACACTGCTTTAATTTGCGTAAATCCTGCATGCACATCTGCTCGCTGAATAATCCGCATCAAGCTGCAGTCAAGAGAAAATGAGAGAATTAATGAGACACACTGGATTCTTTTTTTGAAATCGAACTCTCTGTTACACTTACTGTGTGTGGGGTTTATGTGTGTTCCAGCAACACACTTTACTATTATCTTTTCTGGAAAAAACAACAAAACACTCTTATTTTCAACCCTTATAGCAAAGGTAAATATAATCCGTATGATAGAAGGATTATGAAACACCGAGGTGAGGCAGCAGGACCTTCTTTCTCCTGCTTTAATCCTACATGAACGCGGTGATTGTGCCGGGATGATCTTCCCAAAGAAGAAGAAAAAGCAAAAAATATTACATTTTACTTCTGTCTTTCCAGACCCCGAGTTTAAAGATGTTGGAGCTCCTCTATCAATGGCATGTAAGTTCAAGATTTACTCAGTCACGAGTAAAGTACACTTGTAAAGTACACTTGACACAAGTACACTTGTATCAGTGTATGGATTTGTAATGTCTCGCTCTATCTCAGCGTGTGAGTTTGAAATGAGCGGTCCTGAAGGCATCATCGAGTCTGCAATGGTGGAAAAGGACAGCAAAGCTTTGCAAACAGAGGCTGTGGATTGCAAGTGGTTCATCCAAGCACCACCTGGCTCCAAGGTAACCTTTCCTCAAGTACCGGCCGACGTGTTTGCGGATTTAAACGCTCCGAGTAGTCAGAGGATCAAAATGCATACATAGTAGACTTGATAGGGATGATGCACAGTGGCCTTTATTTGCATGCAGATCTACCTGCGCTTCCTGGACTACGAAATGCAGAACTCGAACGAGTGCAAGCGCAACTTTGTGGCGGTGTACGACGGCAGCAGCTCAGTCAAGCACCTGAAGAACAAGTTTTGCAGCACAGTGGCGAACGACGCCATGTTGCTCACGTCGGTCGGGGTCATCCGCATGTGGGCCGACGAGGGCAGCCGTAAAAGTCGCTTCCGCATCCTCTTCACCACTTTCAGAGAACGTGAGTCTGTCCTATTTCTCTCTCTGTCTCAAGTGGAAAAACATATATAGAGAATAGGATGGCCTTTATTTCTCACATATACAATAAAGAACAGTGATTGTGGAAGCTGGGGTCAGAGAGCCTGGTCAGCCATGATACTGGAGCACAGATGATTAAGGGCCTTGCTTGCTTGGCAATACTAGGGCTCGAACCCCCCCCCCCCCCCCCCCCCCCCCTCCCCGACCATCCCAACTGAGCTATCCCCATGATCCCACAAGACTTTCTGCATTGACAGTAACTGTCTCCTGTATACTCCACAGCTCCATGCGAGGAGGATACGTTCTTCTGTCACAGCAACATGTGCATTAATCACACTCTGGTGTGCAATGGTATCCAGAACTGTGTCTATCCCTGGGATGAGAATGGATGCAAAGGTATTCCACCTACTTAGGGGATTATAAAATGCCTAACAAGGAAAACGCTTAATGCGGTAAACAAACTGTGTACAAACAAGCTCATGAGTCCAGAATCAAAAGGTAATCTTTTTTAAATTACGTGTTAAGCGGTAAACTCACATAGACCATCAGGGAAAACCTTAACGTGGCCCAATGCAACATTTTTAAAAAGGCCAATTTTAATGAACACACCGATAATAAAGCATGTGTTATTACTTATGATGATATCTACATTAAATATCATTTATACCATGGCAAAAAAAAAAAACTAAAATATTTGTATAATGTTTTTATTTATTAATAAACACCGACTGGTTGATAAAACATTTAAAACATGTAAACAGTTAAAAAAATTGTACTATTTACACATTTTTATTCCTCTAGAGGGGACAAAAAGAAACGCACGCATGTTCTGTACAAGGTGTGCGCTGCCTACACACTGCCCCCTACCGTCGAATACTCGAAACTGCATCTGTAACTCTTAAAGTAACGTTGGTAAAATTAAAGGATGACTCGTAACTCGATATTGGGATATTTTTTTTAGTGTCAGTATATCTTTCAACACTACAATGTACAGACAAGAATTCAAAAAGAAAAAAATGATGTCTAATCACGTTCAGTCTGATCATATTCCTTACACTTTTCCGTGGGAGAAAAACGCTTAAACGCTCTAGTTGTTTGTTTGTCAGTAAACATGCTTTGTCTTATTGCATTAAGCCACGTTAAGCGTGTTTTTACGTTAAGCCATTTTTAATGCAGTTATAATACACAATACAGGAATAACATGGTAAAGTCCAGTTGGCTGTGGTGAATGTGTGTGTGTGTGTGTGTGTGTGTGTGTGTGTGTGTGTGTGTGTGTCCCTAGCAAAGATTTATTACTTATAAAAATTACTAAATGGGTGGGGCACTGTGGTTTAGTGGTTAGCACGTTCGCCTCACACCGCCAGGGTCCGGGTTCGATTCCCGTCTCGGCCATGTGTGTGTGGAGTTTGCATGTTCTCCCCGTGCCTCAGGGGGTTTTTCTCCGGGTTTTTCTCCGGGTTCTCCGGTTTCCTCCCGGTCCAAAAAACATGCACGGTAGGTTGATTGGCACCTTGGAAAAATTGTCCCTAGTGTATGAATGTGTGTGTGTGTGTGTGTGCCCTGCAATGGGTTGGCATTCCATCCAGGGTGTATCCTGCCTTAATGCCCATAGACGCCTGAGATAGGCACAGACTCCCCGTGACCCGAGGGAAGATCGGATAAAGCGGTAGAAGATGAATGAATGAATGAATGAATGAAAAATTACTAAATGATGGACCTTGACACATTGCTAGGGGAAAAAAAACACATGCTGCCAATATTGCATAAAGGACACCATATGGACAAAAGTATTGGGACGCCTGACTTTTCCGGCCATAGTATGAAACGTTTACCACAGCTCTGGAGGTAAATTCCAACCCTCCCTTATTTTTCTGACCCAGAGCAACGGAAAGCCACCATCTTGGACAGCTTGGACCACACCAATGTGACCATAATCGGGGTGACCTGCGGCGTGGTGCTCGTCCTGCTGGCAGCGTCAATCGTCCTCCAGGTTCAAGCAGCCGCGCAGGAAGTTCCTGGTGAGGCAGTACGAATTCGATCCCGCGCTGTTGCCCGAGCCCCTCGAGCCGCCGCATTACGAGCTGTGCGCTCTCCGGAGCATAGCGTCTGCTGAGGAGTTCCCCGGGCTGCGGCGCTCGTCTTCCAAGTGTATTCACGGCCACCACTGCGGCTCTCAGACCAGCGGCAGTCGCACGGACCTGAACATGGGCGTCCTCGCAGAGGTGGCCAGTAACGCGTCCAGGAGCATAGTGGTGATGAAGCATAGCCAATCGCTGGAGGACACCGAGATATGTGAGGTAGACGATGAGCTGGAGGAAGAGACCATGGACGAGCAGCACTGGAGGAGTGTCAACGGGAGCGAGCATTCTGTCGATGTGCAGTGATTCCTGCCTGTGAATTGTTTATTTATATGTCATTTGCTGTCGGAAACATAACGAAACAATGAGACATATCTAAACAATCTAAATGTAAACTGATATTGATGTGAGTATAAGTTGTGCTAGAGTTTATTTAGTTTAAATAGTACAGTCATATATATATATATATATATATATATATATATATATATATATATATATATATATATATATATATATATATATATATGATTGGCCATGAGCTTTTCTGTGCAGGAGACTGTAACGGGTTGTATGAGGCGCTAGTGTAGCAAGGCAGAATTGGATGGTAGTATGTGTACCATTGGAAGCTTTGGAAGGGAAGAGTGAGATCTAAAAAGAGAAACGGAAGGAGGTTAGGAAGGACGACTGAGTGTGAGATTCAGGGATGAGGTCAGATCAGGAGGTGGTCAAGTGTTGGGAGACAAGGGATAAGGGAGACAGCTAGGAAGGCACTTGGTGTGTCGTCTGGAAAGAGAAGAAAAACAGAAAGTGGTGATGGAATGAAGACGTGCAATAAAGCGTACAGAGAAAGAGGTTGGGTTGCATCAGGGATCAGTACCGAGCCCTTTCCTGTTTGTAGGGATGACAGACAGGTTGAGGTCAGACAGGAGTCTCCATGGATGATGTGGATGATGTTGTGGTGAGTGTAGGGATCAGACTGAGAAGAGTCTGGAGAGGTGGAGGTGGAGATGTCTAAAAGACAGGAGGCGGAGCTGGAGGTGGCGGAGTTGAGTTGGGAGCGACGAGGATGGATGGGATTGGAAATTAGTTTATTAGAGGGACGGGGGTGTGTTGGATGTTTTTGGAGACAACGTGAGGGACATGAGGTACCCATAAGGAGAAGAGGATGGAGGTGTCAGGCAAGAGGAAAAGAGGAAGGCCAAGAAGGAAATTTATGGATGTGGTGAAAGAAGACATGTGCAGGTAGTTCAGGTGAAAAAGGCAGATTTAGAGGAAAGTATCATTTGGAGAAGGATGATCCGCTGTGGCGCCCCCTATAGGGAGCGGGCGAAAGAGACAGAAGGAAGTATTTAAACATATGAAATTTATCTTGTGATGAATGAATTCAAACAAAAACAACAAGAACATGTTTATACAGACTGTACAGTCAGGGTGACATGCAAAATTTACAGACATTAAATACCTGCTATGTCAAAGTGAAAGTTAGTGTAAATTGTGGATGTATAATTGTGAGAAAATAATAAATGGAAAAAAAGAATATATTTTGCACCTGAATGGTTCACTATATATATATATATATATATATATATATATATATATATATATATACTAGTTAATAGTTTAGAATATGTATTATTAAAATTGTATACATTATGAGTCGGTGAATTTCCGCATACATTAATATTGTGAATGAAAAAGATAATTTGGTGCCATCGTGTGGCTAAAAGAGGAACTTTTTTTTTACATTTCTCGAAATCTATTATTTTTCTTATACAAAGAATGAACGAACGTTACATCCAGAATGCACCACAATAACAAGAATATTATTATTCACATATGTATATATATTTTTTGCGCTTTATCGTTAAAGACCTTATCGTTGATCAGCGCGGAACTAATGGTAAGATGAGGCGTAGCATCCCTGGAGATATTTAGCCGCACTCATCTTAGACTTGGGCATATAATAAAGCTTATATATATGTTATAACGTGTTTAAAGTCATGTAGGATATATTCCTATGAGATCTCTTCAAGTTTGCGCATGTAGGTGCAACAACGAAATAATGTAGCCTACTCAGTGCACTTCAGGAAGCCATTTGGAAGTTAGCCACTAAGCCAAGCAGAGGTCACGTGTGCGATGTCTGATTTGGGTATAGAGAGTGAAAGTGGATCATGTCAGGGAGAAAACACGCGTGGTAGCGTTAATAAACGTGTAGGGTTCATTGCCACGTGTGCGCTCGGAGGCTCGCTGGTCGCTTTATACGCAGTAGTTGGACCTTTCATTGCTCCGGCACTGAGGAAGGTTTGTCTCCCGTTCGTCCCTGCGACAAACACTCAGGTCAAAAATGTCCTCCGCGTATTACAGTCCAGATCGGGAGCCCTGGTGGATATTGGAAGCGGCGATGGACGGATAGTGAGTCATTTCCTGCTTTGTTTGTTTGTTTGTTTGTTTGTTTATTTATTTATTTCAAGAGACACGATTTGGGTTTGTTCATTTCAAGAAATTCTGGAGTCAGAACCGATTCCCGTTGAGACTGACGAGAGTCGGATCCGATTCCTGTTAGGATGAGCAGAGTAGAAGATTCGATTCCTATTAGACGGATCAGAGTCGGACCCGATTCCTATTAGACTGATCAGAGTAGAGGATTTGATTCACGATGAGACTGAACAGGGTCAGATTCGATTCCTGTTAGAGTAAGAGGAATCGATTCCTGATGAGACTGATCAGAGGATTTGATTCCTTATGAGACTGATCAGAGTCGGATTCGATTCCTTAAGTGACTGACTGGAGTCGAATCTGATTCCTGATGAGACTGATCCCAATTGACACGAGTCGATTCTACATTACTATTATACTATGCTCTATACAATTATAGAAAGTTCACAGACACAATAACTCCCACTCAAGATCAACCGTGCAAAATGTTCTTATTGTTGTCCATAAAGACGTATAAATGTTTTCATGTCTTAACATTTCACCCTTTCCTACCTCTTATCTCCTACAATATAATAGATCTAATACTCGTTCAGTGTCTGTTATTTTAAGGGTCTGTAATATTATTTTTGTTACATAGGGACAACGAACTGTGATTTCATTCATCTTCTGCCACTTTATCCGATCTTCCCTCGGGTCACGGGGAGTCTGTGTCTATCTCAGGCGTCAATGGGCATTAAGGCAGGATACACCCTAGATGGAATGCCAACCCATCGCAGGACACACACACACACACATTCATACACTAGGGACAATTTTCCAAGGTGCCAATCAACCTACCGTGCATGTTTTTGGACCGGGGAGGAAACCGGAGAACCCATGAGAAAAACCCCCTGAGGCACGGGGAGAACATGCAAACTCCACACACACATGGACCGAGACGGGAATCGAACCCGGACCCTGGCGGTCTGAGGCGAACGTGCTAACCGTTCCCCTATTGTGACATTTCATTAGATGTAAAATGGACCACACTGTTTTAAAGGCCCTTGTAAGAAAAAAAAGTATCATATTGTGGATAGCACTTTTACAAGCTTTTTAATTGTTTAATCTTTTTCCTTCTGCCGTAGGTTATAGCTGCAGCGAAGAGAGGGTTTCAGGTCTGTGGGTTTTGAGCTGAACCCGTGGTTGGTGTGGTACTCCCGTTACAAAGCATGGAGACAAGGGGTTCATCGCCACACCTCCTTTTATATCTCCTGACCTGTGGAAGGTAAAGTCAAAGATAAGAACAGAACTTGTACCGGTGTCTCTGAGGTCACATGTTTTTGACATTTCATTATTTATTTGTTAATGATTGAGATTGGATTTGGTCTTTAAAATACCAAAAACACAAGAACATTTTCATTTTTACAAGAACATCATTATTGCTTAAGATGCTTCCATTGCAAGATGAATAAACATTATCTACTCCCAAAAGCTCATATGTTACAATATTGAATTAAATATTTATACAGCGAGTTGGAAAATATAATGTACTATTTACTGCTACTTAATGCCTTAATTGTTACAAAGATAAAATAACATATCCATTAGGCTAAAGTGTGTCAGGGGTTTAGAAATGTTGATTTAATGTAGATTTATTTTATTCATAATGTATAAATGTATTATTTTTGTTTTTCATAGGTCAGTTTCTCACAATACTCGAATGTTGTCATATTTGGAGTTCCACAAATGGTAAGTATAAAATGTTTCAGTCTTGATTTTACTCGGCTCTTTCAGCTGTAGTAAATAAGAATTGTGTGTGTGTGTGGGGAGGGGGGGGGCAACGCAGCAGCTCAAATCCAATTAAAAATCCCATTAATATCCTCTGTGGAGTAATTTAGATAAGGAGAAGTTATCTGTGCTCCTGTTTGTTTGTACTGATGGAAACACAGCCGAGCAATTTGCATCTCAAATCCTAGTCAGTCACGCTCTTGTAGCAAAATAAAGCGATCAGGTGTGCAGCCAGAAAGAATTTGCCACTGTATGTGTGTGTGTTTGTGTGTGTATGTGTGTGGTGCAAAATCGCTCGTTTCCAGTGTGAAATTGGAGCCCTGAGGAATTGTAGTCTTGCTGAGACTAAGAGTCTGATTGATCGTAATTATAATCACAATCTGATTGTAATGATGATTGTGGACCCACAGATGGAGCAGCTGGAAGCTAAGCTTCAGACCGAGCTTGGGTCCTCAGCCCGAGTGGTGGCCTGCCGCTTCCCCTTCCCCACATGGACTCCTGATCACGTGACTGGAGAGGGAATCGACACCGTGTGGGTATACGATGCCAAGACTTTCAAATCTCACGCTTCGATGGCAAAACTGCCGAACATCGGTGAAGACAAAAATCATTTACTATGAAAGATTTTTTTTGTTGATTGTTTTGTTTATTCAGGTTTTAGTTGCAAAAACATCTTGTTTAAATGTTAATGGAAATATGGTTGCCATGTGTATAATTTCTGTAAAGAAAACAAAAATGTTCCTACTTTCAAAATGGATGCTTCATGTAAACAGAATAAAAGATGTTTTCAGACAATGGAAATCTTCAGTGTGAAAGTCTCTGATCTTTTTTTAGAACACGATACGCTTCAGGAGAGTAAATGAGAGATTGGTAGTAGAACAACTTTTAATACTTGCCATAAACGGAGCGGTAGCTCATTACTTTGCTCAGTTCTTGATCAAATGACGTTCACGTTATGTCCCCCCTGATTTGCTGGCTAGATAATTTATATTGATTTGTATCTTTCTATTAAAAGTGAATCTGATAAAATAGGCTTCAAGTGTCCGCTATATTCATAAAAAAAAAAAAAAGATTGTATGCTGCTGACTAAAAGAAAATGACTGGTGAGTCTATTATGTACAGTATGTTGACTAACAGCTTTAGTATGACCAAGATCCACAAAAAATATGAAATATGTTCATTATGCACAGGAAATCATATGGTCAGGTTTATATATATATATATATATATATATATATATATATATATAGTATAGAGAGAGAGAGAGAGAGAGAGAGAGAGAGAGAGAGATAGATAGATAGATAGCTATCCCAGTCCCTACATAGTATGCCGAGCCTTAAAATATGGTGATCCGCTGTGGCGCCCCTAACGGGAGCAGCCGAAAGAAGATGTGTGTGTGTGCTTGTGGAGCTTTTGTACTAATATAGCTAATATTTATTTGTACTAATTATACTAACAAATAAGTGTGTTGAAAAAGACGGATACCTATGTAGGGTGATGTAGATGACGTCAGAGCTACATTGAAGATCTTCCAATCCAACTCATGTATTCGATTTGCGCTTCTAACGATTCGCATTGTCTCAAAGAAGCTTTGCAAGGATAGCAATAGATTCCGAATATAAATTTGATATTTATCAATCAGTTCCTATATGTTTATCATTGATGAACAAGCCAGTGAAAGGCAAAGGCAAGCCAAAGCTCACTGACAATAATATGAAGAAGAAGCCTCGACTCCAAAGGGAACCCATTGCCATCCAGTGAATGTAAACCCATAACCCCGAAAAAGTTTATTCCCCCAGGCAATCTGCCTCATGAACACTTAAATGCCACTGCTCAATTAAATGCAAATATGTGCAAATATGTCCAATATTACCTATACTTCTCTGTGTAATAGTACTATATTTCTTTTTTTCTTTTAAAAAATGTGTAATGAACATTTTTTCCTTTTATTTACCTTACTTTTCATTTCCATCCTATATTATAAACATGCAATTGGAAGCTTCGGTCACCAAAACATTCATTAATTCATCTTCTACCGCTATATCCGATCTTCCCTCGGGTCACGGGGAGTCTGTGTCTATCTCAGGCGTCTATGGGTATTAAGTCAGGATACACCCTGTATGGAATGCCAACCCATCACAGGACACACACATACTCACATTCTCACACACACACATTCACACACATTCATACACTAGGGACAATTTTTCAAATCAACCTACCGTGCATGTTTTTGGACCGGGGGAGGAAACCGGAGAACCCGGAGAAAAACCCCCTGAGGCACGGGGAGAACATGCACAAACTCCACACACACATGTGGCCGAGACGGGAATCAAACCCGGACCCTGGCGGTGTGAGGCGAACGTGCTAACCACTAAGCCACCGTGCCCCCGCCACCAAAACAAATTCCTTGTAAATGCAAACCTACTTGTCAGTAAAGTTCTTTCTGATTCAGATTTATGATTCATCCATTTATTCTTTCAGTTTTTTATTCTCTTTATGGATCTGGCTTTATGTGCTACATACTGGAATAGGTTTCAAGCCAAGAGAACACATCATGCCACTTCCTCCAGAGACATCCTATGCAATTTTGTCTCTACTCATTTTGTTTTACCACCTCTCTTTTGGCCCTTGAGCAAGGCCCTTAACCGTATTTCCTCCAGGGTTGCTATATCGTGGCTTAACCTGCACTTTGCTGGGATATTCAAAAAAAAAAGTGCCAGTGTTTTCCGTGCGTGCGTGCGTTTAAACGATGGACCTGGCAACCCGTCTCGTGCGTCATCGTGTGGTGAGGTGCGCGAGTGTGTCTATGTCATAGTGCGTGTAAGCCCGTAGAGGCCGCTGCTTGCGCCCCCTGGAAGTGTTTTGCAGCGCGGTGATGGCGGCGGTAATGTGTTGTCGACTTGTGATAGGAAGCCTGACATCTTAGTGAACACACACACACACACACACACACACGCACGCACACGCTCTCACAATTTGGGGTTGACAAGCATTTAAACCCCCCCTAGTTTTTTTAGTCGATCGGTGCTAGACTGCTGCTCTACCCGACATGTTTTACTTTAAATGGTAGCGGATCTGCGCTTGGGACCGCGAGCCTCCGCCGCCGCCGCCGCCGCCGCGCCACACGGGGTTTATGCGCTGACCGAAGCGGAGCAGTGCGTCACGGATTAGCTACACCATGGACACTGGAGAAGAAGGTAAAGTCCTTCCCTCTAGAGCACCATTAACATATTGTATATATATATATATATATATATATATATATATATATATATATATATATATATATATATATATATATAAACTTATATTATATACTGTTTTGCTGAATTTCCAAAACAACAAACAAAACCCTCGCACGTCGTAATGTCCGTTCATGGCCCTGACTTCGCTGCCTCTGGTTATGCTAGGCTAGCTGTATTAGCTAACACGCGATGAGGTATGTGTGTGTATGTGTGTGTTTGTGTGGAGGGGCCTGACAGTATTTGACCCGTTCTAGCATTTTCTCTTCGCTAGCGTCCAAAATGTCGTTTTGACATGTTATAAGGAGAGTTTAGCTAGCTAGCTTAAGTCAACCGACTTAACAGTTCCGGTCGGGTATAAAAACTTTACTCCAGCCCGTCTAGAAACTTCGCCCAGGTTATTGAGTTTCAAACACGCCAACAAGACATTTCCTATATTCTCTATGCTTTAGACTCGTCACGTCTTTAGTCGCTATTTGACGATATTACCGTCGAAACCATACCCATCACCGGAATGAATGATTGATGGATAGAACTTGATTGGCATTGCAAAGTACAGCTCCACATCAACGACGTGTGTGTGTGTGTGTATGCAAACGGGCAATTGCAGTGTGTGTATGTGTAAATATACATGCAGTAAATATGTGCAGAAGTGCATGAGCAAATGAATATTACAATAAGTGCTTTAATAAGTCTTCATATTCCTCTGTCCTCCTACAATCTGTATCTTTAAAACCAACCACCTGCACCTCCTCCATCACCACATCCATAAACCTCCGCCTCCTCCTTGGC
Source organism: Kryptopterus vitreolus (assembly GCA_030449085.1). Taxonomy (NCBI): domain Eukaryota; kingdom Metazoa; phylum Chordata; class Actinopteri; order Siluriformes; family Siluridae; genus Kryptopterus; species Kryptopterus vitreolus. The sequence continues at coordinate 17,244,319 of JACRUU010000017.1, read as the reverse complement.
CTTTCTTCTTCTTCTTCTTCATTCCCTCCTGCCTGCTGCCTCCATCTTCAGCATTCTTCTACCGTTCTACCCACATCTCCATCACGCCTCTCGCACCTCGTCTCCAAAAACGTCCTACCTGGACGGCTCCATCAAAATAAACTTATTCCTAATCCCGTACATCCTTGTCACTCCTCTGCCTCAATCCTATAAACTTTTGCTCTTCGCACTCATTTCTCAACAACACACTTGCTGCACCGTTGACCCTACGGATTAAAACTCATCCACCTTCACCGCCTATACTTCATACAACTGCTTAATGCTACAAGATGCTATAAAAGTTATACACAGTGTGTCCCAGTGATGTGGCTTTTCCTGGCTGATGGTTGATTTGGGGAAATAAAGTTGACTGACTCTGGTGTTTGTGTATCTCCGTGATAGAGGGATAGATTATATGATAGTCCTTGATTATGTCGTGAAGTTGCGCAGTGGCAGGTATTTTGGTCCTAGGGATGCGGAGCTTCCGTTTCCGCTTTCCCTTCACACCGGGATGGATCAGCACATTTTATATTACTGGCATTTGGCAGATGCAACTTGCAACTGAGTTTTAATGCACTTGATCAATACAAGCTTAGTGTTTCTTTGGTGGTGCTGGGATTTGAAATTGTGACCTTCCAGAATGCACTCCCTTCTTCACCGAGCTACTGCTTCCCCAACACCTTCTGACCAATGAGATTAGAGAACAGATTATGGCTGTGGTACGGAGCCCTGGACCTGCGGTAGTTCAGCCGCCATCGCCAGTTTCAAAGTTCGCTTTGTTGACTAAATTTACCTGAGCATACCGGAATCTGTTCCCAGTTTAGGTTTAACCAAGAGTGCCCAGTTAAAATGCATGAATTGTACTGAAGCAAGTCATGTTTACACCTGTATATCCAAATGCAGAAAATATTTGGTTAAAGAAGCATCTTACGCAGGCATCTCATTCGCTTGCACCGTTTACACATTTGCATGTAAACATGTATTAATTATACAAACAAAGACACAAATCTTCTCTACTGGGCGGTGCTGCTCTGATCCGGATCCGTTTTGCCGTACTTTGTTTTTGTGAGTTAGTTAGTCGTATGTAGCGTGGTTTCGTTTTAATGTTGGAAGGACAATAAAGCCGGCCGTGTGTGTGTGTGTGTGTGTGTGTGTGTGTGTGTGTGTGTGTGTGTGTGTGTGTGTGTGTGTGTCTCTGCCTGTGTGTGTGTGTGTGTTTTGCATTTATACCGCCGAGCTGTACCCGTAACAACTGAATTTCCAGCGAATGAATGATAATGGCTGTGTAATGATCAGATATGTCGAAACAGAAACAATGGAGGATGATCATCAGAGTCAGAATAAGCTTAAGCGAAGTTCGACCTCACCAAATTTCTTGTGCCACAGGTTGCGACGTAATTAAAAGCGCCCCCGTGATGAGACATGGGTGAATGTAATGATGACCTAGCGGCGTCCATACTTTAACATCTAATAAAAGCTATAATGAAATGTAAAGAACACCAATGTTAAATCTTTGTAGAAATGCTGCTGGTTAATTCTCCACTCTTCTTTCTCCTCTGTAGCTGATATCTGTCGGGTGTGTCGTTCTGAGGGAACTCAGGACAAACCCCTCTACCATCCTTGTGTCTGCACTGGAAGTATTAAATTCATTCACCAGGAATGGTAAGTAACGAGAGTTCAGTTGTTATACTTTAGGAAGAATGACTCAAGCTTGACCTTCTCAGCTTGTTGTGTGTAGGTTTTTTTTTGTTTGTTTCCTTTTTATTTATGTTTTCAGTTTCATATAATCCTAGTCTTTATTTTCTGTCCACAATAAAAACATGGCTTCGTGAATTCGACACCTGAAATTTTCCCCCCTTTTTGCATTTAAAGCCTGGGCTATTATTTGCATATTTGCACTGATATTTTTTGCATTATATGAACCATGCAGTTTCTAGGATGCATACTGGCGATGGGGATATATATATATATAATATATATATATATATATATATATATATATATTTTATTACATACAAATGTATAGAGTTTGTATGGAGCCTTCCCTCTTGCACTATTCTGCACTGTGCTACATTTCAGGCTTATTTAGTTTCATCATAAAATAGTTAACCATAATCTAACTAAGGCATCAGATTACACCAAGTATCTATCTCTACTTTTCTGTTTCTTTGTTGAATGTTCTTGGTTAGGTTTTTACTCCAATTTCCTAATCTTTCTTAAAAAAAAAGAAAAGAAATAATAATAATAATAATAATTGTTATTGTATGGCATTTGTGTATGATCTGTTCAGACAGTACTTTCCCGGATTTTAGCAGTGCCTTTCTTTTAAAACGAAGCTCACTTTTGATTTATTTGGCTGAGAATAAATCTATGACATGCATTCCTGTTCAAACCCCTCTGTAAATTGTGTACGAAAACGAAACTATAACAGCAGAAATGTATTGAAAGCATGCGAAAAGCTGCCGTTGATGATTATTTTCATATGTCTTTATTTTCATATATTATTTTCAGTGTCTTTTTAACCCTGTAGCATTAGTGATGGTAACGTCAATAGTTGGAAATAAGTAGGAAAATATAGGATGCTCCAGAGAGCAAGACCAATTACAGCTAGGAGATGTAAAAGCTGCAAGTTGACCATGGAGGACATTACAACAGGCTACAGAGTGCTTGTTTGTACATTAATACAAATAATAATAATCTAAATGAGGTGATGAGGAGCACAATGGAAACCATGTACAATAGGAAAACAAGTATTTAGATACTTGTTGTTTTCCAGCCATATGTTTTTTCCCCCTCTTGACTTCGAGAGCATTCTACAAATCCACATATGTATCTATATATATAGTGTAAATTCAAAGATTTGCTAATCTAAAAAACACGACATACAGGATGGATTATAAATAGCGTATTGGCTTTGTCAGGGGTTTATTGTTTTTCAGTGCAGCGCAATGACTGATCTTTTATTGCTGCTGTAACTAAAGGTGGCCATAGTACAATGAGTATCAAAATGTCTCAAGTTATATGGTTTGATTATTTACTGGCAAATGGCTGCAGGGTCACTGGGTTCTGCTTCAGCATGTAACAAAGCTATTACCCACAATGCATCGCTTGGGGCTGGCGAAAATGGGGAGGGTTTTGTCTGTCAACCTGCACAGTTTGCGTGTAATTGAGCGTGTGGCTTTCGCATGCAGAACTCCGATCTCGTTCAGTCCAATCTTTTGTTTTTTTTAGAGGAATCGCATGGAAAAAATAATAAAATAAAGTAATAGTTTTTCTTTTCTTTTTTATTAATCCTAACCTTTGGGCAGAGAATAAATGCAACAATTTGCCTACCGAAGTGTGTATAATGTACCAATATGTACCAATGTACAGCTGGTTGTGTGGCTCTGACACAGGGATTGGTATTTCTTGGTATTCGGGGTGAGTCTGACTAGGTAATGGGGCGGGATGAAATAGTAAACGGGTTGCTACGACACAGGGTGTTATGAGCTCTAAAGATCATCCATCCGATCCCACTCAGCCCTCACAAACAGAGCTCTGGAAACAAATAGCATGTTTGTTTTTCTTTCTTTTTTTTGTCTTTGCAAAAAAGATGTGGAACATTTTCTTTTCCAAGTTTTGGCTTTTGTGAAAAGTGTGAAAATTTGGGCTATTAATATTCTCTCTCTCTCTCTCTCTCTCTCTCTCTCACTGTCTATCTGTCTTATAATATAAGTGTGTGTAATTTGTGTTTAGCCAAACACATTAATTACTGTAATTTATGATCACTCTTTAAAGGCTCAAATAAAGTAGTCCATAAAAAGAATTCCTGCTCTGCCTTTGGCTATGATTGCAGTAATACCGAAGGAGCCTGGAACTCTGTTTATTCCCAGTGTAGGGGATAAAAAAAAAGAAAGTTTGGGGAGAATTGACTACTTTATTCCGTATGTGACTTCTTTCAGGTTTCTATCACTTTCCTGTCTTTTCCCCCCCAGCTTGGTGCAGTGGCTGAAACACAGCAGAAAAGAGTATTGCGAATTATGCAAGCACAGATTTGCTTTCACGCCAAGTAAGTAAATCACTCTTGTTTGATCACTTTTCAGGAAAGGAAGCGCTACGAAGGGGCTCGGTATAGTGACGGAGGTTTTGTGGGGTCCTTTGCACCGCAGTTTTGGCTGCCTTGAGTGTTAGAAAACAAGAACAACACAGTATTTGCCCCCCACCGAACAGTGGTTCAGTCAGCAGTAATAGTGCTCTAGGTCATGTGTTTCTTTGGGCTAATGACCCGTCCGTGGTGGTATTTGGTCGATTGCCAGTAAAGTGTACACACCGAGTATGCAGACACACGAGTCCTTATATTACATACGACACATCGCTTATGTAGTGACGGATTGGGAATTGGCACGTGATGGTAAATCACCACAGAGTCTGGGCACGGGCACCGACGTTAAAGTTAGCATCTTGTAAACTTGCTGGAAACATCAGCAGCCAATCAGAGACGTGATCGGATGTAATGTATAATTCAGCCACGATCGAGACGCTGCTTTTGTCAGTGTGACAGTCTTTTGACTGACATTTTTAACAAAATCTGAATATAATTTACAGTCTCTGGTGCTCGCCTTGCACACGTGTTCTGCTCGGGGCTATCGTGCAACTATGGCATTTTGTAACGGATCGCAGCAATGAAAAGTTTGGGAGCAGCTGCAAACCTGATTCCCATTAGCTATATGTAATGCTTGCAGTATATCGTGTGTGTGTGTGTGTGTGTGTGTGTGTGTGTGTGTGTGTGTGTGACTGACTTCCCACAATAAAGAAATCACTACTCTATGACAAACACAACACAGTTTTTGTCAGTAAACATGCCCTTTTTTTCTCTGTGCATGGTGCCCTTTGAACAGAGTATTACAGATGTCTAGCAGATGTTACCTACTGAGGAGGGGTGTAGCATGTGTGTTAGGTGTGTGTACACAGTATGTTCCGAGAGATTTTCTATATTGCAATACTGAAAATTCAGTGTTGTTTGGGATTAAAATGCACAGATCTCACACCCCAAGTTGATTTACGAACCAGTAGTTTCCTTGCTCAGCCCAGTTTCTTGTATAGTACACGTTATCTCCTCGTTTTAGCAACAAGGAGGAGATGTTGTGAAAGTTTGTTCGGTTTTGCGTATGAGATATGAGTGTGGCCCAATTCATATTAAACAAACGAGAACAGCACCACAGCCAAAAACAGTAAAAGAGGATGTGCCTGAGAGTCGTTACTGAGGTTATGACATTTTGCTTTGCCCAGGATTGTAGTACCTTTCAAAACCCTTCACAATTAAGGGATTATTTAGTGCAACTTCTAAAAATAGTTGGTCCTCGTTACCTCTTGCTGCGTGCCACATTTTTTCCCACCACAACACGGAATAGTGACGCAAATCCGTGTATGTATTCAGTTCCTTTGTGAAATAAACGGCATGTGTATTAATCATGTTTATGGTTTTATTTAGGAATTGGATCTCAGTGGATATCAGTAGCTGGGCTGGATCGTACTTACTGATAAGAGGTTAAAACGGTTAAAAAAAACGTGTCCAAGCTCACAGTGTGGCGTGTAAAAAACGTGATTTGCCTCTAGAGGCCGCTGTCATAATGACGGCAGACCTTTCTCTGTCGCTCCGGCGGACGCAATTGTCAAAAATGATAAAGCGTTATTCGGAACGCTTGTTGCTTGTTGAGTTTGTGATGTGTTTGTCTCTCTCTCTCCTGACAGTTTACTCTCCAGACATGCCTTCACGGCTTCCAGTACAGGACATCTTTGCAGGTCTGGTGACCAGTATAGGCACCGCCATCCGATACTGGTTCCATTACACACTGGTGGCCTTTGCCTGGCTGGGAGTTGTACCTTTAACAGCATGTAAGTGTTTCAGAGAGCATTTCCAAAAATGCAGCCTGGACATCAGGACTACTTTCAGAAGTCTGAAATTTATAAAAAATAAATAAAATAAAATAAAAATGTTTTTTTTTTGGCAGGTCGAATATATAAGTGTCTGTTTACTGGTTCTGTGAACTCCCTCCTGACGCTGCCATTAGACATGCTTTCCACGTAAGTACCAGGATGGCCGTGGAGTTTCTGGCAAACGAACCGTAATGACTACGAGTGTATATTTTAGGGAAACCCGCTATGATGTGACGGTTCTATTTGGCTGTGTGTGTGTGTGTGTGTGTGTGTGTGTGTGTGTGTGTAGGGAGAACCTGCTGGCGGATTGTCTGCAGGGCTGCTTTGTGGTGACCTGCACCCTCTGCGCCTTTATCAGCCTTGTGTGGTTACGGGAGCAGATCGTTCACGGCGGAGCTCCTCTGTGGCTGGAACAAAACCAACAGCAACCTGCCAACGCAGCAGGGCAGCCGAATGAAGTAATGCACATGCGCATACACACACTTGTGCACGGTTTAACGACTATCCGGTCACAAAGACTGGTTTCTGGTTTGTAAACAATTACGCAAGCGTTTTCTGTACAGAATTCTGTACAAACATTCTGTAAAACTGCCTGACGGTTGATTTCCTTGTGAGACCTGTTGCCTGTTGTGCACCATTACTACCTCTGTCTACTGCATTCCTGAACCTCCTGCATTATCAGTTTGATCTGAGCTGCACCATGTCCTCGGAGTCAGCCCGTGAACCGTCATTATCTTTCGAGACAAACTGTACATGTCGTCTTTCTGTACACGGTGTGGTGTTTTTGTTTTTTTAATTAATTTGCGATTGCAAAATATTTTGACAACATGCTAGAGGCAAAGAATTGTCGTCGCTCATTATTCATTATTTCCACACATTTTTGCTGTGCTTCATAGAATTTCTGAGCTGTCATTGCCGAAGCAGAAATCTCCACCATTAATGATCCTATGAATGTCTTGTGGTATAAACACTTTCCATGTGTCTCGGTCAGGCTCCAGCTGCAGGGAATGGAGGTGCGCAGAACCAACCTGCGCCGGCTCCGGCTGATCCCCCTGCAGAGAACGCAGCAGCAGCCGAAGTGCTCGACCCGCAACCTGACCAAGCCGAAGAGCTGGAGCTGGACAACGAGGACGAAGAGGAAGCGGGTGCTGAGGACGCGGCTGATGCCAATAACGGTGCTCAAGGTACATAACTGCCTTGTGCAGCATGGAGAAAATGTGTATATATGTGTGTGTGTATGTGTGTGTGTGTGTGTGTGTGTGTATGTGTGTATTAATATATATATATATATATATATATATATATATATATATATATATATATATATATATATATATATATATATATATGTGTGGTGTGTATGTATGTATGTATGTATGTATATGTATGTATGTATGTATGTATGTGTATATGTATATATATATATATATATATATATATATATATATATATATATATATATCTATATATATGTGTGTTTGTGTGTGTGTGTGTGTTTATGTATTTATTTGTGGCACACTAAGCTTACGGGTCAGTGCTCCATATGACTGCGCACACACACCATCCAGCCATGTGCTGCCATCTGCTGGCGGGTTCCAAATAAATGACAGCATATCACATTTATCACATTTTTCACATATTTAGTTCATTTAGCACTTTTTAATGATGTCTGTACTGGTTGTTTGTAATGAAGTTCAATACTGCTCTACATGGAGTTTTTTCTTTGCTTTTTTTATCCCCAAACAAAGAGATGATTAACTGTACAATCTATCAGTATCAGTCAAATCGTTTTGCTATGAACTTTTTAAAAAGACGATCTGATTGGCAGACCGGATTTAAAGCTGCATCCAAGAATCTTTTGTGTCGATGGAGCTGCAGTGTCTCAATTCACAAGCAATCAAAAAGGATGCCTTTCATAATCCAGGTGATGCTGCTTTTGTAAATATTCATTGAATGCGTCACTCTGTGTGTACTTTTTCCTGGTGCACAGATGATATGAACTGGAATGCTTTGGAATGGGACCGTGCTGCTGAGGAGCTCACATGGGAAAGGGTGATGCTGCTTTTCATTCATCCATTCAGTCATGTTGTAAAAAATAAATAAATAAACACCACATGACAACATTTTTCTTCTTTCCTTTTAGATGCTTGGACTTGATGGATCTCTGGTTTTCTTGGTGAGTGAACGCTCCTTTAAGAATCGGTTAGAAATGAAAGCACCAGCTGCTCAAGCCTCGGCTATAAATATAATAAATGCTAATGGTGACAATTTTGTGTTGCAGGAGCATGTATTCTGGGTGGTGTCTCTCAACACACTCTTCATTTTGGTGTTTGGTACGCATCATTGGTATTTTCTTCTTTAAAAATACTCTTAATATTTCTGAATCGATTTTTTTAAATTATTAAGATGACATTTATTTATTTATTTATTTATTTATTTATTTATTGTCTTGTCTTGTCTTGTCTTGTCTTGTACAGCTTTTTGTCCGTATCATATCGGGCACTTTTCAGTGGTGGGACTTGGCTTTGAAGATTATGTAAGTTTTTATACTTTTAGTATGACTAGTCTGATATTGTTATAAAGGAGGAGCTACATGATCACTTGTGTTTTGTGGTCCCAGGTTCGTGCTTCTCATTTTGAAGGCCTCATCACCACTATCGTGGGTTACGTCCTGTTGGCTGTAACACTCATTGTGTGTCATGTATCCTTTCGCAGTTATCTTTGATTGTTCGGATGACTTGCGTGAGAGTTTAGACGAGTTATATGTACAAGTTCTTTCATTCATATTTATAAAAATGTCGTCTGTTGTGCTGCAATGGCAGAAGAGAACCTTTTTTCTAAATGAACACTTTCAGGGATTCGCCGCATTGGTTCGATTCCAGAGATCGCGGAGATTGTTAGGAGTCTGCTATATCGTTGTTAAGGTCAGTGTGTGTGTGTGTGTGTGTGTGTGTGTGTGTGTGTGTGTGTGTGTGTGTGTGTGTGTGTGTGTGTGTGTGTGGTGTGTGTGTGTGTGTGTGTGTGTGTGTGTGTACCGTCACATTATTGCCTTCTTTAATGTGCAAACACTTGAAGGGAAAATTATTATTGCAGTATTTAAAAGCATCCTTTATGCTTCCAGCTGTTGCTCTTGTGTTTGCTTTGTGTATTTAGCCCTGATGCTAACATGGCATTAAAACTCCTTAAAGAAACAAACAAGCTTTTGTATTTCTGCAGGTGTCATTGTTGGTGGTCGTAGAGATTGGTGTATTCCCTCTCATCTGTGGCTGGTGGCTGGATATCTGTTCCCTGGTTTGTACCTTAGTTTGACCTCCTTATTCTCTTTTTAATATCAGAATGATGTCTGATCCTCGTTATTGTTTTATAGGAAATGTTCGACGCGTCCCTAAAGGACAGAGAGCTGAGTTTTGAGTCGGCTCCCGGCACCACCATGTTCCTCCACTGGCTTGTAGGCATGGTCTACGTCTTCTACTTTGCATCCTTCATCCTCCTGCTCCGAGAGGTACCTCGTTCTTTATAGTACCCTTTTACGAATGAGATTATCTGCCGTTTCCCCTTAGAGTGCATCTGTAAAAAATAATACCATGTGTCTACTGAAAACAGGTCCTCAGACCCGGAGTCTTGTGGTTTCTTAGAAACCTTAACGATCCCGATTTTAATCCGGTCCAAGAAATGATCCACCTTCCGATCTACAGACATCTGAGGCGCTTCATTCTGTCAGTGGTAAGAGCTTATACGCTTATACCAGGAGTCAGAATCATCGTTATTGCCAAGAATCATGGGTTCATATATAAGGTGTTTAGGGTGTGTTGGTGGTTTTAAATGATAAAAATCATATTTAGTATATCATATCGCTATCAAGTTTCTGCGTGGTATTTAAATAAAATTCCAGGGTTCCAATGTCTGAATGTGTTGATTTGTGTCAGGATCTGACTTTTTTGACTAAAAGTAGCATTCCATTAACAAATTACTGTATGAATTATGACTGGAATCATGTGATAAATACAACACTGCAGTACTTTCAAGTATTTTATAGTTGGTCATGATTGTAGAACTTGCAAATAATCCTTTATTTTACAAGATCATGCAAACATTACATTATATTTTCATTCCTCTGGTTTTAACAACCAAATGTTCCTTTTGTAGGTTGTGTTTGGGTCGATCGTCCTGTTGATGCTGTGGTTACCCATTCGGATAATTAAACACATCTTGCCTGCCTTCCTTCCCTACAATGTGATGCTCTACAGGTAGTTTACACAAATACCCATGAGGGTTACATCATATGCAACTGTTTCAAGCCATTTTGTTCTGCCTCTCTTGAGCCTGTTGAATTTTTTTTCCATGCTGAATGAATATATATATATATATATATATATATATATATATATATATATATATATATATATATATATATATATATATATATATATATATATATATATATAATTTAATTGAACATTACCTGGAGTAAAGGTTTACATGGAGATTTTTTTCCCCCCGATGTAATATCGGATGGATGTAATCTCTCGTATCATGTTTCATCATCAGTGTATTCCCTCCTGAACATCTCGTACAATAAGCCTGCAGCTGCAGGACGCTGAAGCGTAATTACACGAGAGAGACGTTACTGATTCTCACTTGTTCTTTAACCGTACCTGTGTTTCAGTGACGCTCCGGTGAGCGAGCTGTCTCTTGAGCTCCTGTTGCTGCAGGTGGTTTTGCCAGCTCTTTTGGAGCAGGGACACACTCGCCAGTGGCTGAAGGGTTTGGTGCGAGCTTGGACAGTCACCGCTGGTTATTTACTGTGAGTCGAGTCTCAAAACACTGTATACCGTTATATATAACCATATACTGTTTAAATCTTCACGTTAGGCACAGGTGATTAACAAACATATGTTTGGTCTCATATAAAATAATAAAAAAAACAAAACAAATGTGTTTTATTTGTTAATATGTAAATCGACAGTTTAAACCCCCATAGAAGAAAGCTATGATAGCTAAGATATTAAAGAAAGCTAAGAAAGTTAAGATATTAAAGTACAACTAAAGCCGACTCTGTGAAATGAATGCGTTAACTGAGCGTGCTGTACACCAGATGTGTTTTTCCTGTTGCTGAATCTCAAATGTAGCACAAGAAAATATTGTTTTTCTGTGCCAGTATAGAATTACTGATATCATAACATGTAAATGCAAACTATTGAGCACTGAGCACTGCTTGTTTTTTTTTTTTTAAATAGAGACCTACACTCATATCTGCTTGGAGACCAGGAGGAGAATGAGAACAATGCCAACCAGGCCGCAGCCCCCAACAACAACAACAACAACCAGCAACCACGAAACAATGCTAATGCCATTCCTGTAGTGGGCGAAGGCCTCCATGCTGCACACCAAGCCATCCTGCAACAGGGAGGCCCCGTAGGCTTCCAGCCATACCATCGCCCTGTGAAGTTCCCCCTCAGGGTAATGAGCAGCAACTATTATAATTTATGTTTTAAATGCAGGAGTTTACAATGTTGGACTTCTAATGCCTGTTTTTTTTTTTTTTTTTTAATTTGTGTATGTTTGCTTTTTTTAATCACTGTAGATTGTGTTGCTGATCCTTTTCATGTGTGTGACTCTGCTCTTAGCCAGTTTGGTGTGTCTTACTTTGCCAGGTGAGCAGATATTTGTGTTTCTTCTCCTTTTAAACCCATTAGCTGCAAAATATTTGATGTATATCTCAATATGATTGCATTTGTGTTTAAATAAAAATTTATCTTGTGCACTAAGACACAAGGGAACGTAATATTGGACGTCCTAGGTATTCTTTATGCTTGAATTTGAAATACTTATTGTCTCAATGTTTTAAGATTTTACATTGTCGGGAAAATTATCGCAATATCATAGATAATATCTGATATATCGCCCAACCCTAATGCACAGAGTACAAAGTGGTGCCTACTGTATGCACTGTAGTGTCAAATTTAATGGGACACCTGACGTCAAATGGTAGGCTTCCCTACAGACAGAAAACAGAGTTTTACTCATTTTGCTCTCATTTTGCTCTCATTTCTCCCCGTGTGACAGTGTTCGCAGGCCGCTGGCTCATGTCATTCTGGACTGGCACAGCTAAGATCCACGAGCTGTACACGGCAGCATGCGGCCTGTATGTGTGCTGGCTGTCCATCAGGGCAGTCACCGTGCTGCTAGCCTGGATGCCTCAGGGTCGAAGGGTTATCCTGCTCAAAGTCCAGGAGTGGACACTCATGGTACATGACATCATACCTGTTGCAGAAGTGGTGGGCACAAAACCTGTTTATACACCTGAAATCTCTCACCTTGTAACAATTTCTGAGCAAACCTTCACACAACTTGTGTTTTAACCACTCCTGCGATTCAGGGGGTTTCGTGAAGCTTGACCGTTTTGCATGGGAGAGTCTAATGCACATGAAAATCAAATCTTCCCGCCATGAAAGTCTCGCTTGCTTGAACGATTGTGGCGCACGCTCAAGAAACGTCCGATTTCACTCACGAATTCATCTGAATGAAGTATTACCTCGTAGGGGAGACACAATTTACATAGCTTTTTCCTACATATCAGTCGCCATCTTAACTCAAAAGACTTGTATAAATTGGTTTTAACAGTGTACATGTACAGTTAAACTTGCCAGCTTTTTTTTTCACAATTAATGTGGTTGTTTTACAACCAGAATGATTTTTTTATTTTTTTTTTGCTAACATCAATTTCAGTTATTTTTGCTAATATCACCATATATTTCAAAAGTATAATTATATTATATATTCCTTAGGAGTACCAAAATGACACTTTTATACATTAATACATTTTTTGGGAATTTTAATGGGAACCCAAAATCTGTTGTTTTATCAGTTTTATTAAAACACATACTGGTTCCCCTCATGTGTTGTATTCCACACTTTGGGACCTGCGAAAAATAGCCGACGTCACAACAAAATGTTGTAATTGAACCGTCTCTCTAGAAACGGGTCATGCAAAAATGCCCATTATGTGTCTCCACTATAATGATGACTAACTGCACAAGACTCACCTCCATCATGACTGTTGTTATTGCTTCATAGAACACCCCCATTCACATGTTTCCTAAACAGTTGCTTACTGTGTGCAAAACTGAATCATTGCGTAAACAGGCCGAGTTTGTGTTTTGACCTTTTCTCTCCTACTGGTGTGTTTCCACAGATCATGAAGACCCTGATCGTGGCAGTCTTATTAGCTGGCGTGATTCCGCTGCTTCTTGGTTTGTTGTTTGAGCTGGTTATTGTAGCTCCTCTGCGCGTCCCACTCGACCAGACACCTCTGTTCTACCCCTGGCAGGTAACGTATGGAGTATATACAAAAACTATGCCAGTCCTCGTTTTTATCACTTGTAAATGGTCTCTGTTGTGTTTCAGGACTGGGCGCTGGGAGTCTTGCATGCCAAAATCATTGCTGCCATCACCCTGATGGGTCCTCAGTGGTGGCTGAAGACCGTCATTGAACAGGTGATCATCAAGTGTTTGTTCATTTTACACTGTAGTAATGATCCCAAAGATAATCGTGTATATGTCGCAATATATTCGTTTGATCCAAAACGGGCCAAGAAGCTTTTATTATCATTCTAAACATGTGAAGCTGACATCGTACACAGAGAAATTAAACAGTGTTTATCTAGAACCCTGGTGCTATATATATAATATATATACTATATATATATATATATATATATATATATATATATACACACACACACACACACACACACACACACACACACACATAACACCATGAAAGTCATAATGAAGTTTCTTTTCCTCTTAGGGAAATCGTTTTTATCGGTCTACCTGTACCTACATGATGCATCACAGAGCTTAATTAAGTTGCCCTAGCCACATAGTGTGCACCCTAGTGCAGCACAGATAGAAGAGTGTAGTAGTAAACTTGTACACAAAATGTCGTGCAAAAGAGCAGTCGAGTATTGTGTAAACAGTTCTATAATATGAGGTATGGGTGGTGAAATAGACATTGTTGTGTGTGAATTGTACAAAGGTTTGTAATAGTTCATTTGAGTGTGTGTGTGTGCGTGCGCGTGAGAGTTTGGTACAATTCAGTTCTGTGTGTCCAGGAGCGTGATGGTATGACAGTTACACAGTCAGGTTGTCGGGGCTCAAATGTAGTTGTGAAAAGCTGAATTAATGAGTGAAAATATTCAAAAAAATTAAATTTTACATGTAAATGTTTAATACGAAAATTTGCCATTGAATCTTCTGCATATAGTCAGTGGGGTTTGATTTTAATGATTAATTTGTTGAATTTAGTATCATGGAATGGCTGCAGTATGTAGCAGGGATCTGTAAATGGTTCTTTTTCTTTCTTTTTTTTTTTTTTTTTGACGTGCAATAGGTTTATGCCAATGGAATCCGCAACATTGACCTACACTTCATCATCCGAAAGCTGGCTGCCCCTGTTATTGCAGTGCTGCTGCTGTCCCTCTGTGTGCCCTATGTCATTGCTGTCGGCATCGTCCCCATCATAGGTAAGTCCCGGCATCCCTCAATCATATCCATTTATGAAGTATTGTACCGACGACATTCTGTCCTGTCAGATAAAGCAAATTATTGTCTACAACAATACCCATGTTCTGTGTGTGTGTGTGTAGGGGTGACCCTGGAGATGCAGAACCTTGTTCAGAGGAGAATCTACCCCTTCCTTCTGATGGTCGTGGTTTTGATGGGAATCCTCTCTTTCCAAATCCGACAGTTCAAGCGACTTTACGAACACATCAAGAATGACAAGTGAGTCACAACCATCCCTTCAGTCACAGTGGTTGCCATCTGCATATTTAGTTTGGCACATGTTTTTTTTACGCTGCCCTTTCTAACAAAACACTCCCATTTATCCGGGTTTGGAATCCGGCACTAGGAATCCACTGACGTGTGCAAAGCTAATGCCTTATCCAGAGCGACTTACACCTGAGCATTCATTCATTCATCTTCTACCACTATATCCGATCTTCCCTCGGGTCACAGGGAGTCTGTGCCTATCTCAGGCGACTATGGGCATTAAGGCAGGATACACCCTGGATGGAATGCCAACCCATCGCAGGGCACACACACATTCATACACTAGGGACAATTTTCCAAGGTGCCAATCAACCTACCGTGCATGTTTTTGGACCGGGGGGAAACCGTAGAACCTGGACAAAAACCCTCTGAGGCACGGGGAGAACATGCAAACTCCACGCACACATGGCCGAGATGAGAATCAAACCCGGATCCTGGAGGTGTGAAGCGAACGTGCTAACCACTAAGCCACCGTGCCCCCTGAGCAGTTGAGGCTTAAAGGCCTTGCCTGCTAGTGGCATTTTGGTGGTGCTAAGACCCGAACCTGCAATCATCTGGTCCAGAGCGCAATGCCCCAAACAACCTTCCCTCTAGGATACATACTTGAACGTCATTTGTGAAAATGAAGTATTTTGCGACCAATTAAACATTTGGTTTGTGCTTTTCTGTCTACCCAGGTATCTTGTCGGACAGAGACTTGTGAACTATGAACGCAAATCTGGGAAACCCAGCACAACCCCACACAGCAGCACGGTGCAGGAATAGAAGCATTGGGAAACGTGTCTTTGATGATGAGCGTGTAGAGCGTGTCCGTGCTCATACCCGGCCCCTTCCCCTCTGTTCGTACGTGCATATGTTGTGTCTCGATCATTTCCAAGTCCAAGATTCAAGAACCGTCAGTGACTCCTGGTGTCTGATTTATTATTATTATTATTTTTTTTTCCCACCTGCAACTTGAGAACTGAAATGTGTTTATAAGCCTACAATGGAAATCTTTCAAGCCAACCAACTTGGATTTAAGTGTCTACATCTTTGGACGGAAAAAAAAGTATGTATATTAATTTATTAAATCTAGTTGTCACTTTACTTTGTGGAATCCTGTTGCTTGGTCAGTAATGATGCCAGTGTAGAGCTCTGCAGTCCTGAGGGGCTGAGAACACACACACACACTCTCTCTCTCTCACACACACACACACACACACACACACACACGTGCATCTTAGCACTCGGCTGTATTAATCGAAGCCTTTTATTTATTTGATTGCTATGTTATTGAGTTTGTTAATTACAAGATCGCACATGAGGGGGAGCTTTCAGATCGCAGAAAAGGTCGTGGCTGGAGATTAGGTTCGAGACGCGTATCTCGGAAGACAAAAGATAAAACAACCCTGGACCTCATGGGACTGTGGCATTCTTTTAATGCGGATCATTGAGGACAGGGCAGAAGGAATTCGTTATTCTGGAGCACGTTGTATATACGAGCACAGAAACGGCTATTCGACGCCTTGGGGTTCTGTTGGCTTCCGAAGCTCATCATGATTAGGAAGAGACTGGTCTTGTATGCTGTTTTCCTCTGTGGCTAGAATAGCATGCATTCCCCCCCCCCCCCCCCCCCACCCCCCCGACCATGTATCATTACTTCACCTTACTGGCATTATTGCACGTGAATGATGTGCTTCAGATCTCAAATGTCTTAACAGCAATAGGTCGGAGGTCTGGTCTGCTGGCGAATCAGTGTTCCTGTGATTCCACCTCAATCCATAAAAACAGGTCGGAATGTCTTTTTTTTCTTCTCTCCGAATGCTTTCTGATGAGGGAACAACGATCCAGATTGGTTGAACAAAACCATTGCGTGTCTATTTTGCATCATAACTGCAGTTTGTACATATTGTAAATTTGACAAAAAAATAAAAACTGACCGATGACTTTTTTCTTTCTTTTTTTTTTGTATAAAAAGTCATTTAGTCACCGTCTGCCACAGAACCGCCCTCGGAACGACCCAAACCCGGATGCTGTAGGCTTCTCGATATTGTTTTGGGCTCCTTTTAAAAGCGAAATGTTTCTATTTTTATATATGTAGTGACTGGCTGGTTTCTCTTATCACGTACGCCTCGCGTGCTTTCCGAGCTCCGAGCAGCCTTTCGGATTCGACCGTGACCGCGCGCGGCGCTGTTGTAGGATGCAGACGGCATGCTGGTTACAGTACTTAAAGACTCACACGTCAGGTCAGCACAACCTTGTCTTATCCGTAGCATGTTCGTGTGAGACGTATTCAGTATTCTGAATGTTTAAATAATAATTAAAAAAATAAGCTAAAAGAAAACTCTTGCTCGGAAGCTTTGGCTGTAATTACATCCTTATACAGGCAGACAAGTAATATTATTATTTTTTTTGTGTTTGTTGGAAATTTTATTACAAATATTAAATCAAAAGTGTGATACTGTGGTTGTCGGTGTGTGTGTTCATTCCGGGGGGGAAAAAAAAAAGAATTTCACAGATAATCACATGATGGATATTGCTTGATATTAACTTGATAGTGTGTTGTGCAGGGGACCATAAAAACCAGCCTCAAAATATAAGTGAATTGAAAACATTTATTCAAATAATAAAACGCTTCAAATCTTAATGCCTTTGTATCAAACTTTAACAAAAAAAAAACCTTACAGGGAACATTTATTGGTTGTCCTGCGATTTTGGATTGTGCTGCCACCTACAGGTGAATTTTGGAATAGCAGCATGTGAAATACAGAATTGATCTTAGTGTAACTAAAGAGATTTCAAAGTATAGAATGCAACGTGTACGTTTTCCGAATTTCATCCTCCCTGCTATGGCAACGAAATGGTTTGTGCGCTCGCACACTCACTAGCTTTGTTTTGGTCCCTGTTAACAAATACAACCTCTACAAATGTACAAGCATTCATTCATAGAACTTAACAGAGTAACACACGAGCCCTTGATCGTGTTCAGGTGTCGGCAACCCGCGGCTTTGAAGATCCTGTAATGTCTTTTGAAATTTGAAGATCCTGTAATGTCTAAATAAAAGGTGTTAAAACCGCTTTTAATTCACGTCACAACCGCCATTGTGAGACACCCGCCAGCCCCCAGCATACAACCCTGATGTACAGAGGTTCATCAACCAAGTATGGTAAATATGTCTATCTCCCTTTTTTTTGTTGCATATATTCATTCATTGTTCAGTGAAATGGTCCTTTCGTTATTCAGGATGACTGCTGATTGGACGCGCCATTAAAAGGACGATGGCACACACAGAGAGGACGCCATTGACTCAAATAGACAGTGAGTATTTGACTTGAAAGTAACCCAACGTCTTTTTTATACGTAGCATAAAGGCAAAAAAACATGTTGCATGCAGTCTTATGTCAAAAGGGTTTTGTGGCTCCCAGTGTTTCCTTAACTGTGGGGAAACGGCTCTTTGAGTGGTATAGATTTGTCACCACTGCCATAGTGAGAGGTATAAAACGTCCCTTCTGCTAAGAAAGTGTAAGACAAGGATTTGGGAAATGATGCATCTTTTAATAGGCGACATTGAAAAGGAAAAAAAAATACACCCTGTCTCTGTACACAAGTTGCACCCAATATAAATTGTTATAAAGTCTCTGGAAAAGGTCTGTTATATGTCATGCCAAGTACCACCAAGAGAAAGAAGTCTCACTAAGGACACTTGTGCCATCCATGGATTACGGGCAATTAAGGAAGTCCAGGAGAGCGTAAAATTTGGATGCGATGTTTTCCTGCACTCAGCTGTGTCTTGGATAAGACGGTCCCAGATGGCATCCCATACACTTCCCCTGTACTGCACAGATACTGTGATGATAAACTGAGTCCCTCACTGGTAAAACCTTTAAGACGCCGTTTATGAGCTCATCTTTTCAGCATTCTTTTTACCATGCTTAGCAACACCTTTTGAAACCACCTCCTGCATGTCTATGCCCCTCGTGGGCTGCCAAGACACTTGAGCCATTTATCCCACTAGACCTCTGAATATCCGCTTTCCTTTGGGTTTAGACCAAACGATCCAGCCTTCCCTCCCCATGTGCATTCCGAAACCCCGGCCAAACGCCACCCTTTCATCGTTTGTCCTTCCTTGGACCAAGTTTTGTAAAGCGCCAGCCGTTACATAACACGCCCGAAACCACCCGCGACTTCCCAATCTGGCCCTTTTCAAAGTCACTCGTATACGTATGTTTGCCCATTTTTCCCTTCTTTCACCTCGAATTCGAGCGCTGATTGTTCACTCCGCAGCGTTCCAGCTTCCACCCTGTTACAAGTGCTACTGTGAGAAGGAATAATTGGTCTAGACTGGTTGCCTTTATATGTCACATGTACATTTACAGCACAGTGAAATTCTACAGTTAGTTTGGAAGCTGGGGTCAGAGCGCAGGGTCAGCCATGATACAGCGGCCCTGGAGCACAGAGGTTTAAGGACCCAAGTGTGGCAGCTTAGCGGGGGCTCGAACCCCCAAACTTCCGATCAGCAACCCAATTCCTTAACTGCTGTGCTGCCCATTCACTAAAATATCAAATATAAAATTATAAAGTATATGATATGAGCTGGGGGCACGGTGGTTTAGTGGTTAGCACGTTCGCCTCACACCGCCAGGGTCCGGGTTCAATTCCCGTCTCGGACATGTGTGTGTGGAGTTTGCATGTTCTCCCCGTGCCTCAGGGGGTTTTTCTCCGGGTTCTCCGGTTTCCTCCCCCGCTCCAAAAACTTGCACGGTAGGTTGATTGGCACCTTGGAAAATTGTCCCTAGTGTATGAATGTGTGTGAGAGTGTGAGTGTGTGTGTCCTGTGATGGGTTGGCATTCCATCCAGGGTGTATCCTGCCTTAATGCCCATAGACGCCTGAGATAGGCACAGACTCCCCATGACCCGAGGGACGATCGGATATAGCGGTAGAAGATGAATGAATGAATGATATGAGCTCAGTACTGGAATGCAATATTGCATGGAACCCTAGTAGTTAAGGCATTAGGATCTGGACCTGAAAGTCACAGGTTCGAGTTCCCAGCCGAGCTGCCACTAGTGGCCCCTTGAGCAAGGCTCTTACCCCCGTATTGCTCAGTTTCCTCCAAGGTTGCATAAGCCAGTTTATTCCTGGTGCCGGTCCCCCAGCCCGGATAGATGTTGGACTGTGCTTTTGGAGATTTGTACACATTCATCCCAAAGGTCTTAAAAAGTGTTGGGATCAGATTCACTCCATCCCATCTAAACCATATCTTCATAGAGCTTACTTTTGGGGCCCTGTCATGCTGGAACAGGCTCGGGGGCTGTGAGGAATAGGGGAGAGAATAACTCACGTGACTACAGTAATAACAGATTGTGTTGCACTGCAGTGTAGTTGTCTTTTACACAGGCTGTTTCCTCACAGTGAGCTTTTAATTAGAGTATAATTTCTAGCACATGGTTTGATTGGGAAGCAGATAACGATCCAGGCGCTGCCTTCTTTATGTAAGCGCTGAAGAAAAAACACTGCTAAATCAAAAAATGTTTCACGTCGTGTTGGTTCCATCCTTAATCCATGCTTGGGCTTCTAGTCGAATGCAGGGTCAGGGTCGAATGCAAATGAGTGAGGTCCCTTTTATTCCACAATCCCATCAGTGTATTAACTTCACCTTCATCTTCTAGTCAACAGTGATGATGATGTGATGAACGGTGACTGTGCAGCTCCGTGGCTGGAAACGACCCGATATGAAAGACGCTTTTTATGGACAGATAGGTCATATCGAGTTACTCTGATTACCTGCACGGTTATTTGTTACATGTGCAGCCGAGAACAAAAGTGCTCCGATTGTTAGAGCAGTCAGATTAGCGGATTACAGTCTTAACCTCTCCACCAGAGGCCGGGACGAGCTAATTAGATTAAGGCGCCTTCTCCCTCCACTCCCTACCAGTCATTTTCACCCGATGACATCTTTTTCATTTGGAGAGGTCATAATGAATCTTAGACACTGTCAAGCAAAGAAAGTCCGTCTGATTTTACACGAATATGAACGCATGGTTATAGAGGGTAACTATAGGGCGTTGTTGAATTGACTTATAACAGAGCACGACACGGTCGTCATGTCCGAAGCTTTATCCGTGCGATTTTTCTTGCTCCATTTTTTCGGACCTTGGGTCGCCGGTTAAATGGTGCCGATAAGGCGTGATTTTGGGAGAAGAGCAAAATGGCAGCGGGATCCTGCCCTATCGCCATGGAAACCTTTACGCTCAGCGGCAGGGACGCGGACGAAAGCGAGGACCCCTGCTATCCAGACTACGATGACGATATGTACCTGGTGGACGATGACGACGATGACGACGACGCTATCTATCGGGAATTTGAAGAACAGGACTTTTTCCAGTTAGCTGACTCCAAAAGCATCGTGTCGGACGATTCCTTCTATCCACCTGACAATTCGGGTGTCTCTCAGAGATCCCTGACCCCCGAGGATCCAGAGCATCTCACGTTTTTCACGGCGTGCTGCACTAATAATGCCATCATCGTGAAAATTATGATCAGGCAAGGAGTCCGTGAAGAGGAAGTTCGAGAAGTGGATAAAAACAACAGGGTAAGTGTACAAATGAGCTTTGGGGTGGGTTTTTATATAGTATATTTAGTATAAGTTTTAGAACCTGGGAAAAGAAGCTTTTTTTTATGTTTAAATACATAATTTTATTTTCTTACACCAAAATATGCACATATTGACCCTGTAAATCTCAAAGCAAACAGGGGACCCCCCCCCCCCTGTATTATTAGTGCCCTTGCTGAAGAACTACAATGGCAAAGGAATCAAGAGATTAAGCTGCTAAACTCGAGTGCTTCTCGCGGGGCATCACCAAGGTTAACCTGCATATTAATAAATGGCTATTTCATAGATTTTATTTATTTTTTTTATAATGTACAGTTTATTTTCTTTTTTTTTTTATCATTCTTTTTTTTTTTGGCTAAATGGTTTAATATTGAGCCTGCATGGCTCATAAAGATTCCTCCCAAGTAATGTGTAATTATGCACGCTAGACTACGTGGCTGCTTATTAAAAAAAAAAAAAAAAAAAAAAAGAAAAAAAAAAAAGGAAAAGACAATCTCGCAATAATTAACCGCATAATGTTCCAGGAAAATGTTTACGGCACAGTGGGTGTCTGCCGAGTCTGAAGAACGGGCGTATTGAACCAGGAACAGGCCTGCTGTTCCACCGCGGCACTGAGGAGCCTATGATTATGACGTTAGAGATGATAGGTGTGGATAACGGCATCATGTTTATGCAAAGGTTATTATCATATCAAAGAGGTTCTGGCATTCCGGGGGAACGCTCTTTCGGGAATGCAGAATGTCGCTTCTCGTCTTTTTGAAATCCGCAGCTGCTCTGTACGGTAACCCACGGTAACGTCAAGTCGTTGCCGGAAAGCGGGAGATTAAAGGATCCAAGCACAGTGTGAGACCATTTTTAATGGACAGTTACTACAAGGGAGTGACACTATGAATATATAAAGACCAGGGCTGTCAGTCAATTACGTTTTTTTAACATCGTGATTAATCGCACGCAAGGCGACTTGTGATTAATCGCACATTCTAATACTGTAACTAACATGTTATAATTATAGAGAATTCTATTAAAATCTCTCCCGTCAATAAAACGATTGATTAGTTAATATTGATTTTACTCTGGAAATGATTCTTTTAATATTCATTTCATGTTTATTTCAATGTTACTTTGTTTAGTGGTTGTTTTAAGTGTAAAATATGGGACGTGGCTCCTTTAAGAATTCTGTTCCGGTTGCTTTTCCATATAAACTGGTTATACGTTTAGGTTATACGGAAGCGCATTGCGTTCACAAAAGAAAAATGCGCTTTATTGCATAATACGGATTTGGGAATGCGATGCGCTTGCATAAGGTTCCATACGGTAATATACGCTAATATAGTGAGGAGATCATACCTGTTGTGAATGTACCGCAGCTAGTAGGTGTAATTCAGGGAAATTTAGGAAGCGTGAGTGGATGCGCTGAAGTTTATTTATTTGTTCTTTGGTTTGGTTCATTCGCCAACACAACGCAGAGTGAAGGAGCAGATTAGAACATATTATAGATATATATATATATATATATATATATATATATATATATATAGTATATATATATATATATCTATATATATATATATATATATATATATATATATATATATATATATATATATAATATATATATATATATGTTTTTTGATAGATATGTTTTTAATAGATTTTGGAGTGCGTTTGTGGAGATTTGTGTTCATTCGCCAGCACTAATGTCAAGTGCTGATGTACTGGAGGAGGCCCGGGATGCAGTCAGCGTCCCAATTCATCCCAGTAGGGTTTAGATCAGAGCTCAACAGCAGACCGCTCGAGATTTTCCATTCCAAATCACCTCTAGCGTATCTTAACGGAGCCTGGCTTTGTCCATGCTTGAACAACTTTGGGTCTCCTATTTCAAATTAAGCGGAAATTGAAAGCTACAGCATTCAAAGATCTTCGTAGGAAGAAGCACAATAATCTGCCGTCCCGATACTTTTGCATACCGGCTTCTATCATACGTTAGGAACTTGAGTGATGAACGAAGAATCAGCAAACGTGTCATCATTTCTGTCTCTATGGGTTTACGTCCCTGCCCTTTTCCAAGGGCATTTCCGGCCACGCCCCCTCCCCGGGAACGGAGGTGTTCAACAAACACACGTACACACCGAGTTACTCTGAATTGCATCCTTAGTACATAACAGCCAACCGTTCCAGGAATGGGGTGTGTTTTAATAATAGCATTAAGTGACCTTAATCCTCCTATCTTAAATCTTGGCTTTAACTAGAAGGCGTTTGCCTCCAACAGCAGCTTATTGTTGGGAATTCGGCTACAGGCCAGAACAGACACGCAAATCTGACAGACCTTATTTTGTGCTCAACACCGGCGCATTATATTCAAGTTCGCCTCACACCGCCAGTGTCCGGGTTCGATTCCCGTCTCGGCCATGTGTGTGTGGAGTTTGCATGTTCTCCCCGTGCCTCTGGGATTTTCTCAGGGTTCTCCAGTTTCCTCCCGGTCCAAAAACATGCAGGTTGTTTAGCACCTTTGAAAATTGTCCCTAGTGTATGAATGTGTGTGTGTGTGTGTGTGTGTGTGTGTCCTGTGATGGGTTGGCATTCCATCCAGGGTGTATCCTGCCTTAATGCCCATAGACGCCTGAGATAGGCACAGGCTCCCCGTGACCCGAGGGAAGATCGGATAAAGCGGTAGAAGATGAATGAATGTATGCGTATAATACACGTCGCAGCAACCTGGAAACCAAATCTGTCACACTGGATTCACGTGTGAGGGATTTTTCCTTTTTAAACCTCGGAAACTAAACTTTTGCGTCCCCGGGTTCATCTCCGTTCACACCGTTTCTCCACAGACCCGCCAGGCTGCTAGTAAACGAATCGCCGTCGCAGTTTACTACCTCGTGCGAGCATCAAATCTGTTGTTCTCGACAAAGATCTCCTGCAGTTCCGCTCTACCGGGAATTGCAATTCAGAATCGCTGAGCCGTGTTTGCGTCGTTACAAAGACAATAAGCAGCGCGCTTAACCTCGCCTGAAAACAGACGATTATTTCTCTTTCAAGCCCAAAGGAATCCGCTTGAGTAGGTGCTTTTGTGTTCCAGGCATAGAGTAAGTGAGCGGCAGGTGGCGAGTTAGAATTCCCAGCACCAGCAATGTTGGGCCCCTGAGCACGGCCCTTTAACGGGCGTGTCTATAAATTAGATGATTACTGCAAAAAACGCCATTAAAATAAAGGAGGCCGTTCAGTCGGATCCTTACCACTAGTAAAGTGTGAGCCGCCACTTTCTAGTCGTGCTTAAATGCTAAGCTGTTCTTATTCCCCCCCCAAAAAAAAAACATCCTGTCAACATCTAATACAGTTTTAAAAGGTGTTAAAGCTTTGTACGCTTCTATTACATTCATATGAAAGATCGTTGTGAGCCCTAAAATGATTCCCCTCGGGCTCTTTTGCTTGTCTGCTGAAGTGTTGCTGTATTTAATTAATATTAATGATGATGATAATATCTTTTTTTGTCCTCTGCTATTCTGAGTTTGAGTAATGCTTGCTTCAAGCTATTATGAAAATATATATGTAAAAATCCCATTGTTGGGGATCTAACGCTGAACTCTCCATCCAATCTCTTAGAGGAAAAGCAAGATGTCTCACATAATTGTATTTGACATATAATGTAATGGGTTGTGCATCAATAGTCTGGATGGAAGATCTTTCAGGTTGTAAAATGAGCCGGGTCTAGGTGGAGATTTCATCTCGCCTATTGCGATTCCTCCACATCGCGCCTACTCAGCTGTTACTGTCATTTCATGACGTCTGTATTACAGCCATTTGTAAGACTTTACAGTGTTTTCTTTTCTTATGTACACACACACACATATATATTACATACACACACACACACATATACATATATATACATATACACCTATATATATATGTGTGTGTGTGTGTGTATATGTGTGTGTGTGTGTGTATATGTGTGTATACTGTATATATATATATATATATATATATATATATATATACTATATATACTATAGATATATACATATATATATATATATATATATACATACACACACCACATATATGTATATGTAGAGAGAGACTATGTTAATAACATACATACCTACATGTTATTTATTCATATCTCTTAAGTATTCACCACATATATAAAAACCCTTTAAGTGCGTTAAGAATTAATTTTAAGATCTGTATCACAAAACAAACCCACTTTTTTTTTTTTTTTTTTTTTTTTTTTAAAGCCACAAATGTCTACATTTCCACTTCCACATCACTGAAAAAATCTGTTTTCTGTCTCTGGTACAATCCAAGACATATTTACTCCAGTAACAGAAAGCTGAGTGGCTGTCCGTGTTGGTTTCATTTATTATTGTAGTACAGTGAATTATATTTGGACCAGTAAGGGAGGTGGTGGTTTAGTGGTTAAGGCACTGGACTCAGGACCAGAAGATCACAGGTTCAAATCTCACCACCACCAATCACCACCACTTCAAGCTGTCACTAATGGGCCTTGAGGGCCCCTAACGCAAGGCCCTTACTCCCTTAAGTCGCTCTGGATAAGTGGCGCTCAAGTGGCGTAGTCAGACCCTGCAGAAAAGTCATGCATAGTACCTAATGGATGCAGCCATCACAGTGCTTTGCTTCTGATTTCCAGACGGGTCTGATTATGGCGTGTTATCAGGGCTACGCCGAGGTGGTCGTCGCCCTCTCGCAGTGTCCGTACGTGGATGTGAACTGGCAGGACAGTGAGGGAAACACAGCTCTAATGACCGCTGCACAAGCAGGTACAACAGAACTAGTCATCAAATACATTTAATAAAAGTTCCTCAAGAACGTGGCCGGATGCACTATGACCAGATATATTACCTAATTGTTTACTTGTTTATTTTTTGCACATGCAGGTCACATTATGATCACCAACTTTTTACTGAACTACTACGCTGGGGTGGACATCGAACTCAGAAACTGTCACGGTTTCACGGCTATTATGAAAGCAGCCATGCAGGGCCGTGCCCACTGTGTCCGTGCGCTTATGATGTCAGGTAATGTAGCATTCTTTTTACTTATTAATTAGCATTCCAGTCCAGTCCAGGTTTATTAACTTGAATGGGTAACATACAGGAACACGCATCATTCATCTTCTACCGCTTTATCCGTCTTCTCTCTCGGGTCGAATCTGTGCCTATATCAGGCGTCCTTCGGGGCATCAATACAGGACACACACCCTGTATGGAATGCACATACACTCACATTCATTGTAGGTGGCAGTCAACCTACAGTGCATGTTTTAGGACCCGGGGGGGGCGGGACATCGGAGAACAGGGGGCGGAGGGGCGGAGGCAGGAATTGAACCCCTAACCCTGGAGACGTGAGGCGAACGTGCATGCAGGAACATGCTTCCACCATTACAGAGTTTTTCGAATGTTCTTTTGCTTCCTAAAGAGGTGCTTTTACGATAAAAAAATAAAAAATAAAAAATCTATAAAAATCTCTTCTGGGGAAAATATTCCACACGATTTCATTCGAGCACAATTGCATGAATAGAGGCAGGTATTGACGTAGATCAGGTGACGAGAGCAGGTCTGTACAGGCATTTATGTTGATAGCAGGAGATCTTCCACTCCAACCTGTATGACCCATATCTTCCTGGAGCTCACATTGTGCACAGGGACATTGTCATTGGGAAGTGGTATAGCCCAGTGGTTAAGGTGTTGGACTCTGGACTGGAAGATCACTGGTTCAAATCCCACCACCAACACCAAGCTGCCACTAGTGGGCCCTTGAGCAAGGCCCTTAACCCTCAATTGCCCTCAAGTCGCTCTGGATAAGGGCGTCGGTCAAATGCCGTAAATGTCAATGTCATATTAGAACAGGTTAGTTCATCCCAAAATGTCTTAAACCACATCCAAAGATATTCTATACAACGGTGTTCCTCCTGCTTTGTGCTCACAGTTTAGAGAAGAAGCACATATGACAGGATTCTTTTGTCCCCTTGTCAGTCTTCCGTGTATAGTTCCTTTCTTCCTAAGCTTTGGCATCCTGCGTTCTCCGACTCCCCTGCAGGTTCGGATATTGACGTGAGGGACTACGGCCGCAAGCTGACGCCTCTCGAATGGGCACTGTTCACCGGCCGTTATGAGACGGCGCAGATGATGGAGCGGCTCATCGACCGGCCGTGTGCAGAGCAGTTTTGCGACTCGTTCTGTATGGAGTGGCCCAAGTTGTCTCAACTGGTGTGCCAAGCCAAGGAGCCCCAACCCTGCTGGAGGGAGGTGTCCGAGTGCATGTGCGGCAGCTTTAACTTCCAGATGAGGATAGAGCCTCTGGAGGAAGGGGTGCTAGACTATATGGTGCGTCTGACCACAGCACTGGCAAGTCCGCTTGTGGCCACTGCGTGCCGGACAGTATGCCCAGGCAGCCCCCCGTGTGTAGGCAAACACCGGCCAGCTGTTCCCGATATGCTGCGGTACAACGGCAAGCAGGGAAGGCGGATCCTGCGGGACGGGAGGATTACAAGTGTCTCTTTCAGAACGGTCTAGGGCCACCGGTCGTCAAGGAAAGGGCGAAGGGTGCCTGTAGGCAAGCGCCAACGCTGCCAGATGTGGTACTGGCATCCAGCATGACATTGCGGAGGAACAGCATGCTCCCGTTGCACATGATGCGCAGGAGAAGCGTGCGCCCAGGTCTGGTGGTACCCACGGTACGCCTGTGCAAATCTCCACCACCAACCTACATACCTGACAGGAACTGCTGCAGGAGCAAAGGATTCACAGCACCTGCAGGTGCCCAAGTGGAAGTACAAGGTATTGAAAGAGCAGAAAGAGCAGGAAAAGCAACACGACCAGATCAGACTTCTTACCGTAAAGAACAGATGAAGCAGACCCGGACACGCCATGCGCTTCGTCTTCCTTCTTTTAGCAATTGTTTGGACATACTGTAGTAACAAGGGGAAGCCCTCGTCTGTTACCAGTGATGATGATTGCGCTAACAGTTTGGTTAATAAAATACAAAATTCAATTATTGTGTTACTAATTTTTCACACACAGGCACACTGATGTAGGTGCGAGGAGGCCTGGGGTGAGGTCAGTGTTCCAATTCATCCCAAAGGACTTCATCAGGTTTGGGTCTCCTAATTAAAGTAAAGGCAATCCGTACCATTGTTTAGCTCTAACCTTGTGCTAACCATGTGGGGGACGTGCCAATACTTTTGTGTGTGTGTGATATCTATAAATCTATCTATCTATATATATATATATATATATATATATATAGTATATATATATATATATATATATCATATATATATGTATGTGGTGTGTTATGTGTGTGTATGTATCTATGTATGTATGTGTATGTGTGTGTATGTGTGTATGTATGTATATGTGTGTGTGTGTGTATATATATATATATATATATATACACACACACCATGTGTGGTGTGTGTATGTATGTATGTATGTATGTGTATGTGTATGTATGTATGTATATATATATATATATATATATATACACACACACACACACACACATATATATATATATATATATAGGGACCTATAATATATATATATATATATATATATATATATATATATATATATATACTTATATATATATATATATATATAGATATATCTATATAGCTATGCCTTGACTGGCACAGGCTATAATCATTCAATAAGTGAGATCTTGGAGTTCACTATGCCAATTGTTAATGCCAGCCTTGCACGTCCAACCTTTAACAAAGCATGTGGTGCACAGTGCCTCCAGCAGGGGGTGCTAATGTACCTAGGCAGCACTACAAAAGTCTCGCAGCAATTTAACCCAGAAATCTCCATTCTCCTGGTGGGTGGCCTGATAATTATCATCTTAATTCATGTAACGTTCATAGAACACCCCGAAATTAAACAACAAAGATGAATATCTAGGCAATTAGAAAAAGGCAATAATCAAGCGTAATTCCTACCTCATCAGCGTATTGTACCCTTATTCAGTACATCACAACCAGGCTTTACACTCAATTCTTATTAAACAATAGCGTGAAATAAAGATGAGCTTTTCTGAACAATGCATTTTTTTGGGGGGGGGGGGGGGGTGTAAATAATGAATAATGCATTGTGTACACTGTTATACAGGAACTGGATTGAGTTCATTGGATGAAGTAAAGGGATTAACTATAATACCTACAGCATATCAAAAACATCCCGACACTTTGCTTTGCATTTTATATCCGACACCGTTTTTCCTAAAAAAGCACCAAAAGGAATATTTTTATCCATTTTTTTAAAATCCACAATTATATCCATTTTTTCATAGGAATCTCACCAAGGACGTTTTAGTAATAACGATCGACACAAAAAAATTATTGGATAAGTCAGTTTATATCTTATAGCAGTTGCAATCTGGCAATAAAAAGGTTCACAATTCTCTCAAACACTTTGTCTAGCAACAGAAAAAGGTACTTACATTTTCCAATACAAGTCTTCAGACATGTCTACTTTATTTAATTTTTTTTTTTTTTTACTCGCCACAAATATTTTGTGCATTTTTTTTTTTTTTTTTTTTTTTTCCTCCCCGACGTTTACTACCGATAGTGCTGAAAGATATGTGAGACAAATTCAAGAGATTATCATTTGGTTCCTTGCCTCTGACAGTTACCTCTAAAGCTCAAAATGATATGGAGGGAAGACCAGGGCTTACCACCACACTCCCCAACTCGACTACTTCAGGTTTAAGAAGAGCTCCATCTGAGGTCAGGACTGCTGCTGC
>JACRUU010000017.1:17186689-17209189 GCA_030449085.1 Kryptopterus vitreolus | reverse complement strand
ACAACACGCGCATGGCAGAGGTGGGAATCGAACCCCCAAACCTGGAGGTGTGAGACGAACTAGTTTGAGGAATTCTTACCAAGACAATTGTGCTTACCCCAATTGGCCGTTTTTTTTTTTTTGCCTTGATTTTAGTCAATTTTAACTACATATAAGGGAATCTTGCTTGTTTCAAGGAGGGCATTTTTTTTTCAGGGTACAAAAGTACACCTGGGACACCTGACTTTCCAACCATCTGTACTTCTGCCCCAACAAACTCTACCTACAAAGTTGGAGGCACACAATTTGTCTCTGGATGTGGTAGAATGAGATTTTCCCTTGGAGATCTGAACCGATTCCAGCATGACACCGCTTCTGTGCACAAAGCAGCTACATGAAGAAACTGTACTTCCAAAATATAAAATCTAGTGGCGCATCATCACAGTAGAGTGGAGATAAACGCAAGTGAGGTCTAAATATGAAACGGGGGTAATTTGTCTCACGATCAGACTTTTATCCATAAAAGTGTCCATCAGCATTGTTTTTTTTAGCAGTACTGCCTAAGCCTTACCTGCCATAGTGTCCTTTCTAGAGGTGTGTTCACCCTTGTTGCCATGGTAACCGGGATTCGTTCCAGTCAACTCGTAGTCTGTCTTCCTCTCTTTCAGGCTCATCATCTCTCGTGGAGAGGTGGGGGCGCTCGCTTTGAAACAAACAAACAAAGCAAAAAGGGTCAACACATCAGAAACGACGGTATCTTGGGACAAAGATTGGAGTTATTTAATTACTGGCTTTGAGGTTTTCGTTTAGCGCGACACGCTTTCAAAAAACACATCAAGGTCTGCTTTGGCAAATTAGGGAATCCTCGGAATATTCCATTAATATTAAGGAAGTATTTCGACGCGTAAATGTGTTTAACCTTGCGGCGCCAGAAATAATCAAACATTTGAACGTTTATCTGTAAATGTCACTTTTAGCTGGAGATAAGGTGTGGATGTGGGAACTGGACTGCTCACTGCAAATGCAAAGGACACACTGGTGATGTTTGACGACAGTTGATGAGATAGCACTATTTACTTTCATCCGTCTGTAAATAATATCTTGTGTTTGTTGTCTTTCTCTGGCTCCGGGGGGGGGGGGGGGGGGGGGGAGACAAAGAGAGCATCTGTTTCATCGCTTTTGTCACATTTATGTCAATAAACATTGCAGGCAAGTAACAGTGACAAGATCTGCTCGAAAATTTCTCAAAGGGAAACGAGATAACAACGGCACACGTACAAATAGAGAGTGCGGAAGACATTGCGATGACGGGCCACACAATATATATAGTATATAGATATATATATATATAGATATATATATATATATAATATATATATATATATATATATATATATATATAAATTATACAGATACATACCACATCAAACCCGACCAACCCACCCATCTGTTCCAATATCATCTAGTGTGGAACTCCAGTTTATTCCAAAGGCTTTTATTTTGGCGGAGAGATCAGGATACAATTCAACCTTGTTAACAGAGGTGCATTTTTTACATATGACAGGATCCGGGTTCGATTCCCGTCTCGGCCATGTGTGTGGAGTTTGCACGTTCTCCCCGTGCCTCAGGGGGTTTTTCTCCGGGTTCTCCGGTTTT
Organism: Kryptopterus vitreolus; assembly: GCA_030449085.1. Taxonomy (NCBI): domain Eukaryota; kingdom Metazoa; phylum Chordata; class Actinopteri; order Siluriformes; family Siluridae; genus Kryptopterus; species Kryptopterus vitreolus. The sequence goes on along the minus strand of JACRUU010000017.1, from coordinate 17,207,554 downwards.
CTCCCGGTCCAAAAACATGCACGGTAGGTTGATTGGCACCTTGGAAAATTGTCACTAGTGTATGAATGTGTGTGTGTGTATGTGTGTGTCCTGCGATGGGTTGGCATTCCATACATGGTGTATCCTGCCTTAATGCCCATAGATGCACAGACTCCCTGTGACCCGAGGGAAGATCGGATATTTCCTATTTGTGCCAACAGTTTTGGGAAAGGACCCCATAAGAGTGTGACGATCCAGTGTCCATTTGTTTATAAAGGTAAAGTGAATTCAACAATATAATCCACACAATGTCATAAGCGTTTTATTTCAAGTTGGACTTGAAGTAGGATTTAACATCGCCTTTTCCAACTGTAGCTTCTCGAGGGAGAATGTAGGAGGATAGCTTTGTAATCCACATAAAAAGCACAAATGCTCAGATCATCTCCACAAAGTAGTAACAGCAATTTGCCAGGACGCTCTATCCCTGTGCTTTCTCATTACGCTGACTCGTCATCTAACGATGGGTTACAGCGGCGTACAGGGGATCGGTGACCTCCTGCAACCTCCCTGTGAAGCACACTCGAGGAAATAAGCGTACTGCAGCTGTCAACAGAAAAAGCTATTAAAAGAATTTCCTATTGCGCACTCGGACGCCGTTTAGATAGAAATGATAGCGGTTCCCTAAGACATCTTTAGCTGCTATAAGCATTTCAAACCCAATCTCATGTGAGCTAGGGTAAGAAGAGGTGGTAATTAGCCAGGTGTGAGCCAGGTGTGCCAGTATCCCCATATTTTATACATGTTTTATTTCACTTCAGAATGGTTCACTTGTAAATTCGTTCATTATTGCATCATCTCCTTAAAGAAAAAAAAAAACATGCTTAAGCAATACCGCAGGATGCGACGCTTACAACATGGTCCCAAAATGCTGTCCCAGGACTGCTGAGATTAAATACAACTCTATTCAGACACCTATTCATCATGGGTGCACATGTTATTGTTTTTTAAAGATTGAACTAGCATCTAGCTCCGAATCACACTGGTGAAAATATAGAATAATTACATTCAGGGGGCGATGCGCTCTATAAGCGCTCTACATAGTTACGCTCCGCCTGAGCAGCAATTTTGTTTTTTGTTCATATAGTAGTCCTTGCAGAAGGCAATATAAAATAAAAAGATTTTCACAGATTACTTCCAGGAGGGGTTGGGGGTGGGGGGGGCAACATTTACACACAGGTTTCATTTCAAACTGGATATATCAGAGTGTGTAGTAGAAAGGAAAGGTAGGCTGTTTACTCTTCCACTGGCTCCATTTATATACATGTCAATAAAACGGGTCTCGTGTGAAAGTCAAAATCAATTTCTGAGTGAATAATGACCATTGTGAAATTTGCCTAGGATGCATAAATCAAAGTTGCTTCGAGAACTTGCTGTAGCGTAGGTCTGCCACGAAAAATGTGAAATAACCCCAACGCTTGTAGCAAGTAGGGCAACTTGTCTTTTTACCCATTTACATTAGTAATTCCTCCTGCGAGGCATCTTAAACGCTTCCAGATCGCAGTACCGCTACTAAACTTTACTCCGTGTTCATTACGCAACATTCATTTTCACTTCGGTGACCGTGTTCGCGGTGGTTTATAGCGCCATTTTGAATTCGCGTCACGTAGGAGTTCACTCACCCGAGCGGTTATTGGGCGAAGTCCGAACCGGAGAGATGGATGGAGTGCGAGAGGACGAATAAGGTCTCTGTCTGTCTCGCTCTATTGTAGAGGAGGAGCCCACAAAGTGGTACTGGGAATAGCCGTCCTGCAAACAATGCAAATCGGTCAACATGGCAGCTGGAGTGTTGCTTTTAACTACCGCGAAAATAAAACACTGTGAGTGGCGCTGAAATACTTTGTAAAGCAATTTTCTCCCAATGTGTTGTAGCCCAGGTCAGATTTAGTGGCGGTCCTCTTCATCATCCTATAAAGCGGTCACTAGACTCTCCTAATCAGGAAAAGCCTTACACGGCATCTTTCCTTAAAAACGCTTCTGCGACGGAATTGTCTCTGGTGTGCTTGTTTGTGACATCAAACGGTACAAAGGCAAGTCTGTATTTGTTTTTGCCATCAAAGCCTCCGTCAGAAGAAAACAAATCAATGGAAAATATCCTCGGCTGCTATCCAGCATAAGCGATAATATTGCAGCACTTTTAGTATTTATTTCATTATTTATGAATAACAATAATAATAATAATTTTTATGTGTACAGTATATGTTTGTGTGTGTATGTATGTAAGTATGTGTGTGTTTCATAGTATTATATTCTGTTATTATATATATAGATATATATTATATATATATATAGTAACATCATTTTTGGGGGGGGTGTATAATTATATATATATATATAACATGATATAGACACTATGAATATCATCAAAATACACACACACACACACACACACACACACACACACACACACACACAGTAACACACACACACACACACCCACACACACACAGAGTGTGTGTATGCATGTATATGTACATTTTTGTCTCTTTGCTTGAGTTTATGTTTACAGGGCTAGGTATGATGTTTGTTGTGTGTATATACGGTATCTAAATAATAAATAAATAAATAAAAATTCTCAAACAAATAAAATATTGCAGTATTTAACACGCCATTGTCCTTTCATGTATAATCAAATCTATATCCATCTAGCAAAACTCAATCGTATACGTTGACCTATTTTGTACTAACATTTTAGAAATGGCAACTAACAAAGCACTGTCAATGAAAAGGTAGAATAATGGAACATGCGCGAACAAGGTGTTCCTCCATTAATGTGGAGCCATTACAAATTGCTTAACCTCCTTAGATTTCATACATACTCTCTTTTTAAATATTTGAAAAAAAAAATCTAGCCATCCATCCATCCACCAATGCCTTTGCGCCTAGAGTCCACGGCCTGCCAACACATGTAGAGGACAGTGTATTATATATGATGCACTACCTTTTTGTACAGGCTGCGCAGATCCCGGTACTGCCACATGCTATTTAAAACTTGTGATGCGGCTTTCACCACTTTTGGCGAGTGTCTAGAGGGGAACATTAGGATGAAAACGGTTAAAACATGCACACTCTGCAAAACCCAAATAACAACCGTAAGCTCATTTTAAAGACTATGAGGGATGTGGGGGGGGAAGAGAGGGGACAAAACACATTCAAACAAACATTTCTACAGATACATAATTGTCAACACATTTTTCAAAAATGGAAGGTTATGTATTTGCACTATATTCCTACATGATGTGTCCACAATTTCTGAACATCCCATGACACATTTATCCCCAATTTACTGTCATATCAACCTCCACTTTTTAAAGGAAGATGTTTTAGTAGATTTAGGAGTGTGTTTGTGGAGATTTGTACTAATTCAGTTACAATGGTGTTTGTAATGTCAGGTACCGATCTATGGTATGGAAACATGGGTGTGTTATTCCAAATCTATATCATGGGGCGAATTAATGCAAACTATATCTTCATCTTTAAGGGAATCGTCCTGCCGGAAAACGTTTGGGTCTCCCAGTTTAACCGAAAGGGGACGTTTTAATTAAACCACATATGGCTGGAAAATGGGGGCACGGTGGTTTAGTGGTTAGCACGTAGCTTAGTTAGCAGGTTCGCCTCACACCTCCAGGGTCCGGGTTCGATTCCCGTATCGGCCATGTGTGTGTGGAGTTTGCATGTTCTCCCCGTGCCTCAGGGGGTTTTTCTCCGGTTTCCTCCCGGTCCAAAAACATGCACGGTAGGTTGATTGGCACCTTGGAAAATTGTCCCTAGTGTATGAGTGTGTGTGTGTGTGTGTGTGTGCCCTGCGATGGGTTGGCATTCCATCCAGGGTGTATCCTGCCTTAATGCCCATAGACACCTGAGATAGGCACAGACTCCCCGTGACCCGAGGGAAGATCGGATATAGCGGTAGAAGATGAATGAATGAATGAATGAATGAATGGCTGGAAAAGTCCAGTACTTTTGTCCATATAGTGTATCTGTGGACTTGTGCCAGGGCGTGATTGGCTCTGTACAGACAAGCAGAGAAGGCAATTATTTTTATAAACGTGAGCTCATGGTATCTTAATGGAAATGTTTCCAAAGGCTGCCAGAAAAGCCCTGTAGAAGTCCTGTAGTATGCGCTTGAAAGAAACGCCCACAGTTCATGGGAAAATTGTCAAAGATGAATAAAATAAAAACGAATCCAATCCTGTCTTTAGTTGGACTTCTGCCCACGGGCCAGTAAAAAGTAATTTTCCTTCCTATATAAAAAAAAGAAAGAAAAAAATCTATTGGAATTCTTAAAGCAAATGATGGAACAGCACGCTCTCATTGGTCGCGCATGTTAGCATCTGTGCCGGAGGGGAACGAATTACCAGGCACTTCTCCATTACGATTCGAGCTGGAGATAAGACGGCACCTTGCAAGTGAGAAAAGCACCGTGGGCGAGTCGCAGACTGGAGAAGGCATTAATTCTGTAGCTGACGTTAAAAGTAATATTTTATTTAAAAGCCCGGTTTAGGGATACGTAACAAATAGCTCCAGCATCTAGATCTGAGTGAGAAGAAAAACGTTTTTTGCGCTTCTCAATCATTGTATGGAATTACGGTATGTATATGGGCGTCCTGATACGTACTTGTCTCCCTTGCTGCGCGCAATACCGATAAGCTTCTCGATGCCTCCGGCGTCACGTAAGGCCTTTGGCGTTTTCCATGTTCTTGGTAATGACCTCGTGAAGAGCGCAGCAGATGGCTGTGATGGTGTCGTCCGACATGCTCTTTCCCACGCCGCCGCCACTGCTGTTATTGTTGCCTCCTGGCAGGCGGTGGACCAGGTCTCTCATGGCATACTTGCCTTCAGGGGGAGCAGAAAAAGAGAGAGAGGGGGAGAGAAGGAGGTTTAGAGGCAGATGGAACAAGGAGCGTTTGAGGAGGTGGGAGTGTACAATCTGTGTCATGTGTCTGCGATTCAGGTCTGAATATTTTTGCACTTACAGAACAGTACAGTACAGTACGGGTCACGGGGAGCCTGTGCCTATCTCAGGCGTCTATGGGCATTATGGCAGGATACACCCTGGATGGAATGCCAACCCATCGCAGGACACACACACACACACACATTCACATTCATACACTAAGGACAATTTTCCAAGGTGTCAATCAACCTACCGTGCATGTTTTTGGACCAGGGGGGAAAGCGGAGAACCCGGAGAAAAACCTCCTGAGACACGGGGAGAACATGCAAACTCCACACACATATGGCCGAGACGGGAATCGAACCCGGACCCTGGAGGTGTGAGGCGAACATGCTAACCACTAAGCGACCGTGCCCCCAAGTTAACATTCTAAGAGATAAAGTTTCAAACCCTCGGGGGGAAAAAGTCGGTTATATTTTGCAAAATGAAACTGCAGCAGAATGTTGACATGTTACTCTCTGTTACGCCGAAAATGAGTGCCACTGCCATCTACTGTAGTGGATGTGCAATTATGCTCTATTCTAGTCTGGCATATTCTCCGGGGTGACGCCATTTGAGACCCACTGCAGTAGTCCAAAGCAAAATTGTTCAGATGTAACCCTATTTGTAACATTTTCATAAGTAACTAATTTAATGACACATTTTTTTCCCTCAGTAACTGTAACGAATTACTGTAAATGAATGACGCAATGCCGCTACATGTAACTCGTTACTCCCCAACACCTGCTTACATGCACTGCTTGCATGAAGTGTTTTATATCCTTCTTTCCGCCTGCTAATATTTCAGGAGAGACTTCTCTCTCTCTCGCGCGCGCGGCACACATGCCTCTGCCGTAGACCGAGACCAGACTGACTGGTTGCCATGGAGACGCCGAGGCGCACCTCGGCACCCAAACCGGCGTGAAAAGATCGATAATTGTCTGTTGCTGCAACATTTCTAACAATAACGTGGCACCTCTTATGCTAGAATACGTTTATTAAATAACCCAGATTGCCTGCTGGATTTATTAAATAACTGAGATTGCTTGCTATGCAGACACACACACACACACACACACACAAAGAGCACTCTCACAGACATTACAATCCCCGGAGCAAAAGTAATTAGAGAACACAATGAATGCGGTACAAAAGAACCCGTTATTGTATGAGTGTACAAATTCACCCGACGAACAATCAACTACAAAATGTTGGCTTGAAAGCGTTCGGCTACGCCATTCCCCAAACGTACCGATGAGCTCTTTGTTCCTCACATCCAAAGCCATGTTCCTGAGTGCCGTGGCCACGGCACACACCACGCGGTCGTTATCGATTCTCAGCAGCTCAACCAGGATAGGAAGGCCCTTCTCTTTCCGTACAGCTGCCCGGATATACACCGACCACTACACAAACACACAGTCGGAAATAAAAACATTTTATAGTCACTTAAGCGGGTCAGCTTTTAGGTTAGTAACTCTAGATAGTGTGTATGAGTGATAGGTTATGCTTCAGGCTAAACTGGAAGTTATTATATATGTATGAAAAATAAAAATAATTAAATAATAATTAAACAAAACAAAACGAAAATATATATAGTATTTCGGTTGTCGATTTAAATATTTATTCACCATTAATCGCACGATTGCCATGAAGTGAAAGTGCTTCTCAATTATTTACTGTTACACCCCCCAAAACAACCCCCCCCCCCCCCCGTGAACGAAGTTATGCCTGCTAAGCCCCATCCCCTTTACTGAAGTAGCATTCACAAAGTGCGATGTTTGTTGGCAATATTCCGCACGACACAGTATGGGGTTTGCCCCACTAAAGTGTGTGTGTGTGTGTGTGTGTGTGTGTGTGTGTGTGGTGTGTGTATATATATATATATATATATATATATATATATATATATATATATATATATATATATATATCTATATATGTATATATATACACACTAGTCATGTAGCAGCAGCGTGTAAAGTCACGATAACGGTTGAGAACATCAGTTAACGTCCACGTCAAAAGGGGACAAAATGTAATCTCGGTCATACTTTCTTTTTTTTGTGCACGTGTTTTACCAGAGAACTGCTGCTCTCTAGGGATTTTCACACAGTGGTCTCGAGGGATCGCGCAGCATGTTGTGAAAAACAAAAGCATGTACAGGTGATGGCAGAGAGGCCAGACTGGTTCAAGCTGTGACTGTAGCTGTACTCAAATAAATCACGTTTCGTAAACATAGTGTGCAGAAGCGCATGTCGGAATACACAGGACATGAACCGCCGAGCTGGAGGAGCGACAAAAGCACAAGGTGTATAAGGCTGTCCTATTTTAATGAGCCTTTCGGAGCATTGAATGTTATGTTAATAGCTAAGTGCGAGTGCTTTCAAAATCCGACGTGCTTTTCTGCTTATAATGAGTGCTTTTTTAGAAGCCCATAGTCTTCCTCTGACCTCGTTGATTAATAAGATATTTCCCCCTGCAGAACTGATGCTCTATAGCACTCTATATGGCACTATAGTGTCAAACTCAAGGCCAGCGGACCGAATGTCATTTTATGTGGCATGCAAGAGCTCAAAAGGTGTCTTAAAATGAAGCTTTATAGCGTGCACTGACAATAAACGACATCGTCCACAATGCATGCGTCTGTGTTAGCCGCCACTAGAGTGCCATGTCTCCCACATCGGCGTTTACCGAGGGCCATTTTTCCAATAAGCGGAATTGAGAAATTTCTAGCCCAAAAACTCCAGGAAGCGAAACCCTGATGGAGATGGAAGGCACTTCCAAGGAAGATGGGACAGTAAATAAATGTTTGTGCTTTTGTATGTGTTTTGTGTTATGGTGCGGTGTCGCTCATCAAAAACTATATACCGTCTTATAGATAAAACTGGCCCTTTGAGACCAACTATAATCCTGATGGGGAAAATGAGTCCTATGGGATTATTTCCCATATTTTTATATAACCGAGTAGCTGTAAATACTCTATTGAATGTACAAGAAAGAAAGCTGTGCGACGAGCCGGTACAAACCCTAGGATGTGTGTTGGATGGTCCTGAATGCATCGCTCGAGCTGTGCCAATGTGTGCCTGTGTCAGTACTGTTGTGCAAGCTAGCTGACCCGGTTGTGCTGTGGTTTTGCGAGGGTGGAGTTACTCACTGGCTTCGGGGTGGGGCCTACCTTCCAGCTGCCTGCTGCCAGATTCTGTAGAGCCCCTGCAGCCCCCTCGAGCGTGTCCGGGTTAGAGCATTCTGACAGCAGCGTGAGGTACGGCTTCACTATGGACGGGTGCCAGAGCATCTGCAGGCCCTTTGGAGGATCGCCGGAGTCTGGAAAAGGACCGACGCCGTCCCACTGAGAGCACAGGAAGAGCGGACCTTGTTAAAACCCCCCCCCTCGAATGTACCCAATCTGCTCTAGAGCGACGTTGGTGCCGCGTTAGAATACATCAACGGAACATGGGCGCAACAGGTGTAGCGTAAAGCGGCCGCTGCGTCAGATAGGCTTGTGCAGCACGGTAAATCACCTTCGCTTTGCCAATTGAATTGAAAAGTCACCAGGCGGGGAGATAACGCAACCTCGGCGCTTCCCACCGAGCCCTCGCGGCGAATGCGGCCCCTCTATCGCCCCTGTTTTCAGAGCCTAAATGAAATCAGCTCTCGAAAGTAAGTAATTATCGACTGGAAGAGGGCTGATTGGGCGACGCGGGCCGCCTGAATGTCGGCGCCTTCTAAGCGGCGCTAATTGCTAGCAGCTGCCGGCGCTTGTGCCTGTGTGGCCCACCTGATCGTGGCTCTTCTTTTTCTTCTTCTTCTTGCCCCAGCAGCCGGAGCTCTCGGCGTCCTTCCCGCTGGCGTCGGTGCACAGCACCCCGTCTAGCTCGTCTGAGCCCAGCTGCTGCCCCTGAGACGTCTCAGCTGCTAGCCGATAGGACAGGTTCCTCAGGATACACACGCAGTTCTCCACCGTCTTTCAGACACACGGGAAGAAGAAGAACGCAGGAATTAAAAAGACCAGTGTCAGCTTTGCATATATATTATATATATATATATATATATATATATATATATATATATATATATATATATATATATATATATACATATACATATACATATATATATACATATACATATATACATATATACATATATACATATATTCATATATACATATATATATATGTGTATATATATATATATATATATATATATTAATAATTATTATTTTATATATATATATATATTGCCTAATAAATGATTGCATTTTTAGCACAAACAAAAGACATTTGCAAAAACCTATGCGACAATGTTAATACAGTAGTTTTCCTTTTGTCAGATTGAGAGCTAATCCTATTGCGCGGCGCAGCGAGGCAGGACAAAGCGATAGAAGAGAATTGTTTTGGGGGATTTAAATCTTGACAGCATGCTTTTTGTTTTGTTTTTTTCCCTTCCTAAATCGCTGACTGGGTCGCGTGTATTACAGAAATCTCAAAGAGCTCTTAAGATGCTGAACGTCAGAAAACGCCTCGTCCAATTAGCATTGTCCGCTTATAAAACCGAACGCAATGCCGAGGAAGGAACGCACAATCAATCTCATTATTAATAACTACTGAGAAGGAATAGAATCATACCCTTTTTGAAGGATTCTAATACCGTTTCCCAATCCTTCGCTTCAACCTCGCTGTCTTTTATCTCCATGCACTTCATTACATCGAACTCTAATGTCCCTGGTGCTCATAATGTTGTGTATGTGGAATTAAAACTAATCGATCGATTAAAATATTGAATGAATTAATCGCTTGCCTTTTTTCTGCATTATTTATTTAACACTCTAATCAACATGGATAAATATGAATGCAAATGTATATATATATATTATTAGTGAACCCAAAGTTAACAAAGAGAACGAAGGCAAAATATCCTTGGAAAGGTTTTAAATTAACGATGCCGCTTTATATATATTTATATATTTGTATAATTGCAGCATTTGGCAGACGCTCTTATCCAGAGCGACTTACAATTGAACAATTGAGGGTTAAGGGCCTTGCTCAAGGGCCCACTAGTGGCAGCTTGGTGGTGGTGGGTTTTGAACCCGTGATCTTCCGGTCCAGAGTCCAACACCTTAACCACTGGACTATACCACCTCCCTTTGTCATCCGGGCATCCATCATGGAAGATTTCGGTGCTTACGATTACATCATTTGAGAGACTTGTAAATGAGCAATTGAGGGTTAAGGGCCTTGCTCAAGGGCCCACTAGTGGAAACTGTGATCTTCCAGTCCAGAGGCCAATGCCTTAACCACTGAGATCCCACGTGTAGTAGATCAAGCAAATGTTTAGGGATTAAAAAATTATATATATAATATATATATATATATTATCCCTGAGTAAACAAAGGACAGATTTGTGTCGCGTCAAAAGCTTTCATTTCAATTTCACCCCTTTTTAAAAATGTTTTTTTTTATATATTTGTAGCAATCGAATTAGCGGCGTTAAAATCACTCCCGGTTACGCTTTGACAACCCTTAAATGAATGCTCCAGACCTTGCTGTCGATCTCGCTGCTGCCCAGTGCGGTCTGAATGACGTACAGCAGAGCGTCGGTCAGCCCCTCGCACTCTCTCATCCTGCGCCGCGCCTCCTCCCCTGCCGAGCTCACGTTCCTGCAGAGGTAATACGTATCAGTGTTTTTTTTTTTTTTTCTTCCCAACATCAGTGATTGTCCAATGAGCAAGTGACAAATCATGATGTAATTCCTTATACAGTGCTTCAACGTGTATATAAAAAAAAAAAAAAAAATCTCCTGCGATCTGAATATTTAGTTAACCTTGAGGGTTCGCGGTCCTTTAGGGCTCGTTAGTGCACGGCCTACCACGTGGCAAATCAAAGGCTAGATCATGGTTTCCTCTGAGCTGCCATTCCTGCAGGTGCTGTGGCAGCGGCGCTCGACTGTTAAATATTCAATTGGTTTCCCAGAGCCTCGGTCGACCGTGAAACAGATTAATTAGCACACGGGGCTTTAGGGGATCGCTCGGGCCAGCCAGCTCGATTCCAGCGTGACTCTGCATTTCCTGTCCAGTTGCCTCCAACCTGAGCTGCCTTCGACCGCCTCTGTTGCTTCCGCGTTGTTGAGAGGCCACGTTTATGCGTAAAAGTATCTGATTTGTAAAACGAGCAGCGAGACGAGATATCGCACTCCAGAATGTAAAAATACACACGCTTACTGTATTCCAGATGATTGCGCGGCGAAATAAATAAATGCCGTCATGACCAATACAGGCGAAACAAATAAACCCCTCCCCCCCTGAAAAATGCTGAAGCAGGCAAACGCTCTCATGATTCTTTTGCAGAATAATACTAATGTGTGTATTTGTTGATTTTTCAATTAAAAAATGATCGGGATCTAATCTTCTCCCTTTGGACAAAAAAAACATTCCCATGACTTAGCAAACTAATCACAATTATTCCGGAGACCCCTTTGTGGGAGTTACTTCAACAAGCAAAACCCAAACCCTGACTTAGTTTCTTGTTTTCTTATGTAAATTTTGTCTTTCAAAGAAAAAAAAAAAACGTCATGACCTATACGGCCTAAACAAATAAACCCCTTCCCCCGAAAAATGCCGGAGCAGGCAAACGCTCAGGCTGCGATCTCATTATTCTTTTGTAAAACAATATGAATTTTTGTATTTTACATTTTTAGTTTAAATTTTTTCATTTACGTTTCCATTTGAGGGGGCACGGTGGCTTAGTGGTTAGCACGTTCCCCTCACACCGCCAGGATCCGGGTTCGATTCCCATCTCGGCCATGTGTGTGTGGAGTTTGCATGTTCTCCCCGTGGCCTCAGGGGGTTTTTCTCCGGGTTCTCTGGTTTCCTCCCGGTCCAAAAACATCCACGGTAGGTTGATTGGCACCTTGGAAAATTGTCCCTAGTGTATGAATGTGTGTGTGTATGTCCTGTGATGGGTCGGCATTCCATCCAGGGTATATCCTGCCTTAATGCCCATAGACGCCTGAGATAGACACAGACTCCCCGTGACCCGAGGGAAGATCGGATAAAGTGATAGAAGATGAATGAATGTTTCCATTTGCCTTTCCACGATCCATCTCTCATGTTCACACTACATTGTTTTATTGTTAATACTAAGATTGATGTACTAAATTTGAATAGTTGAAAAGTTTGAATCTTTAAAATGATAATAATAAAGATTTCTGATTAAAAGCAAAACAATAACATACACACATAACGTACACACGCCTACTGCATTCTAGATGGACCAAAAAAAAAAATGCCGTCATGCCCAATACGGCCGAAACAAATAAACCCCTTCCAACGGAAAAATGCCGAAGCAGGCAAACGCGCTGGCTGCGATCTCATTATTCTTTTGTAGACAGCCTATTCTGGCCACATACACAAGGCCAGCCGCGCATATATCAGCAACAAAATGCCTGACAGAGTGCCAATTGATTCCCAGTGCCAGCTCTATAATCACACTGGCACCTTTATTCATCCCCAGAAACAAATGCAGATTTGCACGTGCCGAATGACGTACAAAAGAACGCCTCGTGGACGCTGTCGCACGAAATCCGTCACGTGAGCGCGAACGATCGATCGGCGACATCGACGCCCAGCAGTCGCGCATTTCACTTTCCCATGAACACCCGAATACTGTGTTCATGGGAAGCAAGCGATCCGATTTTTTTTTCAGATTTTATTTCAGTGAAGTTTGAGGGGTTTTGGCTTGAAGTTGCTGCATAAAATGTAAAAGACAAGCTGGATTTTTGTACATAAACAAGACACTATTTTCCGTATTAAGTCGACAAAATCATCGGTATTTACACACAAGAGGTGGAAGGAACTGCATTACATTCACTGTTACTGTAATCGGGTACTTTCTACTTTTTCCAGGTCATTTTTAAAATCTGTCTGATTGGCTCTGATGTTATTGTTTTGCTTTTAATAAGAAATCAATAAAATTATAATAAAAAAATTACTGTACTAAAAAGAAACAACAAAAAAACAACTAAAGAATGTATTTAACTACATTTTTAAATTGCATATATATAATATTACTGAGTAAAAAAAAAAAACAAACAAATAATTCAAGTACAAATGCACAAATCTTTCAGTCTGAGTGAATGAAATAATTTACTTTTTATTTTTAATCGATTTTTTTAAATGTTTAGGCCAGTTTTTATTGAATATTTGCTTCTCTTTCCACCGCTTATGAAAACAGCTTAGAATTTCCCCTGTGAATTTCAACAATAAATAAATGAATAATTAAACGTTAAAAAAAAAAAAAAAAGCCGACAGCAAAATGCCATGAAAATATCTTCTTTGCTGAAATATAAACACTTCAGATGACCTTTATTTCCTCTCTTTCCTCTTTATTAGCTCAACCCAAAAACATGAACCTGGCATGGATGAAGTCAAACCTCCCTTCTACCTTCTACCTAATATGGACATATTTAATTTTAGACGTCATGCTCTGTAACAGGCCCTGGGTGTTGAAATTATTTCACCTATACAGCAGGGCGACTTACTGCAGTCATTCGCTTTTCCCATTGATATGAATGCATTTCTAACAAACCTTCATTCGTCTCTATAAAACTCTGCATCCCATGAATCTGATTATTCACTCGCCAATTACAGCACTATAGAGGTCAGCGAAGACCAGAGCAAAATGGCAGAGCTATTTCCCGAAGCCGAATGATGTTCGGAATTCGATATTCATTCATTCATTCATTCATCTTCTACCGCTATATCCGATCTTCCCTCGGGTCACGGGGAGTCTGTGCCTATCTCAGGCGTCTATGGGCATTAAGGCAGCCAATCAACCTGCCTTGCATGTTTTTGGACCGGGAGGAAACCGGAGAACCCGGAGAAAAACCCCCTGAGGCACGGGGAGAACATGCAAACTCCACACACACATGGCCGAGACGGGACTCGAACCCGGATCCTGGTGGTGTGAGGCGAACGTGCTAACCACCAAGCCACCGTGCCCCCTCGGAATTGGGTATGATGTATTTATTTTTTTGGGCGTTTTCCGCCACACCAGTATCAAAGTGGGACGAAAAAAAACAAACAAAAATCCATATCTGATAAAGTGAACTGGGATTACCCAGGATATACCACTCACTACTAAACGAATCCACCTATTTACTGATGCCATATTCATACGTCCAATAAAAATGGATTGTCACCATAATCAGCGCTGAAACATAGTTAGTCGATCCAATTACATTTAGCAGCACTGTTTCCTAAAAGGCCACGAGCTCATTAGCAAATTAGAGCCGCTATTGAGCGAATGTAACATGTACAACGAGGACTCGATATACAGTGACATTTCAGGGATGCACAAAGTTCATTTCACTCAGGCACAATACTGTTTTTTTTTTTTTAAAAACACTGGCTTTTAATAAAAAGGGACTTCATGTCCTGAAGTGCTCCACACACACACACACACACACACACACACACACACAAACAAAATCAACACCTAATAGGACAACAATGACTAAGCCAGTAAGCCAGTGGTTAAATACAAAAGCTGTACACAGCAAAGACCATTTTCCAATTACAATCCTGCCTACGTAAATCTTCTGTCGGAGCTCTGGATTTATCTGGAGTATAGAGACGCTACAGATCTTCAAAGAAAAAGGTCAATTTGTGTGTGTGTGTGTGTGTGTGTGTAACAGTGCTTTATAGTCTCTGAGGTAAATCAATACACACGAATAGACAGTTAAAGACTGGCGCGACACCTGAATGAGTGGTGTTTACAATGAAACATATAGGAAGTCTATCTCGCACTGCATATCCTACCTGAGGCAGCCGGTGGCGTTGCGGAGCACTTGTGAAGAGTGCAGGTGCAGCTTGCGCTCGTCCTGGTGCGGTGAGGAGTCCCAGCCCGAGTGAGGGATGATCACGGTGTTGGTGAGCACGGCCAGAGCGTCCTGGATTATAGGCATCTTCAACGCATCGCACGAAGACAAGTTCCAAAGCACGCCTGCACAATGTATTATTGTTAGATACGTCATCAGCACCCGTACCGAACTGGATTCTTTTGTTTAAGAAAATAAAGAAAAGGGTTAATATGAGAAAACAAGATTAGAATGAGATTTTTATTTATTTTTTTACACCAGGGCTAGAGTGCTGGATCTGGGAGATCTGGGAGAATCAATTTCTCCTTGGTTTGGCACAGCGAGCTTCCGTAGTTCTCCGACTCCCACCCAGCATTACACTTAGGAAATACGAAATACACCACCACCACAGCGTGTTCTCTCGAGCTCGTTTCCAAAAGGGACGCGAGTCGTATGGAAACGCTTCGGGTTTACAACTTCAGACGTTCAACAAGTCAAACCCCGCTGTAAAATTTGTCTAAAGTTTGCGCCAACTAAAAGAAGCAGGGCGACTAATTTATTCCGGCACCTCAAACAGAACCATGTTGTCGAATGAAAAACCCGCTGAATCCAAAATCTAATTTAATAAACGGAGATTGAGTTTATGACATAGCACCCAACTCTACTGAGTGCTTTAACAAATCAGTAGCTCTAAATGACTAATCTGTGTTTATGGCTCGAGTTTCACCTGGGAAAACATGTTAAAATGGACAAACCAGCATAAAAACCAGAAAGCCGTCAGTGTTCAAAAAAAATATTTAAAAAAAAAAGATGAAAAATCAATAGTGAAAGTTGCCTGGAAAAAGGAAAAAAAACTACTACACTATCAACCAGATATGGAACAGTTCTCGAAAGCGACTATGATATACCGTAAATTCTGGACTATAAAGCGCACCTGCATATAAGCCGCATCCGCTCTATTTGAAAAAAAAAAACCCCAAAAAAATAATAAATAAGCCGCACCTGCATACAAGCCGCATCCGCTTTTGAATTGTAAATGTACATGTATGTACCTAAATAGATCCTTTCCTAACCTGTATTTTAACACGCTGTAACGGTGGACGCTGCACAGAGATGCGGAGATCCGGAATTCATACAAAACAGGATTTATTAGAATAAAGAACTCAGGAGACGCCGCTCATACGGAGCGGCCAGACAGCAGGCTAGGGAGCCTTGCGCTCTGCGCGCGCCGTGGTACCGGGAGTACCGGAGAGCAGGAGTCCGGGAATCGGGAACAGACAAAGGTTAGGCATAAACATATATATCGAGCGTCCGTGTCCGCGACACTAGGTATGTGCTACGAGCCCGGACGGGGATTGTAGAGTGAACCGGGCTTATATCGGGAGAGGGAAAATCAAGAAAAGCTTTGGCTGATTTGTGCGTGTGTGTGTCTGTGTGTGCGTGCGTGTGTGCGCGCGCGCGTGTGTGTGTGTGTGCGTGTGTGTGTGTGTGTGTGTGTGTGTGTGTGTGTGTGTGTGGGGGAAAAGAGCAGGGAGGAGAGAGAGAGCACCGAGCAGCAACTTTGCTGATTAAAACGGGACAGAACCAAGAGAAAATAAGCGCTATTTACAGTATTTATCTTTATTTCTCCTGTGTGTGAAATCACGTCACCTTAACCTTGTAAAGATAGAGTTTGTCCTCCTTCTATCCGCTTCTACCCACTTATATCTGCTAAAGAGGAACTAGCGCATTCTTCTTCTTTGCATTTATTTTGTGTTAGTTTTGATTCTAATTCCGGTTAGAGCCCCTAGCGGTCGGGGAAAAAATCTGCAGAATAGCCGCACCTTATTATTAGCCGCATGGTTCAAAACCTAGGAAAAAAGTAGCGGCTTATAGTCCAGAATTTACGGTGTATATATATATATATATACAGACGTGGACAAAATTGTTGGTACCCTTTGGTCAATGAAAGAAAAAGTCACAATGGTCACAGAAATAACTTTAATCTGACAAAAGTAATAATAAATAAAAATTCTATAAATGTTAACCAATGAAAGTCAGACATTGTTTTTCAACCATGCTTCAACAGAATTATGTAAAAAAATAAACTCTTTTTATTTCTGTCAGTATCATGGTATCGGCTTCTGGAACAGGCTCAATTTTTTTTATAGGATGTAAGACATGATTGTAGCAGTAGAATTAATTTGGAAGTTTATGGGAACATCCTCTCTGCCAATTCACAGAGAAAAGCATTTAATCAAATTGGAAAAGGAACTTCATCACGCAGCAAGAAATAACTGCAAACACGCTGCCAAGACGATACAAGGGAGAAAAGAAATTTGGGTTGTCTGATACCATACGTCACAAACTAGTAGTTTTTTACTACATGTAGGTGTAAATATATACATATATTTATTTATTAGCTAATAAACTCCCAAATGCTGAAAAGCTTTTTCGATACACTTAATGGGCAAAAGTATTGGGACACCTTGACTTTCCCACCCATATGTGTTTCTATCCCAATTTTGATAGGCACGTGGCGTTAGTATTGTATAAAAACGGTTCAAAACTTCATAAATCCACTCCACAATTTTCTTTTCCGTTTCGTGCAGGAAAAGCGCTTTCGTTCCGTGAAGGCAAACACAGAGAGAATGAGGAGGAGCTTCTTCCATTCAGGCCATTCAGATACTAATGTGTGTATATATATATATATATATATATATATATATATATATATATATATATATATATATATGGTTGATGCTGATTGCTCTGAAAAGCGCCTGCCACTCTGTAAAAACACCCCAATCAGCTAAAACTGCACATAAAGATCATTTCCTGCACGGTGCGAGGATTGCTAATGAAACAAGGCCCCTTTGGCTCAGACGCATTTTGCCTCTATCAATTTTAAGTGCCTTGACTGTTGCCCCCGAACTTGATTATTATGTTGACGGACGTGTTGATTAGCGCCCTGTGTTAAACCCTTGTGAAGGATGTCCTCTTGAGTGAGCATTTCGTAAATTTTGTGTTTGACATTTACGAAATGCCTTCGCTGGACAAAAACAAAATCCCAGCGTTCTCTCATGTCCTAAAGAACTGCATTAGAGGACTGACCTTTACTTAAATCCTTAAACAAAGCTTTAAAGGGGGGAAGAAAAAAAAAAACACGCCCGTTTCTTGCACTCGTCTGAAAAAAAAATGTGACTTTCAGTACACGCATTATCCGTCAGTCATTTCCATAATTGTCACTAATTAGCAGATCGTTATCTATGCGTCGAAAGGTTGCTGTGCTCAGCGACCAGTCGATCCAGCGAGCTAATGAACAGATCAGGCGCTTCTTTTTTTTTCCGAAAATGGGATAACGAATACGACTGAGCAGACGTGAGATGCCTAAGCGCTACCTGTGAGCAGCTCTCTGATCTCCACATCGGTGGTTTTGCGAAGGAGCCGCACCAGGGCCGGGATGCCCCCGCAGTTCTTCAGGGCGATCTTGTTGTCGTCGTTGGCTTTGCCGTAGACCAGGTTCCTCAGCGCGCCGCATGCGCTGCGGTGCACGTCGCTCATCCGGTGATCCAACAGGTCCACCAGCAGCTGAATGCCTCCTTGTCGTCGTATCTGAAGGCAAACGGCACAAGAAAGTGCACTTACTTACTAAAACGCACTGCTGTTTTTCTACCTGGGCATTTGTTCCCAGTCTGTTTATCCGTGGGAGGGTTTTTAATATCCTCAGAGTGTTCTGCAATAAATGCATCAAGACTACTTATTAACTGCTGTGCTGGAGATACACAAAAAAAGCTTCGAAAACACTCCACCACACTGTATATCATCTCCCATGGTGCTCTTAATTTCCCCAGTGAAAGAGGTGAAATAGAAATGTAACATATGGTAATATGTTACATGGGTAAATGTAACATATTGACCTGCAGTGTTAATGTAGTAGATTACAGGTGACGCTATTCATGTAATAAGTAGCATAACTTTTCAATTACTTTATACAAGTAAAGTGAATACATTTTTTGATTACTCCATTTGTCCACTAGGTGGCGCTTTAAATTAACGTTCTTAGAAAAGGTTAAAAAAAAATTCACTTATTTTACATGAAATTGTTCAGATGGAACCCTATTTGTAATCTTTAACATTTTCATAAGTAAATTATTTACACATCCCCCCCAACTGGAACGAATTAGTGTTACATTGATTTGGTAATTGAATTATGTAACGCCGTTACGTGTAACTAGTTACTATGCAACAATGGTGACTTCATTGAAAGGCCTGAAAATGTCGCTGCTACATAGCTAAACGACAATTACAATAACATTTTTTTTTCAAAACTCATTGCTCATTCAGAACAATTACGACAAATACACAGACACTCCACAATGTAATGTATGAATTCCAGGCCTCGTACTGCATCATATCTAACACCTCATATTTTGTTCTTTGTTGTCCCGTTAAAGCAGGGGTGGGCAAACTACGGCCCGGGGGCCACATCCGGCCCCTTGGTCCTTTTAATCCGGCCCGCTGAACTGCTTCGGCTTCTTTGCCGCATGAGAAGAATGTATAACCACACAGCAACGCTGACGTTGTTGGAGTATGCTCAGTGTTAAAAATGAAGGAAAAATACAGCCATTTTTTTTGTTGTTTCTTTTCCTTAAATAGAATATCCTTATTCTTAAGGATAGTGGGTAGCCTAATGAACATGATGATATTTAACACTCTTTACAAGCGGAAAAAATTCATATTGAACATAAGTTACGTTCAACGTTATTGTTGGTTCGGCCCACGAACACACCTCAGGTTTCTCATGTGGCCCTTTGGAAAATATAATTGCCCACCCCTGCGTTAAAGTGTATTTGTGCTAATGTTAACATTATATATATATATATATATATATATATATATATATATATATATATATATATATATATATATATATAAATATATAAATAATATATATATTACACACACACACACACACACACACACACACACACACACACACACATATATATATATATAAAATACGACAAATACACAGACACTCGACAATGTAATGTATGAATCCCAGACCTCATAATGCAGCATATCTAACGCCTCATATTGGGTCGTCAAATACACAATTATAGTATTTAATCGAGTGTAATTGAATATCTCATTATATATAAATTCACTACTTAACTTTTCTTCGGAAATTTCCGAAGCAGACAGAAAGGGATATTGCCTGTGTTTTATTGTGTGCTTTACCTCTGATTTGATCTTATTGTCTCCGAAGCACAGATGCTGCAGGTAGGCTGCCGCATTAGACTGCACAGATGGAAACTGGTGTTGGAGCATTTGGATCACTTCTGGCAGCTCTGGGTCTCTCCAGCCAAACTCCCTAGACAGCGACACACACATACACACACACACACACACACACACACACACCATGTGGAGGAATCCCACACCATTAAAGAACAGAAATAATATGGAGAGCTCAGCGGCAAATACGCAAAACATAACTTTGATGGATTTGTCTCTTAAAGAATGTAAATTCTTTTTTATTATTATTATTATTATTTCCTCGCCTGCATCTCAAGGCATCTTTGGTGCACTTTTGCACTTGACTCAAGCTTTCCTTTGCAGTTTAAAAAACAAAAAGAAAAAAGAGAAAGGGGAAGCCAAAAAAAAAGCCAAACAAACTGATATGGGAATTGTTTTTAAGCAACAAAGGCAATTAAGCTGTGAACATGGAGCGGGATGACTTTGGGTAACACAATCAAAGACAAAAAAGACGACATGAGTAACTGAAATGTGCCTCGCAACAATTTTCTTTTGTTATCTCTGGAGAATTCGCGCTGTAACATCCTTCCAGCAATGACAGCCCCCATCACCGCTGATTGAGCTCGGCCTGTATGATTGCTCCGTGCCACTGCTAGCCTCATCATTTCCCACGGCAGCCTGGAGGTGGCCGAGCCGCTGACCGGTGCCGCACGAACATGGCACTAGGCAACCCGTGATCGTGCTGTACCTTAATAATGGGAACGGACTGCGAGCTGTCTGACATCCGCATAGAGAAA
>JACRUU010000017.1:17061689-17184189 GCA_030449085.1 Kryptopterus vitreolus | reverse complement strand
GACTGTCTATTAGGAGTTCGCTTGAGGCAAATCAGAGATGAAGTCGAGCTGATATTATAAAGCACTGCTGCTGAGTCACTCTCCATCCAGCAGAGGAAAAGCAAACAGAGCTACGCAGGAAGGTGATGCAAGTCTACTCTCGATTTGTCCTCTCGCGTGCGCTCTGTCGTAAACGCCTTGAAAGCACTTGTTTCACCTATTAACGCCTGAATTAGCGCCGTTCGACCAAACCCAAGGCTGTGCTGCCGGCGGGAGAGATGAACCGCGCGTGAATAATCGAAGGCCGCGTGGGAGCCGCCATGATGCCGTTCCTCTTTGGAGGCCGGGGGAGCACTTTGGCAGAGAAATGGCATCTTCACGCTACACGGGACCGAGCACTTTTTCATTACAGGCTCCATGATTTCATTCTCTCGCGGTCACATGTGTAAGTGCTCCGGCGCGTGGGCGGGAGCTACTCCCCATTACCTCACCTCCCTAAAGATAAGGTAGCAGACTGCACACGCGCCACACAGACGTGCGTCACGTCCTTTTAAGCCTCCCAGACGGAGAGACTACAATTGTGCTGGCCTGGGCTGAATTATGACCGAATTACAAAGAAGTCTTCTTATCAGCATATTTTGAATTAAGCACAGCTCCTTATTAAAGCAGCTGATTAGATAGAGAGAGAGAGGGAGAGAGAGAAAAAACGAGAGAAAGAGACAATACTGAGAGAGGGAGAAAGAGGGAGGGAGGGAGGGAGAGAGGAAAGACCTGTGCAACAGTAGGCAGGGAAGGCCTGGAGGCTGAAATCCTTGAGCATAAGCTAATGAAACATTTGGATAGCCAGTGGGTTGAGACTAACTCTTCTGTTTTGTAGCAGCTCTTTGTTTCAGGCTTTTTGTTCGGACTCAGTCAGGTGAGGCTATCTTTAAGCCCCATAGCCAAACCATTATCACCACAATACCCACTGCCAAACTGCATCCTGTCATCCTAAACAACCCCGTGGGGGCTCCGACAGGGTGCGGCTGAGCTTCCCATAGACCACTGACTGTTGTGTTGCAAAAAAAAAAAAAAGAAGAAATTATAATATAAAAGAATGTAAAAATTATGCATGCCTGGAAGATGCCTTACTGAATATGATGATTAGAACGTGAGCTAATGGAGCGATATTTTGCAAAGGACTAAGTCTATACACACACACACACACACACACACACACATACACATACATATATATATATATATATACACACATATATATGTGTGTGTGTGTGTGTGCGTGTGTGTGGTGTGTGTGTGGTAATATACACACACATATATTAGGGCTGTCAAAAAGTTAACGCTTCACTGATGCGTTAACGCAAATTCACTTTAACGGCACTGATGTTATTAACGCGTGATTAACGCAGTGCGCATTACTATGTGAGTGATCTGCTCCTTGTGTTGCCGAATAAACGACACCCGGACAACAAAGAAGCACATTTTTCCTTTCGTGAATGCAATGCCGTCCATATAACCTAAACGTCTCACCAGTTTATATGGAAAAGCAACCGGAACAGAATTCTTAAAGGGGCCACGTCCCATATTTTGCAATTCAAACAACCACTAAAAAAAAGTAACATTGAAATGAACAAGATATGAATATTAAAAGAATCATTTCCAGAGTGAAAATAAATATTAAATAACTAATCATTTTATTAGAGATTTTGACAGAAATGTATGTAAGTATAACATGTGTTAGAGTTAGAGTATTAGAAAAATGAAAAGTATAAATTCATGGTAGACTGAAAACGTGCGTTTAATGTGAGATTTATCACGATTTAACTCATGGCAATTGTGCGATTAATGGTAAATAAATATTTAAATCGATTGACAAACAACCCTAATACAGGATATATATATATATTATATATATATATATATATATATATATATATGTCAGGTAGCTTGGATGGGGGGGGGGGGGGGGGTTGCAAATGCTCTGATGAAGTCTTGATGATGAAGAAATATGCGGAAAGACACCGAAATGGGTAAAGAAAGAAACGAGCCAAAAAGAAAAAAAAAAAAAAAAAAACATGTTTAGATGAATCATCAGCCGACTCAGACATGCCTTTTCCGAAACATAAAAACGGATATAGACAGCTGAATCACCGAGGCAATGATTTGTACATTTTCTCTCTTTTCTCTTTCGCGGTAAATAGTGCTGACATCTGGTTTGTCGCTTCACTCCGAGCCGCGAGTTCCGCGCTCTGGAAATTTACTACGCACTCGACGGCGGATTGACGGAAACAAAATATTTGCGCCTCGTACGAATGTACAACTAGCTCGGGGTGATCCGTCATGCTGAGCGACACGCCGAATACACTTAACATGGGGGAAACGGGAGAGAGCTTATCAGTCCGTGTAATTGCTGAAACTGTGCCTTGTGGTTTAGCCGCTGAAGTGAGCACAGTGTGGAAACAAGCACGCTAATGAGCATGCGGCTGCTCTTGTCTGGCGACTCTGCCGGGTTTAACTGCGCAACCTTCCTACATTATTTAGTGCTCGAGGTTTATATGCTCGCTAAATGTATTTATTTCAGGGTCTATCAACAACAACAACCCCCCAAAAAATAAATAAACCGCTTGCTAAGTGTCATTTCAAGCGCTGTATATCAACAAATCATGAATAGTTCAAGTGCTGCTCCGTCGCCAATCCATCATAGTAGTGTACTAAAAAAAAAAAAAAAAAAAACAAGCCTCTTATTCGTACCTTGCACTGCACAGTCTCAAATTGGGATGCCTGTATATCGTACTGTAATACTCCAAGGGATAACCCCACACTATATTGGGCTGAAGTGCCTGGAGCTGGCAGGAGGAGAAGCGATTCGGATGTTTTGTGAAGGTCTGACCCAGGCCTGACCCGCCTCTTTAAGAGATGCTGAAGCTCACACCATGGGCAATTTGGTACACAAGTGTGAACAGTGCCACGGGGCAGCCGTTCAAAGTGGAGTGATCAGGCCCGAGCTTCCATCATTCCGGCTGCTATGAGGGATTACCTTTCAATGATTATCTGAACCAACTCTGAACCCCAACAACACGCATGCGAGGATGGACGACTTCGAGGCAGCATTTTTTTTTTACCACCACACATACCTTTCATTCATTCATTCATCTTCTACCGCTATATCCGATCTTCAGGCGTCTATGGGCATTAAGGCAGGATACACTCTGGATGGAATGCCAACCCATCGCAGGACACACACACACACACACACACACACACATTAACACACACATTCATACACTAGGGACAATTTTTACAAGGTGCCAATCAACCTACTGTGCATATTTTTTGGACCGGGGGAAACCGGAGAAAAAACCCTGAGGCACGGGGAGAACATGCAAACTCCACACACACATGGCCGAGACGGGAATCGAACCCGGACCCTGGCCATGTGTGTGTGGTGTTTGCATGTTCTCCCCGTGCCTCAGGGGTTTTTTCTCCGAACGTGAACCACTAAGCCACCGTGACCCCCCCCCCCCCCCCCCCCACACACACACACATAACTTTTGAAAGGTCCTTTTTTAAGAAATGAAAACTGTTTTTACAGTCACTGAAACGTAGGGAGGTGGTTAAGGCGTTGGCCTCTGTACCGGCAGATCGCAGGTTCAAATTCCACCACAGCCACCAAGCTGCCACTAGTGGGACCACTTAACCCTCAATTGCTCTGCTGTAAGTCGCTCTGGATAAGAACGTCTGCCAAATTCCACAAATCAAAATGTAAACAGATGTAGGCTCGCCGTACATATTCTGATAAGGCCTGACCTGTCAAAACAGCCCTGTACCCTGTCGGGCATTACCTCTTCAGCAATCGGAGTTATACGAGACCGGTTTGTTCAATCTGACCACACGGGCCAGCCTTCTCTCTCTATGTGAATCACTGATCCTTGTTCGCTGGTTTCTTCCTTTGATCACTTTTCGTCGATGCTGAACTCTGCGCACCACAAGAGCTGAAAGTTTTTGGAGATGCCCATAAAGCGGTTACGCTCAAATCCGTCCAGTTTTCCGGTTTCAGGTCGGATGAAACGAGTTAAGTGTAAAAAGAAACTTGCACCAAAATAGTTATCGTCCTTCTGCTATACATGATCCAACAGCTTTACTAGTTCCGAAATAACCTTGTGTATCGTTTTTCTTAAAAATTCATTCATTCATTCATCTTCTAAACCACTTTATCCGATCTTCTCTCTCTGGGAACCTGTGCCTATCTCAGGCGTCTTCGGGCTTCAATTCAAGACACGCCCTGTATGGAATGCCGACCCATCGCAGGGCGCACACACACACACTCACACTCACACACTAGGGACAATTTTCCAATCAACCTTCCCATGCATGTTTTTAGACTCGGGAGGAAACCGGAGAACCCGGAGAACCCCCCAGCCCCCCCCCCGTTGAGGCATGGGGAGAACATGCACACATTGTGAATGGGAGAATCGAACCCCCCAACCCTGGAGGTGTGAGTGCTAACCACCGTGCCCCCCCCGTTTTTCTTGAAATAATTGTGCCAAAATATGAAATGATTGGAAAACAATGGAGAACAAGATGACGCTATTGCAATGGTAGGGCAAAAACAAACAAACAAACGAACGAACGGGGAAAAAAAATATTCGCATGATCCAAGACACCATCCATAAAAACCCTCACCTCAGTCTAGTGAATCTGATCTACTCACATTAATCAAACATCATTAGGTGTGATTATATCCCTGATCTTACTCAAGACACACTGGAGGGTTTCAGGTCTACATTTATAAATGGACTCGCGTGTTGTTGTTGTTTTTGTTTTGTTTTTTTGGTCCCGTTACTTTTACATGCAGTGGTGTGCTCGAACAGTTGTGCCTCTTATATAACAGGTTAAGAGTAGGAGAAGAAAGAAGAAGAGATGAAAAGGAGAATGTAAAAATAAAAAGCTGCATTACTTTGTCATTCTTTGTTCGGCTTGATTTTGATTCCAGACAAGGAATTCGGGGTCGTACCTATCAGAAGACAGGCAGAGAGAGAGAAAAAAAGAGAAAGGGTAGGTGGCTAGCACAAAGGGGTTTGACATTTAAAAAAAAAAAAGAAGAAAGAAAAAAAAAAAAGAAAGAAAGAAAGCCAAAAAAAAAAAAAAAAAAAGAGAGAAGGTATTTGAACTTTCTTACACACTTTGCACACAATCGGCTTCGGACATGCACGATGTGTTTAAACGAGAAGATCTCATCATTTGTAGTTCTGGGTGTTGCTATATGGGATATCGATGGAGGTGTCATGGAATTTCTTGCGCCATTTCTTGTGCTTGATGATGCACCATCGCTCCGCATCCAGTATCACTGCTTTTGCTGAGAATAATCCGCGAGAAACTCTAGCGGCCCTATACTGCACCCTTGCCAATGACATTTCAATGTCTATAGCAACACGAATGTAACTATACTGAGAAATCTGCCAGTGAGCTTAAAGGGAAACCTACAATAACCATAGGAATAAATACAGTGGGACCTTGGACAGCGCACTTGATTCGTTCCGGCTCGCAATGTGAATTATTCAAAGCGAATTTTGCCTTTTCAAAATCATTTACAGTGTTTTTTTTTTTTACGTGTAAAAGATCCCTGTCCCTGATGGGTCCTCAGCAAACTCAAATCCGTACATAATTCATTCATTCATCTTCTACGGCTTTATCCGATCTTCCCTCGGGTCACGGGGAGTCTGTGCCTATCTCAGGCATCTATGGGCATTAAGGCAGGATACACCCTGGATGGAATGCCAACCCATCGCAGGACACACACATGCTCACATTCACATTCACACACTCACACATTCATACACTAGGGACAATTTTCCAAGGTGCCAATCAGCCTACTGTGCATGTTTTTGGACCGGGGGGAAACCGGAGAATCCGGAGAAAAAGCCCCTGAGGCACGGGGAGAACATGCAAACTCCACACACACCCTGGCGGTGTGAGGCGAACGTGCTAACCACGAAGCCACCGTGCCCCCATCAAATCCATACATAATATACAGGAAAAAAATAAAACCTGCATTTCTCCCAAGATGAGAAGAAGAGGACAAGCGGAGGGATTATTACTTGGGAAGGAGAAACTCCGCCGAATGCCGGCGTATACAAAGGACCTCAGACTTGAGGGGAACGGACCACCGTGTAGTCCACACCCAAGGTTCCACTGTATTCATTAAGTGTATGTGCTCTACTGAGTGTACGTAGTTAAAAGTCAAAGACCTAGATGTCGCATCAGGCCGACTACAATTTATTTATTTATTTTTATTAAAGTGAATTTAAAGTGTACATGAAGAATTTTCTGCAACAAATCCTGAAACACACCGTCTGGATACAAAACACCTCAAAGCAATTAGATTTTAGCAGCAGTATGGTGGAGGAATGTGCACTGAACACACTTTTTTTGTGGTTGGGGGGGGGGGGGGGGGGCGGGGGGGGGGGGGGGGGGGGGGGGGTTTGGGGGGGCAAGGGTAATTGAAATGTAATTATTACACAACTGGATCATTAGTGAGGAAAAAAAAAGACTTTTTTCAACACGCCTGTGTTACTAATATGGGGAAATAGTACTGTTCCAAACACTGAACGCACAAACAAATCAAGCATTCGTACTTCCATTTCCCACCAGAGTTCTTATGTGAAATGGCTTCTTGAGGATTTAAAAAATCTTAAGATGCAATATGGAAATACACCCTCCTAATTTGAATGAACAGATTAAACATCTGTTGTCCGGCGAAATGCGTTCAACAAGCCTGTCAGCAGCTCCTTCGTTCGTAACACAGAAGTGTGGAAAAAGGTCCATTAAGACGGTGTAATGACATTTGAGCAGTGTAACTACCCAACCCCCTCCTCCCGTCTTACAAAGCTAATGAATATCATTATTAATATACCCATTTAAAAAAGTCATAGACTTAGTAATTTCTATAGTTCATACTGAACTATAATAATAATGTACTATATTGATATAGTACATTAGACCGGCGAGTTTTTGTGTATACATAATATAAAGAAATATTTTTTTTATGTTATAAAAATAAATGTTTATTTGCCTCCACTTTTTCTTGGAAGATGTTCCTTTATGGAGATTTGTGTTGGTTCAGCCACACGGGTAACTGTCAGGTACTCATGTAGTTTTAGGGCGTTGACTGGAGATCTCCACACCCTAACCATAGAGCTGAACATGTTCATATAGGTTATATATATATCGATATATATATATATATTATTTATATATATATATATATATATATATATGTTGGACTGGGGTTTGGGGTGATAGAAAGATTTAATGCTGCTACATTCTATATATACGATTTGTATGTCTCCAACTGTATGCTTGGAAAAGTCAGGCGTCCCAATCCTTTATCGTATAAATATGTATTTTCGAAATGAAAAGAGCTGCGGTCGATAAACGCAACGCATCGCATGCCGTTCGGATTCCACCGACATTGTGAGATAAAAACTCAAACATGAAGGGTAAACAGAAGAGATGGCAAATAAAAACAAAAAATCAACAAAACGAACAAGGTCAAGGCAAATCAACAGAGAGAGAGAGAGAGAAAAATAAAAAATAAATAAATGAAGCCCCTGCTACAGCTTCCACCCCGGGATGCTTAGGAATTAATGTAGGTGCTAGAAGCCGGGAAACGTACGTCATACGCCAATAAGGAGGGCAGAAAGAATAGTGTCTACTAACTGGCTGACTTTTGTCACGTAAGTATTCGTTGTGCGGTTATGGCATTTGATAACAGGGTGACCTCGAGGCAGCTGGAGAGTGAATTAATAAGCGAGTCGTGCTGTTCAGCATTTCATTAGTATTTCGTGCGTGAGAGAAAGAAAGAAAGAGAGAGAGAGAGAGAGAGACAATATTGCTCAGGCCATTCGATCTCTCTTCAGTCACTGGCTGAATGTGAAAATGTCGGCTTCTACTCACCTGGGGTCCTTTTGGATGCTGTCCACAGAGGGTGACCTGACTAGCGTGGCCTCGGGCGGCAGCGCAGGTCCTGATTTGCTGTAGGGCGAGTCAGTGGAGGGGCAGAACTGCAGCGTGCGGTACGGGTTGGCGTAGTCGGGCGCGGCGGCGTAATTGGAGCGAGGAAAGGTGCCTGTGGCGTTCTGGCTGCCCGTGCGCTGCAGGGGGATGGGCTCGACGCCAGGGGACGACGGAGCTGGGGCGCAAAAGAAACGATAGGTGCAAGACGGGGCTTAGTGACAATGCAAAGGGCTATGGCAGCCAAACTCGATCCCGCCACGAAGCTGTGCATCGGATTATGAATCTCAAATGTCGTTAAGTTGAAGAATTTTTGATGCGATACATAAAATCGGTATTGAGGCAAAATATGAAAACGGAATAAAAAGGCTTGTGATCTTAAGCCTTCTCTACATATCTGCTGCATCTTTTGAGCTGTCGAAAACCGTCCTTGAAGAAGTCTGAAGTAGTTTCTTTGTGATGGTAGAGGAAGAATAACATTTTTTATCTTTATTTCTCACATATACATTTCAGCACAGTGAAATTCTTTCTTTCCATATACCCGGGCTTTTTTGTTGGAAGCTGGATCAGCCATGGTGCGGCGCACAGAGGGTTAAGGGCCTTTCTCAAGGACCCGGGGCGGCAGCTTGGTGATCCCGGGGCTCAAACCCTGACCTTCCGATCAGTAACCCAGCACCTTAAACCACTGAGCTACACCCAATCAAATCACTACACGGAGGTAGAGGAGTATTGGGGATGAAGCAGACTTTCGTACCCCCGTCCGCAAGTCTTCTTTAATGATGGCCTCCACCACCTCATCCATCCTTCTAGAGAAATGTTGCTCCTTAGTTGGAGTGTAAGCAGAGAAACTCTATTATTTCTGCTTACCAATAATAACAATTTTACGAGTGCCTCTTGTGCATTCCAGGGGTGTCTACATTGTCAATGCAATAAATATAGGCACTGCCTGATGACGATGCTGACAACTGCTAAACGCCGATAACGATATGAAGATCGCCTCTTGGCACCAATGACAGTGACATTATATAAACACTCGGTGTAACTCGGATGGCGTTTTTTTAACGCGCGCGCCTCGTGTTTGCTGCTGACCTTCCGTAAAAGAGCTGCTACTTCTTTAACCTGACCGATTAAGCCAAGAAATGTGCTCTTAAAACAGCAGAGGGATACAAAGAGAGAGCGAGATAAAGAATGAGTCTGAGCATGTAAGGTTTTACACAAGATCAGAATTATAAAAAAAAAAAAAAAACATTTGAACCTTTAACCTCTCGCTATAAAGAGGGAGCTCTTTATACCATAATCGACTTTATCAAGGAGCCGGGTGAATGTATTGAAAAAGAAATAGACATGGCGACAGTATGACGTGCATAACGGCAAAAAAATCGGCGTTTTATTTATTTTTTTTGGCGGCCAGGAAATGAAACCGTAAAGCGTTACGTTAATGCTGTAAAGTTGAACCGTGCCTCTTCAATCTACTAGAAAAAGAGCTTCTTAAAAAATGGCGAATGGAAACCATTTTATCAATGGACAGTTGGAAACCACTGGCGTTTTTAAAATACTACAATTCTGTGCAGTGAAAAAAATCGGGATATAATAAATATATGAATTCATTCATTCCGCTATATCCGATCTTCCCTCGGGTCACGGGGATTCTGTGCCTATCTCAGGCGTCTATAGGCATTAAGGCAGGATACACCCTGGATGGAATGCCAACCCATCGCAGGACACAAACACACTCACACACACACACACACATTCACACACACATTCATACATTAGGGACAATTTTCCAAGGTGCCAAGCAACCTACCGTGCATGTTCTTGGACCGGGAGGAAACCGGAGAACCCGGAGAAAAACCCCCTGAGGCACAGGGAGAACATGCAAACTCCACACACACAAATATGGCCGAGACGGGAATCGAACCCGGACCCTGGCGTTGTGAGGCGAACGTGCTATCCACTAAGCCACCGTGCCTCTTATAATAAATATATGATATATATAAATAAATATCATAAATAAACAGTTAAAACCCTAAAAAACATGCAAAATGTGAGTGAAATCCTCCTGCACATATGATATGTTGATGTAATAAAGTCAGTTTGTTTGTAGTTGCTGCTCAGACAGCTTGAAACACTACCTGTCACTACCTGATATGTGCAAGAGATTTCTGTTTAAGAAAGAAGAAAACTGAAAGCCAGCATGGATTTCTTTCTGTCGACGTGTTGAATCATATTTGCATCCCGAATGAAACTTGAAAGACTCGTCACGCGCTGTCTTACCCTGGCCCTGTGTGAAGTTCCTCAGTGGTGCTTTCTGGTAGACCCGGTCCTCATAAATGGGATCGATGTGGTGCTCGGGAGACTGCAGGGGGCGCAGCTCTGTGCCCAGGTGGCTGTGTTGACTGCTGTAAGAGCCCCTGGAACCTAGACACAACATACAAACAGCATGCGGCGTAGGATCATCAAACGTATCGCAGATTACTGTATGTGTAGGGGGGATTCGGGCGTACCTGCGAGACTGCCGGGCCTCTGCAGGGTGGCGTTGGCATAGATCTCGTGGGAGATCTTGTACTGGTCGGAGGAGTGCAGCATCCGTTTGGCAGGTGAAAGTGTGGCGTAGCTGCCCACGGCTGAGCTGAGCTGGTGGAGGGGGGAGGACCCAGTGGCATTGGCTTGCCCGGATGAGGCGGAAGCCGCCCCTCCAGCCGCCATGTTAATGGGCGAGCTGGTGCTGTAGGATTTGGCGAGGCGGCTGGGTGACTGCTTGGGTGAGGATACCCGCTGCAGGGTGGCGTAGCTGGGCATATCCGAGGCTGAGCCAAGCCTTTGGAGTTTGGAAGGTGAGCCCAAGGGCTGCATGGACAGCGGAGAGCTCACACGCTGGGCTGGCAGGGTAGCGCATGAGTAATAGACTGAGGGCTGAGTGTCGGGCAAGTGGAAAGCACTGCCGTGGTTCTGAGCCAGCGAGTCCCGGGACTGGGCATGCGTGCCCGGGTCGTTGCCCGCCAACTGGGCCGCACGGCTTGATGTCACCTAACAGAGCGAACCGTAAGAGAAGAGTTCACGTTACTGACAGGCATGATTCACACCTCATTTCCGAATTGTTTAACCACGAAAAAGAAAGAGAAAAAAGTTGAGGGGTCTAGTTTATTGCGGATGTTTGTATATGTTTACTTCTTATTTTCTTTCCTAATAAAAAGACTTTGTATTAACAAAAAAAAACACCATCTATACTACATTCACAAACACCATTTATTTATCAGCCTGGCTAGCGCTTAGCTTCTCTGGTTTCCAGTAGCGCTTAGCTGCTCTAGTTTCTAGTAGCGCTTAGCTGCTCTTGTTTCCAGTAGCGCTTAGCTGCTCTCATTTCCAGTAGCGTTTAGCTGCTCCTGTTTCTAGTAGCGCTTAGCTGCTCTCGTTTCTAGAAGCGCGTAGCTGCTCTCTTTTCCAGTAGCGTTTAGCTGCTCTAGTTTCTAGTAGCGCTTAGCTGCTCTCGTTTCTAGTAGCGCTTAGCTGCTCTCGTTTCTAGTAGCGCTTAGCTGCTCTCGTTTCTAGTAGCGCTTAGCTGCTCTCGTTTCTAGTAGCGTTTAGCTGCTCCTGTTTCTAGTAGCGCTTAGCTGCTCTCGTTTCTAGTAGCGTTTAGCTGCTCCTGTTTCTAGTAGCGCTTAGCTGCTCTCGTTTCTAGAAGCGCGTAGCTGCTCTCTTTTCCAGTAGCGTTTAGCTGCTCTAGTTTCTAGTAGCGCTTAGCTGCTCTCGTTTCTAGTAGCGCTTAGCTGCTCTCGTTTCTAGTAGCGCTTAGCTGCTCTCGTTTCTAGAAGCGCGTAGCTGCTCTCTTTTCCAGTAGCGTTTAGCTGCTCTAGTTTCTAGTAGCGCTTAGCTGCTCTCGTTTCTAGTAGCGCTTAGCTGCTCTCGTTTCTAGTAGCGCTTAGCTGCTCTCGTTTCTAGAAGCGCGTAGCTGCTCTCGTTTCCAGTAGCGCTTAGCTGCTCCTGTTTCTAGTAGCGCTTAGCTGCTCTAGCTTCTAGTAGCACTTAGCTGCTCTCCGTTTCTAGTAGCGCTTAGCTGCTCTAGTTTCTAGTAGCGCTTAGCTGCTCTCGTTTCTAGAAGCGCTTAGCTGCTCTCTTTTCCAGTAGCGCTTAGCTGCTCTAGTTTCTAGTAGCGCTTAGCTGCTCTAGTTTCTAGTAGCGCTTAGCTAGAATAGAATAATAGCCTATTATTTCATCACATATACATTACAGCACACTGAAATTCTTTCTTCGCATATCCCAGCTTGTTTTGTAAGCTGCGGGTCAGAGCGCAGGGTCGGTCATGATACCCTCGAGAGCACAGAGATTTAAAGGCCTTACTCAAGTACTCAAGGGTGACAGCTTGGCGATACCGGGGATCGAACCTTGGACCTTCCGATCAGTAAGCCTTAGAGTCGGAAGCTGATAGCTTGTGGTTTTACAGCTGTAATGTTTGTCTCGACACATAAAGGTCTTTACAATTAATTAGATATCAAGTATTAGGCCTGCCATGGAGCATTACCCAAACAAAATACTGTCTGAATTTAATATTTGCATATTCAAATAACACTACGTTTATTTTTTTTGAGTTAATGATGACTATTATTACATGATTTGGAAATTAATGTGTATGATTAACCTTTCTAATGTAGCATATAATGTACTTATGAGAGTGCATGCTGAGATTATTACCACTATTTATAATTAATTATTTATTAATGAATATGTTAGCATCTGTAATAATTACAGTACTATAATAACAATAATTGTTGCATGGGCAAAAACGTACATTTCATTTCATGCTGCTGCACATTTCTTCTTCACTTCATAGATCCCCTTTTAGTTTTATTTAACTTTAATCTTCACTTTAATTTGACTGCGACAAAACTGCAACCCGGCAACTTCTCTACAGGATCAATCACGTTTTCTGACTCTGATTTATGTGTCGGCCTTTTGGTGCGACTCGTAATAAACAAGTATTTGGCTTTCAGCTTGTGTGTTAAACACAAATGAGTTTAAATACGTATGATTACTGCATGA
This sequence comes from Kryptopterus vitreolus, assembly GCA_030449085.1. Lineage (NCBI taxonomy): Eukaryota > Metazoa > Chordata > Actinopteri > Siluriformes > Siluridae > Kryptopterus > Kryptopterus vitreolus. The sequence goes on along the minus strand of JACRUU010000017.1, from coordinate 17,171,157 downwards.
AGGCAATTTGATGGGTTTCATGTGAATCTCAGGCAGCTATTCAAAAGCAGAAAGCAATCAAAGATGTCAATCAATCTACAAACAAAATGAACTTTTAAGAGAAATGATACTGGAATGAAAGTAGGTCACAACCGGATGACAAATTTGTTTGGGGGGGGGGGGGGACCAAAAACACTGTAAAGATTAAGTGAGAAATAAAAGTGGGAATGGTGTGATGATATGATGCGGTTTGTAGTTGGGATTCTGAGTAAATATGGACGTTACACGTGACAACAACAGTAAAATACAGTCAATAAAAATTGTAGAAATAAACGAACAATCTTATGATAAGGTTCTTATATTTTTTCCCTTCCTCTGTTGTACAACTGTACAACCAGGTGCATCTTTAACCGGAAGTACATTTAAAGTAATTGGCATCTAAATACTGTAAAATGAAGACGCTGGTTGCACTGGGTAGTAAAAGAAGTGTACAAATGAATTAGTACGCATCAATAACTACAAACTGGGCCGAGTACATTATACTATAGAGTGTGTATTGATGGTCTGCTAAAACTATAAACACGTAACAGTGAAAAGTTGGGTTAATGAAAGCCGCCTGACGGGTCTCCTGATGCGGTCTTTGGTTCATTGCCAAAACAAAGCGCTGTGACAATAGCTAATAGACTCCATTAATATTCAAACTCATTCACATGCTGAGTCATTACAATTTGAATGGCCGTTTTAAAGGAACCATACAGAGGCAACCCAAAGGATCAGTGAGTCACATGACTTGCGGTGGTGTTGGTGGTGGTGGTGGTTGGGGGGAGGTAAACGAGCATTGTTGTGGTGAATTTCCTGTAGGGAATAGTAACAGGAGCTTACCTGATTGTAGCTGTGCACGGCTCCTCCCACCTGAGCACCGCGTGCTAGGGGTTGGGAGGTCGCCGGGTCTCCCAGGGCCAGGGTCTGGCTGCTATGGTAACCAGCAGTATAGGGGAAGGTGCCTTCCTGGTTATTGAGCTGTAAAGCACTCTGGGACAGGATGCCGGCTCCTGGGTTGGGGGGGGAGGAAGACGAACATGTCTGAATTAAGTTTTGCTTGTTTAGATTGCGCAGGCTCCCGTCATCGCGTGCCGCTTTCTCGCCGTGTCCGTGTCAGTCAACAGAATGTTTTTTTTCCCCCGCTCACCCTCCATCACTATTATCAAGCCTGCTTCTCTTTGTGCATCCTTCCACGCGTTCCGTCTCTTCCAGGTTTCAGGAATGGAGATGGATGTAGCGAGCATGTATAATTAATCAGGGACTGGAGGAGTCAGTGAGCTCATGTCATGAAGAATGGGGCCAGCAGGAGCAGAAATCGCGTTTGCCAATCCGCCCTCTTCCTCTCAGACACAGAAGGAGGCTGAGCTGCTCGGCTGGTTCCGAGAGCTCACGCTGATCCGGAGGCACAAAAACCCCCGGCCACAAAAGCTTCTGCTCGAGCGAAATCCGCGCCTTCGCAAATGATAGGTGCTAGGCAGTGCCACAGAGGGCTTTGTGTTTGACAAGAGCAAGGATGCGCAAAACGACTTTATGGACAAAGCTGAAAAATCCCCCCCACCCCCCTCCTAAAAAAAAAAAACTGGTCCACAGAGAGAGTCGGTTCTGAAAGTGAGACTCGCGACTCACAGGGGCAGCGAATCAATCCATCGGGTAAGGTTGCATTTTTAATGCCCTTTCAAAATCACGTGACAGGTTTGAAACCACTCCGAATATATAAGAGCTGCTCAAACCCTTTACTATGAAACCACTTCGCACGCCATACAGGTCGTACTCTAAGCAGGACGCGTCGGGATTCATAAACTTGCAATCCTGGGCGTCGTTCGCTTGCTTTCGCACCCAAAGCGCCCTCGTGTCGGGTTCCTGCTGTCGTATAGAATGGCAGTTGAAAGACTTGTTTATTTAGGTAGCCGTTGACCGAGCATGACTTACCTCGGGATCATCTCTATGGTATTTTATCACGGTTCTGCCTGACCTATTTATTTATTTATTTTTAACATGTAAGCCAGTCAAGATTTCATCATCTTTCTCTCTTTTCCCATTAACCATCTGGACGATTACATTCTCGGACAAAACAACTGTTGAAAAGACGACGTTATTCAGGTATTTTCAAGGCCCACACCCTCCCCCAAAAATGTCTCCCCTTCATGCTGCTCGGTATGCATCAGGCCTGTCTTACACGAGGCCGGCCTAATCTTTTCGGTGCGATGAATGCACGTGTGATTACTTGAGAAGGGTATTATTTGTTCCCCGATTTGTAGGCGCGAAGAAAAGCCACAAACCGATGGCAATGTCATAGCCTACTTACGGGCAAGAGCAGCGATTCACACGCGCAGCTATTGACATTCATAATGTGGCATAACAGGTAAGTGCTGCGTGCCGCATGCTCTGAATACGGCAGAGGGCAGAGGATTCTCGCGGTGAAAAGAGGTGAATAGCGCGACTGCAGAGAGAGAGAGAGAGAGAGAGAGAGAGAGAGAGAGAGAGAGAGAGAGAGGAGAGAGAGAGAGAGAGAGAGAGAGAGAGAGAGAGAGAAAGAGAGAGAGAGAGAGAGAGAGAGAGCAGGCCCTGAACACCTGCGAGCCTCCATTATCCCTGCCTGCATCTGGCAAATTCAATTCTCACCACCATCACTCAGATTCAGTTTTCATTTCATATGATATTCTGTGAGCATATCCACCCTATAAGAACAGATTATAAACCATAGCCCTTCACGTAAGCGCTCATAGGATCCGTTCTGGGAAGGTAGGACACTGGTCCAAGTTTGCCGCCTTTCCTGTGCCTCGATATTTAACTTACTAATTGTATTTAACTACTACACCGTGTTTACCGGAGTATTGCTAACTCAACCTTCATCTCGCATGTCAATCAGACTCATTCTTACTACTTCCACTTTAGAGTTGGGCGATTAATCCTTATTATCCATTCGTTCGATTTTATAGTTTAAAGTGGATTTTTAAAGTAGTTTGGAGTTTCCGTAGTTCTCCGCGTTACACTTGCGAAATACGCGATCTGGCGAAGCTTGTTTCCAAGAGAGGGGCGGGGCTTCATCGGCCGTATAGAAACGTTTCGGGTTTGCAACTTCAGACATTCAACGAGGACGGTTCTCCCGATCTCAGAGAACGATTTGGACGCTTGCCGTGAGAGATGGAGCGGAGGGCGCGAAGATCCGCGATGAATGAGATAGAGATGATGTACTGCAAAGATCGGACGAGAGCCGAGGGGTTCCTCCGAGACGATGAGGTCCACGTTGGAGAAGACGCGGAGGAGATGAGACGATGCGAGAGAACGGACAGAGAGAGCGAGAGGTGAGAGAGAGAGAGGCAGGCCCTGAACACCTGCGAGCCTCCATTATCCCTGCCTGCATCTGGCAAATTCAATTCTCACCACCATCACTCAGATTCAGTTTTCATTTCATATGATATTCTGTGAGCATATCCACCCTATAAGAACAGATTATAAACCATAGCCCTTCACGTAAGCGCTCATAGGATCCGTTCTGGGAAGGTAGGACACTGGTCCAAGTTTGCCGCCTTTCCTGTGCCTCGATATTTAACTTACTAATTGTATTTAACTACTACACCGTGTTTACCGGAGTATTGCTAACTCAACCTTCATCTCGCATGTCAATCAGACTCATTCTTACTACTTCCACTTTAGAGTTGGGCGATTAATCCTTATTATCCATTCGTTCGATTTTATAGTTTAAAGTGGATTTTTAAAGTAGTTTAGAGTTTCCGTAGTTCTCCGCGTTACACTTGCGAAATACGCGATCTGGCGAAGACCTCACATCGGCTACTTCTACCTCACTGATGCCGTTACACCTCTGCCTCAAAGCTGTTACACAAATAATACACACCTTGGCTGGGCCACTCTTTCTTAGTGATGCCAAGCAATGTCTGCCTCTGTACTGCCACTTAACCCTGCTTAGTGATGCCAAGCAATGTCTGACTCTGTACTGCCACTTAACCTCTGCCTTAGTGATGCCAAGCAATGTCTGCCTCTGTAATACCACTTAACCCCTGCCTTAGTGATGCCAAGCAATGTCTGCCTCTGTACTGCCACTTAACCTCTGCTTAGTGATGCCAAGCAATGTCTGCCTCTGTACTGCCACTTAACCTCTGCCTTAGTGATGCCAAGCAATGTCTGCCTCTGTACTGACACTTAACCTCTGCCTTAGTGATGCCAAGCAATGTCTGCCTCTGTACTGCCACTTAACCTCTGCTTAGTTGCCAAGCAATGTCTGCCTCTGTATACCACTTAACCCCTGCCTTAGTGATGCCAAGCAATGTCTGCCTCTGTACTGCCACTTAACCTCTGCCTTAGTGATGCCAAGCAATGTCTGCCTCTGTACTGCCACTTAACCCCTGCCTTAGTGATGCCAAGCAATGTCTGCCTCTGTACTGCACCTCTGCCTTATGTGCCAAGCTGCCTCTGTACTGCCACTTAACCTCTGCCTTAGTGATGCCAAGCAATGTCTGCCTCTGTACTGCCACTTAACCTCTGCCTTAGTGATGCCAAGCAATGTCTGCCTCTGTACTGCCACTTAACCTCTGCCTTAGTGCTGCCAAGCAATGTCTGCCTCTGTACTGACACTTAACCTCTGCCTTAGTGATGCCAAGCAATGTCTGCCTCTGTACTGCCACTTAACCCCTGCCTTAGTGATGCCAAGCAATGTCTGCCTCTGTACTGCCACTTAACCTCTGCCTTAGTGATGCCAAGCAATGTCTGCCTCTAATTCAATCTCTAGTTCACTACTATACACACACTCTTGTGTATCGTTTCTGTGTCATACCCAATGTATAACTGATAACTGATCAACCACCAGTCTACAAAAAGGGGAAAAAGAAGTGCAGACTTATAATATAGTATGTCATGTCATGTTATAAACTGTTGGCAGAACGCCTTCATAGGAGGTACAATTCTTACTTTCCCCTGCCACAAACTCCTGGGAATCCAGAATGCCAGATTCTTGCAGTGATCTGATGCAGGAGTCCACCAGCTCCAGGCCAGTAGTGAGCTCTTCTTCTATGTCCTTTTGTCCGTCTAGGCACAGAAGAAGAAGAAGCAGAGAGAGAAATGACAACGGTCCCGGTGTCGGGGGGGGCGGACGTCAACAAAATTCAAAAGCAGACGAAAAGGAAAAAAAAAAAAAAAAAACAACAGCAAAATTGTTCTCATGCAATTTTACTTCTCATGTACAGAAGTGCAACAGAGGGAGAAAAAAAAAACAGCCAACATCACCACAAAACAATCTACGCCAGCAATCATGTCAAAACTCACGTCCAACTGATATATTGGATGACTGATCAAATTGGTCAGTATTGTGTTTTCACAGACTTAGTAAAAATACATACACACACACACACACACACACACACACCGTCGTGTGTTGTGTGGTGTGTGTGTGGTGTGTGTGTGGTGTGTGTGGTGTGTGTATGTATATACATTATATATATATATATATATATATATATATATATATATGAATATATATATATGTGTGTGTGTGTGATATATGTATATATATATATATATATATCTATATATATATATATATATATATTATATGTGTGTGTTGTGTATATGTATAACATGTATATATGTGTTGTGTGTGTGTGTGTGTGTGTGTGTGTGTGTGTGTGTGTGTGTGTGTGTGTGTGTGTGGTTGGGTGTGGTTGGGTACTGTGGTCACTGTGGGGGATTGAGTGGTTGTCAGAAATTGTTTTTTGGGAAAAGTGTTTGTCAAACTGCCATTATTAAAGGTTGTTGATTTTCTTGTTTGTATACCAAGACTGTCAACAGATATTTAATATTTAATCACAACTAATTGCCATGAGTTACCTCAAGATTAATCGCATTTTTAATAATAATTCTAATAATTCTAACAGATGTTATAAATATATCATATATTTCACTCCAAATTTCCCACTTGTTTGTTTGTTTCAAAATGGAAATGTATTCATTATTCATTTCTAATGTGTGTTTTAATAGTCTAAAAATGGCACGTGGCTCCTTTAAGAATTATGTTCCGGTTTTGGTTGCTTTCAATATAAACTGGTTATACACTACGGTCATATACGCTAATACAGTGAGGAGCTCATACCTGTTGTGAACGCGCAGCTAGTAAGGCCTAATTCGGGGGATATTTAGGACGCGTGAATGGAGGCACTGAAGTTTCTTTACTCAACACAACGCAGAATAAAATGAATGGCGTTAAAACTAATTTGTTATTAACAGCGCTACTATATACCTGTTCTAAGCGTTTTGCAAACACTATAAATAAATCATTACTTAACCTGTCCATTTTACAAAGCGGTACAGATTAAAAAAGGACATTTTACTTGTTCCTGGAATCTTCAGCGCCGCAAAAAAATTGGCGGGGTACAATTACATATACCTGCTAAGACGAGACATTACAGTATCCTGTTCCTGTAATTGCGTTTGCTACACTAGCTCCCATCAATCGTGGGTTTTTTTTCCTGATTAAACGCACTGATTAGCGTGCCCCTTTTTCACTGTACCTGGCTGAGTCTTAAAAAAAAAAAAAAAGAAAAAAACAGTATGGAATTGACCACCCACTCGCGCTCATAAATAATTCACATGCTTGGCATCCGCCACGTCTCCGCCGTACTCTTGTTTTCGCTTGCCTTTGGCTAAGGCTTCTGCCGTAATCCAATCAATTCGCTCAGAACGGACTGTGTTTGGGTTTGAGGAGTACAGTTCAGCAGTCATGTGACCCTGACAGATGGTGACAGCTGTCAGCAGTCAGCTCCAAGCAGTGTGCTAACCACTTCCTCGTCAAACATATGCCATTCAGTAAGTCTCGAATGAGTAGTTACACGCAACTTTTGACTCCTGGGCGCGTGCGGAATATGCTTATCGCGGAATGTTCGGCAAAAAATTACCGTTGGACGGGTTTAGCTAAAAGGTAACAAAGGACTACTCTACCTTGGTTGTTCCAGCGATATTTCTCATCAGCAGAACTGCAAAGAAGAAAAGAGAGGGGAAAGAACATGTGATTAGACATTGGGCCATAAAATGCTGCTTTTGGAGGATCGCATTCCACGTTTAGTCCCTGTTTACTGTTATAACCTCCACTATGGTGTATGGTGTTAGTAAAGTCAGGTACTGATGCAGGGCATACAGCATTCCATACTGATGCTCAATAGGGTTCAGGCCACTCCAGATCTTCTGCTCAAACCTATTTAAACCATAGATTAAAGAGAGGCTCAGAGGCTTGAACAGGTTCGGGTCTAAACTAAAATATTATGGCACCCAAAGACCTCCTGCACAATTGTACAGTATCAAGAGGTTTCATGTACAAACACTGTTACCTTACTGGAGCAGAAATTCTGGAGTATATAGAAATACTGGCGTAATTATTTTTCAGCTTACATTTTAAAAACACATAAACGGCTCCATCCGGATAGAGTGAATGTGGTTGTGGTTGGATGAGATATAAACATATACCATTCCGACACCCTATTGGTTTGTACTGTATTGGTTTGACATAGCCAGTGTTGGGGGTCGTTACTCAAAAACAGATGATTTCTTAAAAGGGATTATTTCTCCACTAGTGGTGGAGCGGGTGTTTTCTCTTCGCCCTCTGCAAATGAAGCTACAGTAGGGAGTTCTGTAGAGAGACGCTTGAATAAATTAGCGATCGGCACAACCTAAGCTTTTGTCCTTAATGCCATTTTCCCCCTCTTACATTACTTTTATCCTTCAAGTCCTTTACTTTTACACTTTTACTTGAGTTAAAAGCTCGACCCCTTACTACAGAAGTCTTTTTAAACCCTACCTGAGCAATGAATGTGAACGCATTTGACACCGGTGTACCACAATATACCTCCACTTTTATGGTAACAGTGTGGGGAAGAACAGCCGAGGTGCCCCCCATACTTTTACCCATAATAGTCGACGTAAATCCGACAAATGACTGAAATACCTTAAACATGTACGAGACTCTGTTAGCGCTGTTGTCCTATACCAGGACACTTTTTGAAACACGACCACTCGCTAATCAATAGAAGAGGCCGAAAGCCCATAGAGGCAGGTACGGTAATCATGATTATAGATTGGAAGGAAATGTGGGGTTGAGGAGCTCCATACTGCTGATCGATGATCTGGAATAAGGGCGTACAGTAAACAGAACTCTGCTCGGGAGGCGTTCGAGAGGTTAAACACTCGCTCATTGTCCCTGAGCCACGCTGCAGATGCTAAATCACTCTATTGATTCTCTTCTGGTGTGTGTTTTGCGTGTAAATTTGGCCCCGCGAGCTCGCACCGTAATCGTTCGGGGGGGGGAGGGTTCTGAGAAAGCAAAACAAACAAACAAATAAATAAATAAATAGCTAGAAACACGCCACATGTTGATAAGTCTGTGGAGCGTTCCTCCCTAAAAGTTCATCCATTTGTCAGTAATTATAGAGGGAACAACTTGGCACAAAGACCAAAGACTGTCTGAGAGATGAGCTACGAGCAATTTGGGTAAAAACGCTTGCATGTTGGGCTTAATGAGAAATGCTCAATGCTTTTTTTGGGGTGTGGGGGGGGGCTAAATTTGTTGACTTTTGTAAATTTGTAAATGCTTTTTTGGACATTGCTGAAGCAAAAAACCCCATAAATGAACCATAATAATTTACTTCAGCAATCAATATCACATCTGGGAAAGCAGGTCAACATGCGGAGGGATATATGCAAATTAGGGTTGTCAATCGTTTAAAATATTTAATAATCACGATTAATCGAACTGTTTCCGCACGTTAACTCGTGATTAATCGCACGTTTTCAATGTACCATATATGAACACTTTATGTTTCTAATACTCTAACTAACTAATAGATTCATTCATTCATTCAATCTTCTACCGCTATATCCGATCTTCCCTCGGGTCACGGGGAGCCTGTGCCTATCTCAGGCGTCTATGGGCATTAAGGCAGGATACACCCTGGATGGAATGCCAACCCATCACAGGACACACACACACACACACATTCATACACTAGGGACAATTTTCCAAGGTGCAGATCAACCTACCGTGCATGTTTTTGGACCGGGAGGAAACCGGAGAACCCGGAGAAAAACCCCCTGAGGCACGGGGAGAACATGCAAACTCCACACACACATGGCCGAGACGGGAATCGAACCCGGACCCGGGCGGTGTGAGGCGAACGTGTTAACCACTAAACCACCAGTGCCCCAACAGATTTTACTGTGGAAATTATTATATTAATATTAATTTCTTTGTTTACTTTTGTTAGTATTTTTTTTTCCAATTGTAAAATATGGGACGTGGCTCCTTTAAGAATTCTGTTCCGGTTGCTTTTCCATATAAACTGGTGATACGTTTAGGTTATACGGAAGCGCATTGCGTTCCCAAAAGAAAAATGGCGCTTGTGTAAGATTCCATACGGTAATATACGTTAATATAGCGAGGAGCTCATACCTGTTGTGAATGCGCAGCTAGTAGGCGTAATTCGGGGTAAATTTAGGAAGCGTGAGTGGATGTGCCGAAGTTTCTTTATTCATTTGTTGGTTGGCTTTTGTTCATTCGGCAACACGATCAGACGTTAATCACATGTTAATAACGTTTAAAGTGCGGTTAAAGTGCATTTACGTTAATAATAACACAAACTTTGTCAGCCCTAATGTAAATCTTTAAGTCTTTCAGGATGAGGTATTTATTGATAAGATAAGAGCACCGACTCGCTGAGGGTCAGCATGTGGTCGGCAGTTAATCATTGTTATTCACGGCCCCCGTCTTCACGAAGACAAAAGCCACTCGGTGCTACTCGGGTTAAAAGACGAGTGCAACTGTAAAAGAGTCAGCTGCCACTTGATATATTGAATAGACGCGCTGTCGAATTCTTCCACACAACAACTTCTTTTTTTTTTTACGCTGACGGGAAACTGGCGAATTCTGCCGAAAGCATCCGTTCTAGAATATGAAATAATTCTGTGGCGTTTCATATTGCCTTTCCATTATCTCAAAAGCCTATTGTCTGCCAGCAGTTTAAATCCAAAAATGTGCCGTTTTTAAACTCCCGAGAGAGCTAAGGGGAGGAGGAACACATGAATAAAGACTGAGGAAGAGAAAAGTATGCTATGACAGGCCACAGCAAAGCTCGTACTAGATGTGAAAAATGGGGGAGGGTGGGGGGGGGGGGGCGCTGAGGCAGAGAAAGAGGGTCAGGAAGAAAGAGACAGAAAGAGTCAGGCCCAGCGCCGCTGGGGGGGTCACTAGGTCTTTTCGCGACCGAAAAAAAAGAGAAAGGGAGACACAAGAATGAAGGGAGGCCTATTCTAAAATGGACCAGCTGTGGAAAAAGCCTCTGAGTGATAAACCGCCCCCCCTCCGCAAAGAAAAACAAAAGTGGATGCAAAAGGACGGCACACTCGTATATGTCGATGGCATCGGTGTGAAGAAGGTAGAGCCCCTCGACACACGGCAGCCACATGTGCATAATACGGCATGTGAAGAGGATTCTAATAATGGCACTAATGAGTGCCGATCAAACGCGCTCATCCGTGGAAAAAAAAAAAAAAAACAAAGCCGGGCCACCCATCAACCAGCACTGGATCAGCGGGACAGAAATCCCAGCTTTTGATGCTGGATGAGAGAAAAAGAAAGAAAGAAAGAGAGAGAGAGAGAGAGAGAGGAGGAGTGCTAAATGTGGACACTGGCTTACCAGAAAGCATTGCCAGGAGAACGACGTGCCAGCAGAACTATAAATCCGAGCGTTTAATCCATTTTAATAATTTGGATTCCGAGAACAAGGCTTGGGTTTCCTGGACAGGGAATTCTCGGGGTCAACAGTGTGAACGTCTCATTCTCAAGAAGGCGAGACAACAAAGATCAAGATGTCAAGACTTCGGAGACTGCAGTGTTTGTGTGTGTGTGTGTGTGTGTGTGTGATGGATTCGGTCTTGATTTAAGGGTCGAGAGCAAGGATGCTCAGAAAATGTGGACACTAAAATAGGAGCTAAAATGTGAATAACGCTGCGTTTATACATTCTTTAATTGTGTATTATTTTACATATTTTAATGATCCCGTCAGGGTCACCAATGATACAGCACCCCAGGAGCACAGAGGGTTAAGGGCCTTGCTCGAGGACCCAAGATGAGCAGCTTGTCGATACTGGGATTCCCAATCTTCCGATCGGTAACCCAGCACCTTAACACACTGAGCTACACCCCCTCCCTATTTGGCAATGCAGTACAAATCCCAGCAACCAGCACCACCAAGCTGCCACTAGTGGGCCCTTGAGAAAGGCCCTTAACGCTCAACTGCTCAGTTGTGGATAAGAGCGTCTTCCAAACACCGTAATGGCATGAATGTTGTTGTATGAAAGCGTAAACATGACAACATGCGCATAAAAACATTATTTAAACATTATTAAAAACGTTATTTATTTTTCAAATCCACGCTGGATGTACGTCTCGCGGTCGGAGGCAGTTCTTGGCTGACAGGGAAGGAAGTCAGTGTGGACTCGTTGCTATTGTGGTCGACGTGCCGGAACCGTTTGATGCATTGTGTGTCCCCGAGATGTTGATCTGCACACAATAGTTGTACAGAGTGATTCTTTAAGCTTCCGCAGCCTTCCTGACAGCTGACAGTCTGCCCATTCTTCTCGAAATTCTCACTGGCGATGTGTTGAACTGCAGAACTGATGCTCGATGGATGTTTATTTACTAGTGGTGGTGGGTGGTGGGGGGAAGGGGGGGGGGGGTGGGGGTGGGGGGGGGGGGTTAGGCTGGGGTATTGGACTGCCTAATCATAAGAGTTCAAATTCCAGCACTGACAAGCGCTCACTGGCTGGACCTTTGAACAAGTACCTTAACCCCCATCACTCGAATAAATCATTGCAAGTCGCTCCTGATAAGAGTGCGTGCCAAATGGAGCAAACGCGGTCCATTCTGTGTGAAAATGTTAAGTAGATTGTGGCGCTTCTTTTTTTTTTTTTGGCTATTAATGATAGCCAAAAATGCTATTAATGCTATTGATGCTATTAATGCTATTGATGCTATTGATGCTATTGATGCTATTGATGATGCTATTAATGATGCATTTACATGTATAGCATTTGGCAGGTTCCTTTCGTTGCCACAAACAAGCTTTGGCTTGTTGACGTCTAACCATTCCCATGCAAAATGATGAAACCACGCCCATCTTGGAAACAAGCTCTTCGGATTGGTCGGAGCACACTGATGGGTATATTAGCAAGCTCGCTGTGCCAAAACGATGTTTTTTTTTCGAACCATAAACTCAAATGAATCGATAATAGCGATTAATCGCCCCAGCTTTAATTCCACATAAAATCACACAGAAATCCAAGATCTAACGAGGAGGTATTTAGTTTCGACTTAATATCTGCTACAAGGACGGCGGTTCTGCATTTAATCACTCAACAATGATGGAACTCGAATGAATGGACATTCAGATGAAGATCTCAAAGTTCTCTCCTTATACCAGCTTAGGATGTTTTATTCTCGCCACAGTCACCAATGTCTCTCTCATTCCCGATAAAATAAGAGGCACTTAACATGTACATTCCAACTCTTTATCTCCGTAAAGACGCTTTGGGGAAATATCCATTGTTAAAAGTCCTATACAGTAGTTTAATATAGTAGTAGTAGTATAATGTTAAGGCCGTTGGATTCAAATCCACACCAAACATTTGTGGGGTCCTAAAACAAGGTTCTATCACTGTTCAGTGTACGAACGAGATAAGTTGTTTAAGATAACGTGTGTGAGAACGTCTATACAAATTGAATAGGTCATACTGTGTTCTTAAACTTAAAATCGAACCGCAGCCATGAACAAACCAGGGCAATCTTAGTGCCAATCCCGAGCCCAGATAAACGCGGAGGGTTACGTTAGGAAGGGCATCCAGGGTAACACGTGTGCCAAAAATGTGATTTTACTTAATAATCTGCTACTCAATTAGTGCGGAACATCACTGAGAGATTCTTTCGGCAAAGGTTGCAAATGGGATGTCCTTCGTTATACTGAAAAGATCTCAAATGCCAAAGGCTCCAGGACTATCAGTATCCACTGGTCCAGCACCTTACATTGTGAGTTTCAATCCGATTGACATAGGTCTGATGGGGGCACGGTGGCTTAGTGGTTACTTAGAGACACGTTCGCCTCACAACGCCAGGGTTCGATTCCCGTCTCGGCCATGTGTGTGTGGAGTTTGCATGTTCTCCCCGTGCCTCAGGGGTTTTTTCTCCGGGTTCTCTGGTTTCCTCCCCGTCCAAAAACATGCACGGTAGGTTGATTGGCACCTTGGAAAATTGTCCCTAGTGTATGAATGTGTGTGAATGTGAGTGTGTTTGTGTCCTGTGATGTGTTGGCATTCCATCCAGGGTGTATCCTGTCTTAATGCCCATAGACGCCTGAGATAGGCACAGGCTCCCCGTGACCCGAGGGAAGATCGGAAAAAGCGGTAGAAGATGAATGAATGAATGAAATGAATCTGCATTTGTAACTCGATAACGAGAATCGACTAAAAAAAAAAAAACTCGCCATCCTACTTTTGAAACCTTTTATCATGGCCTTGATTGTGCTTAAAGTTATTTTTAACCGCTTATGTAGTTCATCTTTTTAACTGTTGCCTGGCTTGTAGAGGTCGGGCCTTATTTATCTATTTATTTATTTGTGCCCAAATGCTCCTTTTTCTAGAAAACTCGTGCAATCTCGTACTGACGATTAAACGGCGACGAAACAAACGTTCGTTGCTTAAACGTGAACGCTTTCGAAAGGAGGTACCGTTTACTGGTGTGAAACAGTTTCGTCCGATACTGTCCTATATGCAGGACAGGAACAGTTGGTCCGAACAGTTGGTCTATGCGGGTTTGTCTCGCAGCTTCTCCAGGCATCGCTCGAACCGTGGCACTCTGCTGCAGCTCTGTCTAACGCCGCGAAAAAAGAAAGAAAAAAAGAAAAGGAAAAAAAAAAGAGAGAGAAAAAATTGCTTCTCGCTGGCTGTCACATGGCAAGCAGGGCACATGCCATCACCCTGCAGTGATGTTCCAGCTGGCACGCTCCCGCTATGTAAAGCTATCAAACAAGCACACAACCCACTCCTCCGTGTGTGTGTGTGTGTGTGCTGCCGACTCACGCTCTGCAAATCTCACATGCGGCTGAAGGCTTCGGCTCCAGACGTGATAATGAGCTGTTAAAGAAGTCTAATGTTAGAAGGCTTCTTTATCTGTGTATCATGTCATTTGTGGATGGTCATGGAAGACCTGGACTTGGAGACACTTGTTATGTTCAAATCAGTTCAAATTGGTAAAAAAAAAAGTAATAAAGAATAAAATATAGCTTTGGGGGGGGGGGCTTTTATGTTGTCTGATATTATTACACGAGTGTTTTTCATTCCTTCTCACTAATGTCACACCTTTCAGTCTATGAAATTCTACTGCTCAACTCCCGGTGGTTTAAGGCGCTGGGTTACTTGGGGGTTCGAGCCCCGGCATCACCAAGAAGCCCTTAACCCTCTGTGCTCTAGGGGGCGCCGTTTCGTGGCTGACCCTGCGCTCTGACCCCAGCTTCCAAAAAACAAGCTGGGATATGCGACGAAAGAATTTCAACTGTGCTGTGACAAATACGGTGGCCCCGGCGTACAGGATGCTGGAAAGGCTGCTGTCTGTTGGGCTGCCTCGCAGATGGACTGGGTTTAAATCAGCCGTGTTAAGCTGAAGTCACTCAGCCCGGGCAGAGCCGGGGCTTTCATCTCCTCTTAAACAACACCGATCGGCTGCCAAATCAATACACGCCGACTCTACTCTTACTGTACGCTAGGCACTTAGTATGAGTCAGGCAGCGCGGCAGACAGTCTTAATAAGGCTAATATCCAGAGTGCAGACACCCCGGGGTACGCGAGAGGCAGACGAGAGAGGATTTGCCAAAGCTCTTATTGCTCTCAGCACCTACTTTTTTTTGGACTTCAAACGCAGCAACCCTTCAAAACCTGTCACATCCTTAAATCGATGGGAAAAAATCCTGCAATGTGCCGTCTGACTGGCGCAGAAAAAAAAAGTACAACGTGCTCCGTTACATTTGTTTACATGGGCCAGGGTTATTCAGTTAGTTTGTCATGGGGGGGGGGGGTCATGATGAGTATCACAAATGAGGGGGTTGGAGAGATTGCAATATAAGTGATGACACAAACGGCAATATAAGAGGCCAATACGGTGTATTTTTGCACGTTAAGACACCCGACTACACTTTGTCCACATTAAAACATGTTTATATGTTGTATTTTGAAACTACATAGCCTACATAGCATTGTACAATGGGGTTTTTTTTGTATTTCTGAGGATCAAACAAATTCATATTTGTAACCTCAAAGTCAAAGTCAATTTTAACCTGAAACTGCGTGACAACAACACGTGTATTGGAGACGCACAAGATCATTCAAACAAGTACATATTCATTCATTCATCTTCTACCGCTATATCAGATCTTCCCTCGGGTCACGGGAAGCCTGTGCCTATCTCGGGCGTCTATGGGCATTAAAGCAGGATACACCCTGGATGGAATGCCAACCCATCACAGGGCACATACGCACATTCACACACACACACACACACACACACACACACACACACACTCTAGGGACATTTTTCCAATCAACCTACTGTGCATGTTTTTGGACTGGGGGGATTTACATTTACATTTGTAACATTTGGCAGACGCCCTTCTCCAGAGCGACTTACAACTGAGCAATTGAGGGTTTTGCTCAAGGGCCCACTAGTGTAAGCTTGATGGTGGTGGGTTTGAATCCGCGATCTTCTGGTCCAGAGGCCAACACCTTAACCACTGGGCTACCACCTCCATCTAAAGACATCCTGTACAATTGTTTACATCAAACTTTGTGGTAACAGTTTGGGGAAGTCAAGTGTCCGAATACTTTACTACATTAATACACTAATACACTTTACTACATTATACTGTCCATATTGAGATACTAAAATTACATTTGTAATTTAAACAACTGGCTGCATGTTTACAATTCAGTGCCGACAGAATGAACATTGAAAGGAAGCTGCTGCAAACGTAACCTTTACTTAAAGCGAGTTCTTGGAACGGAAAATGGTAATTCCTTCAGTCATCGCTTCGGAGAACACTTGTAGCGCCACCTAACTAGGGGCGCGAAATGGAACCTCTTGTGAAAACGTCCACCTGTGGCAAGTTCTAAACCACATGTCTCATGATTATCTTAAAATCTATAGTGAGCAATGACAATAAACTACATATCCCACAATACATGCGACTATGTAGTGACGACATCCCGCCACTAGAGTGCAGCGTATCCCATTTTACCGAGGGCGATTTTTCCAACGATCGGAATTGAGAAATTTCCATCCCAAAAAATCCAGGAAGTGATGCAGATGAATGGCACTTCCAAGAAAGATGGGTAATCCATATTTGTGCTTCAAAGAGAAAAAACATCTATGTGTTTTGTGTTATGATGCGACGTCGCTCATCAAACACTATATAGCGTCTTATAGTTCCTACTGGCCCTTCGAGTCCCACCGTGATGCTGATGTGGTCCATGGGGACAATGAGTTTGACTCCCTAAGTCTAAAACCTTTATTTCTTTTTGTTCCTTCTTCATGTCCTAACCATACAGATACTTCCTGAACTACTGTGTCCTGTAATCATTTCTTCCTGTCAACCCGCGTCTCCTTAACCCACAGTGCTGTGCTTTCACAGAGTCGGTATGTGCAAGTCCACAAGAGCCTGTTGGACTTATCTGGCAGAAACGCAGTCTAACAGCTTTGGCTTAATACACCCCCACGCTGTGCTGGGCAGACACTATTTATTGAGACGGCTCCACATGGCAGGATGAAGCTCGACAGAAAGCATTTAGTAAAAAAAAAAAAAAAAAAAGTCGAAGGCCTTGCTCACACGAGCGGATGCTCGCCGCATTCCGATTACAATTTTCTCGTCGGAAAAAACATCGAATTCTTTATAATAGTTTTCGTTTTCCTGCAGGAGAACTTAAACAAAGACAACGTAGACTTAAAATGAAGCGAAGGGATCCATTTTCACAACATCCTGTCATTAGTATGCTGTTTATGTAACCCTTATAAGTGAAAGACAGCATTCATTCTTCATTCTCGGACCTGCTTATACAGCTTATAACTGACATTTCGGCCTCGTCTCTGACCACGGGACATGTGCGCAATGACGGTGGCGGACGTGCAGTGCATAAAGCCTGCAAAAATAACACGCGAGTCTAAAGGCGGCACGATATCGACATTAAAACCCCAACAGGACCTTGATGTACACGTCATAAACGAGTTTGACATTACGCATGACAGGAAACGCTCAGCAACCTTGGCTCAAAGACAGGCTTTCTCAAAATGTCAACTTTAAACGACGGCTCGATAAATACACAGCCATCGAATGAAACGGGCTGCGTTGTGAGACGGTGTGAAGCTTGGCACGGGCACCGGGAAACACGCCTTTTACACGCAGGGGTACGAAGCCTCGCCGTTCATTTATCATGTGGATAACTTGTGGATTTTACTCAAATACAATTCCTGACCGGCATCGAAAGACAGCCATTAGCGTCGCTTCTAAATCGTGCTGACTCGGATCTGTGTCAGCATCTTTTTGGAGCGATGTTGTATGATATAACTGCAGAAGAGACTAGGAAACACTTACTAATTCGCTTTATTTGGACTTTTATTTGTGTTTCCGGTGTCACTCGCAGCACTTTGTACTATTAACAAACATCAAATCAAACAATCAGATGCAACCGATGCAAACGTTTTAATATTAGCAATCTTAGGATAAGATTAGGGATAAAAGCTTAGGATGAGATACAAAGTGTATGTCAAAGCAAGAAGTTTTACTCTCAGGCTAGAGTCGCAGTTCATCATACTCTAATTGATTATATAAACACACACACACACACACACACACACACACACCTGATACTGCTCACGCTCCCAGTCTCAGATCCCAGTTTGCATCGCTCCAGCTGGGTGGCCACTATCTGGCGCTCGGCTTCCAGCTCTCTGGTCAGTCTCTCGAACTGCAGCTCCTGTATGGAGAAAAGAAATAAGACACGAATGTTTAGAACGTACACAATTTGCCAGTCGAAAAAACATCCGTCTTTATAATAGATTGCGCTTTCCTGAACGGACCTTTAAAAAATACGTAAATCACGTACGTCGTTAACTGGTTCCTCGGAAAGCGACTGTTGACTGAATATGATGTTAACCGAACTGAATTATCCCATTTGTCTCAGGTCATGATCGGGGAAGCAATTTAGCGAATTCCTTTAGATCAGGGGTGGGCAAACTACGGCCCGGGGGCCACATCCGGCCCCTTGGTCCTTTTAATCCGGCCCGCTGAACTGCTTCGGCTTCTTTGCCACACCAGAAGAAAGTATAACCGAACAGCGGCGAGGACATTGTTGGAGTATGCTCAGTGAGAAAAATGAAGGAAAAAGACAGCGATTTTTTTTTCTTTTCTTTAAATAGAATATCCTTATTCTTTTGGTAGCATAATGAACATGATATCATTTACCGCTCTTTACAAGTGGAAAAGATTTATACTGAACCTAAGTTATGTTCAACGTTATTGTTGGTTCGGCCCACGAACACACCTCAGGTTTCTCATGTGGCCTTTTGGAAACTATAATTGCCCACCCCTGCTCTAGATGGTGCGAAAAATCCGACGTTAACTGAAGGCGACGTACACCGAGAGCGACGTACACTGAGATACCACTGTATTTCTGAGCTAAACCATCAGTTAACTCGTGATTAACCGCACGTTTTGTACCATAAATGAACACTTTATGTTTCTAATAGTATAACTAACTGTAGCAGATGTTATAATTATACAAATTTTGATGGAATAATGGCTCTTTATTGAGCCATTTTATCCTGAAAATATGTGCTACGTTCTTATAAAGTGGTCATTTGCAATGAAAACCACATATAAAAACGTTTTGTTTTTTTATTCAATGCAAAGAGATCTGCTATGTGATAAAAAAAAAGCTCAGTGGCTGCACTCAATCGCCCCCCCCCCCCCATCTTAATTAGATATGCACCACATAACATTTAATGACAAAGCTGTCAATGCCAAATCAGACTGAAATCCCAGTGCGCCTCTTTATAGTAAGCACTGTGGAAATCCAGTTAGAGACAGCCAGTGAGAGAGAGAGAGAGAGAGAGAGAGAGAGAGAGAGAGAGTGTCAACTTCAAACCTAGTCCGAAATATATTTGGAGAAATTTCACATCACGCACTCGCAAATCTCCCAATTGCCGCCCAACACTTACAAACCGCCCGGGGAACGTGCAAAACAGCAGTGACTTCGCAGGACAGTGTGTATTCGAGCTGCCATAAAATTAGGAACAGTGTGCAAAGCACACAAACAAACAGCCCTCTCTTGGATTATTCGACTTCTTATACGGCTATTAGTGCAATTTCACATGGCACTACGTTACTGATTACTGAAATGGAGGGAGAAAGTCTGGCTTTCTGAGAAACAGGTTTGAAAAGGAGAAAGAAAGAAAGAGAGAGAAAGAGAAAGAACACAAAAGAGAATGTTGAGGGAGAGGGGCAGGGAAAAAAATGCCACAAGGACAAGCCCCACTTTTCTTTTCTGTAGATTAGTTTAACAATGCACTTAATAATCATAATAATAATCATAATAATATGTGCAGTGTATAGTAACAAAGTAAATAATAATATTACTAAACAATAGCAAAAGATTTGCAATAGATTTGGCTGCTTAGATGGCACTATAGGCATCCATCCATCCATCCTCTCTCTCTATCTCACACACACACACACACACACCACACACACACACACACACACACACACACACACACACACATATACACCCACACACTCCTCTCTCTCTCTCTCTCTCTCTCTCTCTCTCTCTCTCTGTCTGTGCAGTTTAAGAGTGCTGGGGAATTCATCACCTGCTCTTCTGGGCAGGAGCCCAGATGAAGGCTACAGAAATGTCCATTCAACTTGTCGAACAAGAGAGTTCTCTATACACACACACACACACACCCACACACACACACACACACACACACACACACACACACACACACACACACCACTGCGGAACTGGGATAGAGGGAAACTATACACACCGGCAAGAAAGCGCGGAAACCGGGTCGTAAGGTAATCAAATTAAGAATGCAACTGCAAACAGTCAGGAACATGATTTCGAGGCTTTCTGTTGTAACCGTTTGGTATCGCCGACATTATTGCGAACCCCCCCCCCCCCCCACCCCCACACACACACACACACACACACACACGCCTCCACCCGCTATTCATGCTGAGTGTCGCTATTTAAACAGAAGCCTTAGAAATCATTTGAGCCACACACACATATCTCCGTGCATATATTATATATATATATATATATATATATATATATATATATATATATATATATATATATATATAGATATATAAATAAACTAATAAACATCCTACAAATGCAAACTCATTAAAAGCATGCAATTCTGACCTTGCGTTCGCACCGCACTTTGAACTAACGCCGAGCACCTGTTGTTGTTGTTTCAGGCGCACAAACTCCACGCGAGGGAAAAAAACAAAAACACATGTCGGGGAGGGAAAAAAAAAACAACAACACGGGAATAAAGAAGACAGCGTGCATCAGTGGTAGCATCCAGACTCGGCTCTCTCACTGCACTGCACACCGCTTTAACATCCACTCAACAAGCGGAGGGAGAGAGAGAGAGAGAGGGAGAGGAGGGAGGGAGAGAGGAGAGAGAGAGAGAGAGAGAGCGCGAGCTGAAAGCCTCGCGGAGAGCGCGAGGACGTGCTGCGCGCTCGGGCACAAAGGTCGCCATGGCAACAGACAATTTCGGAGCCCCTTCGGCATGATTTATGCAACGCTTGCCTTCCCCCAAAAAAAAAAGAAAGAAAGAAAAGAGAGGCCCCGCCCACCTGCGCTTCCATTCCCCGCCCCTGTTCTGACGCCATTTGAGGCTCAGGATGTACTATTGTGGGGTGAAACAACTGTAGGGGCTTTATTTATTTATTTATTTTTTTATGATGGCTATGAGAGTAAGATGTGTTTTTTTCCACCCCATCCGGTTGAGAGAGCAGAGAAGCAGCACTCTGTTCCATCCATAGGTCTCGCTCTGAGGATGCTAAGTGCCTATTATGCTCCGGCGGCCTACAATAGCCTGGCTCTCAGTGGCAGGAGCTGAGTAAATATAGCCTTCGGTGCAGGAAGTCCAGAGGCGACCGTCCAGTCACCACTCGACAAATTATTGCAATTACTGTCACTGTTCTTTCAGACTAACAAGACCCCTTAAGAGAGTAATGAGACCCTTAAGGTGTAATAAAAAAAAAAAAGATGGTCGGCTGCACGACATGGAGAGGTAGAGTCTGTCCAGCAGGTCACTGGTCCCAACAAAATGATGAGCTGATGAACCGTATAAACAATCACTAAGTTAGAGGTATTACAAGATATTAGGCCCTTTTCCTTTAAACGAGGATTTTACAAACAAGGGCTTTTATTAATGATTGTATAATAAATTGATAATAGCACATGAAAAAAAAATGGCCTTATAAGTAACGGTGGAGGAACGACATCAACCATGTACCTGAGCAAAAGTAGAGATGTTATATATTACTCCAGGAAAAGTGCTCGCTTCAAACTTTCACTTGAGAAAAAGCCTTAAAGTGTTTGCCTTCAAATGTACATCCAAAGTGATAATTTTGCCACATGAATCTGTCTTAATCAACTCAGTTAATGATATTAATGACTCAAACACTGATTGACATGGATTCAAATGATCATGCGTTCCATCGAGTACTTAAAAAGAACCGCACATGTGAACCGTAGGTGTTTATTCCTTCATTTATTGCTCTCATAATGTTCGGCTTGCTGTTGAACTGTATGTTTGTGGTAGGTAGATACCACCAAACGGAAAACGATACGCAGTTCAAAACACAGCGTATGCTCTACACCAGGGGTCTCAGACTCGCGGCCCGCGGGCCAACTGCTGCCCTCGGGACGATAATTTGCGGCCCCCGTTAATATAAGAAATCTTTTTAATAAGAAAGATTGACGTCAGTGCGGCCCGCAAGATTGTTGTTACGGCAAGCGGTGAAGAAGCAGAAGTAGCAGAATTGACTTTAGAATAACAAAGAGCTTTTATTTTAACAGCCCAGGTGTAACCTAGAAGTACGTCATCTTAAAGACAATACATCGAACTCATACCCCGAACCAGAGCCATGGCTGCGCACGTCAAACATGTCTTGTTGTGTGCGGAGCTGAACGAACCAATCACGGTGAGGTATATGGCTCTGGAGGGCGGGACATCGGCTGGGCTGTCCAGTGCCTCGCTCACTCACTCATTCATTCATTCATTCCTCCAGTAAGGTGGGCGGAAAAGAAGCCCACAGTCCTCCGCTGCTCTCAGTTCAGAAATGAAGGAGGTGCTGTGATCTGTGATCCAGCCTGTGTCTGTGTCTGTAGCCATCTCCATCATGACCGATCCCGCTCATTGAGGTGCTGTGTGTTTGTTCTTCTCACAAACTCCGTCCTACTTATTGTAGGCGCGTCGCGGGTGAAACTGAAACTTAACAGTAAATGCGTTTATATGACACTTGAGAAATTCGGATAACTGCCGCTATCCGATACGATTGGAGAAGGAGAACTCCGATTTAGCTGCCCAGATCTCTCTGCCATGTACACACCTTTCTCTGATAACGATCGGAAAGCGAAAGTGCGCATGCGCCACAGCCTCCGTGCAACTGAAAGTCAAAGTTATACCCGAGACTGACTCCTAGTTGTAATCACATATTACACAGCCTGCAGTGCAATTCTGCACTCAAAGCCAAGTTCAGGGAGGTGAGTGGAGACGCAGACAAGCTTCTGCAATTTTTGAGAGAGTTGACCCCCAACTTCCCTGAACTTTCCAGAATGTTCAAGCGGACCATTTGCCTTTTTGGGAGCACATACTTGTGTGAGAAGCTCTTCTCCTCCTTGAACTTCAATAAGTCCAAGTACAGGTCCAGACTTACTGATGAGCATCTTCAACCCCTACTGAGGGTCTCCACTGCTTCCTCCCTCAAGCCAAATGTGGCTCAGCTATGTGAGAAGAAGCGCTGCCAGGTCTCCAGCAGCAAGAAGTAGGCAAGAGAAGCCATGTTCAGAACATTCATTCATTCATTCATCTTCTACCGCTTTATCCGATCTTCCCTCGGGTCACGGGGAGTCTGTGCCTATCTCAGGCGTCTATGGGCATTAAGGCAGGATACACCCTGGATGGAATGCCAACCCATCGCAGGGCGCACACACACATCCCCACACACACACACACACACACACACACACACACATCACCACACACACACACACCCACACACACACACATTCATACACTAGAGACAATTTTCCAAGGTGCCAATCAACCTACCGTGCATGTTTTTGGACCGGGGGAGGAAACCGGAGAACCCGGAGAAAAAAACATGCAAACTGGGGGAGAACACGGGGAGAACATGCAAACTCCACACACACACATGGCCGAGACGGGAATCGAACCCGGACCCTGGTGGTGTGAGGCAAACGTGCTAACCACTAAACCACCGTGCCCCCCTATGTTCAGAACAGTTCATGTTTAATGTTCCATTCATGTTCATAAAGTTAAAGGTTAAAGAACTGTTAAATCAGACATTCATTTTTTAAATTTATTTATTTAATTCATTATTTTGTGTTAAAAATAAAGATATTTGAGAACATTGGAATGATTTATCAGCGCTTTTCTCGTGGAAATCCTGATGCGGCCCAGCCTCACCCAGCCTCTGCCTCCAGCGGCCCCCAGGTAAATTGAGTTTGAGACCCCTGCTCTACACCGATTGGTGGCTTGATGCTCGCTTGACCAGTTAAGTTGTGATCCACTCGTACATAAAAAGGAATGACTGATTTTGTAAAACGTTATTAGACTTGTAGTGAAATAGTTTAGTAAAGATATGTGAAGAAAACTACTTAAGTAGCTTTTCCACTATTATTTATATAATAATAATAATAATTAAATAATAAGGGGCACGGTGGTTTAGTGGTTAGCACGTTCGTCTCACACCGCCAGGGTCTGGGTTCGATTCCCGTCTCGGCTATGTGTGTATGAAGTTTGCATGTTCTCCCCGTGCCTCAGGGGTTTTTTCTCCTGGGTTCTCCGGTTTCCTCCCCCGTCCAAAACCATGCATAGTAGGTTGATTGGCACATGGAAAATTGTCCCTAGTGTATGAATGTGTGTGTGCCCTGTGATGGGTTGGCATTCCATCCAGGGTGTATCCTGCCTTAATGCCCATAGACACCTGAGATAGGCACAGACTTCCCGTGACCCGAGGGACGATCGGATAAAGCGGTAGAAGATGAATGAATGAATTAAATAATAAAGCCCTAATTTGCAAATCCACTTTAAAGGCACTGATTTTATTGGCGCATGGTTTTTCTATCTCACACTTCCTAAATTTCCCCGAATTATACTTACTAGCTGTGCATATCACAACAGGTATGAACTCCTCCACTATATTACTGTATGGAACCCAAACCTATCACCAGTTTAATGGAAAGAAACCGGAAAGAAACCGGAACATAATTCTTAAAGAAGCCACGTCCCATATTTTACAATTAAATCAACCACTAAAAAAATAAACATTTAAATGAACAAGAAACTAATTTCCAGAGTAAAACAAATAAGAGAGAGAGATCTGGAGTGAAATGTATATAATTATAATATCTGTTACAGTTAGTTAAGACTATTAGAAACATGAAAAGTATTCATTTATGGTACAGCGTAGACGTGCGATTAATCGCGAGTTAGCTCGTGGAAATGGCGCGATTAATAGCGGAGTGTGACTTTTGAATGATTGGCTCATTATTGTTATCACTGATCAAATATGCTACTATGAAAAATATTTGGAGGGAGATTTGCCTGCACTGTATTTATTGCCTGTATTTGTATTTACTATTTTATACTCCGCCATAATACATACTATATTCTCACTTCCGTTTGTTATATATAACAAAGTACTCTGTTCGCGTTTTAAAAGATGAGCATACAGAGCACTTTATAGTATTATCATCTGTTCCTATATTTGGCCATAAATAGACAGTAGATTGATAAAGCTACATTACAATCTTCGAAATAACCGGTCACTTCAACAATGACCTTTTACTGTCCTTTATAATTACGAATGTCTATGAGTCATTTCAACACTATGTATGTATGTATGTATGTATGTATGTATGTATGTATGTATGTATGTATGTATGTATGGATGGATGTATGTATGGATGGATGTATGCATGTGTATGCATGGATGTGGATGTATGCATTGTATGGATGGATGATGATATGGATGGTATGTATGCATGGATTGTATGTGGATGGATGGTATGGATGGATGTAGGATGTATGTATGTATGTATGGATGGATGGTTGGATTTATTAAATAAAAATCCTTTCCCCCATATTTTTTAACCTATAATAAAGTATGTATTCATTCATTCATTCATCTTCTACCGCTTTATCCGATCTTCCTCGGGTCACGGGGAGCCTGTGCCTATCTCAGGCGTCTATGGGCATTAAGGCAGGATACACCACTGGATGGAATGCCAACCCATCGCAGGGCAACACATCACATACACACACACACACACACACACACACACATTCACGCACACACATTCATCATACACTAGGGACAATTTTCCAAGGTGCCAATCAACCTACCGTGCATGTTTTTGGACCGGGGGAAACCGGAGAACCCGGGGAAAAACCCCCTGAGGCACGGGGAGAACATGCAAACTCCACACACACATTCCCGAGACGGGAATCGAACCCGGATCCTGGCGGTGTGAGGCGAACGTGCTAACCACTAAGCCACCGTGCCCCCTTAAAGTATGTATTCTGCCATCTAATATGATGGGCATTATTATTAAACGCTGCTGAGCACTGTAGAGTCCACCTACCCAGGGTTCACTCTTTACACGTGTTTCTGTTCTGTACGTTACTCACTCAAGTTTGGAAGTTATCCTAACAGGTTTTTTTTTCCTCGAGAGCTTCCTGCTTTTCCGACTGTATTGGTGGCCTTGGCAGCGCTAAGCGGAGATAATTTACTCTATACTTTCCACCGAGCTGATTTGCCCTCTGCTTATTAAGTGCTATCTATTTTTTTTTTTTTTATCCCACACTCACCATGGGAAGCTTCTGGTGAGCCGAGGAGCTGCCTTACAACTGAATGAGAATGTATTGCTCATTTTCTTTCTGTCTCTCTGGTACCTTCTACTATATGTTTACCTCCTTGAAGGGTTTTGGAGACTCGCTGTCTAAATGTGGTTAACTTGCTGCGAAAAGACACTTTTTTTTTTGATATATTGAGAGTCTGGATTGGATTGTACTACCTGATTAAAAAAAAAAAAAAAAAGTATTATCCTGATATTCTACATAGTAGCACATAAGCAGCTTTTCGCTATTCTGTTAACGTTTCAAAGCCGATGCAGAAAACGCTTGTATCTTTACGAAAAAAAACACCAAAAAAAACGTAACACGTCAGATAGCACACGGAATATCTTACACACACTCTGAGCAGATATTCGGATGTCTGATTCTATGTCCGTCTCGACCGGGACTCGATGTCGGTGCTCACAAAAAGGCCATCAGATTCCGAATTCAGACGTCTGGCGAAAATCTTGAACAGTCCCAGGCCCCATCAGTCGAAACAGCTTGTTGTTTGTAACCTCATAAGGCAGAGTGACAACTGACCAGCTCTGACAGTACGAGAAAGGAGTCGTTATTTATAAAGGGGGGGGATGTAATAGCAAATATTGTTCGACTGAAATCAATTATCCAGGAGCTGAGACTGACTCAGACGCTGGCATTTCTCTACACAATGCCACTCATAACTCAGTGGCCCAAGGCATCCTGATGATTACCTACTAGTTGAGTCACCACAACTGACTCTACCACCTTTGGTACTCACACGCACACACACACACACACACACACACTGACTCCTTGGCATGTTTTGTCTAATATGATGCATCATAAACAGATCAGCCTTGGGCATATGCCTGCTGTTAATGTTTAGTGGCTTCAACAGCAAAGACAACACACTCGTGTACACATTTCTGGACCTTCCCAGTGTTTGCAAAAAGCTGTTTTCTATAGTGCGCCATTAGTTAGGTCAGGCACTCCAGTTCTATTTCTGAAATATGTGTCCTCTGACGGCTACTGCCATTACGTTACTGCTTCACAGAGGAGCTTTCTATCCAGAAACATATCCACCCACCGTTTTACACCACGCCGCTCGAGCCCACACTGACCCCGATGCTAGAGCAGTTAACTGGCGTAAAGCCAGACCCGGCGCGGATGCTTTCGGAGCCTGGGGATGCGGTTATATCACGCTCACCAGTGAGTTTCCTCCAGGTCATTGCCTGCTTTCTTTTCAAGACGCTTTTGATGGATGATGACGACTACATCAGTAATGCGCCCTAATCTTGCTAGCACTGCAGGCATTACCGAGATGGGTCACGGACCGGATCTCTAACACTAGTAAAATGTGCCTCTGTCAAAAAAATAAATAAATACAATAGAAAGCTCAAAAAGTGATCCCACTGGGAGTACAGGACATTTTCAAAGCCTTTTTTTGGGGGGGGGGGGGGGGGTTGGGGGGGGGTTCTCCCCGTGCCTCAGGGGGGTTTTTCTCCGGGTTCTCCGGTTTCCTCCCCCAGTCCAAAAACATGCACGGTAGGTTGATTGGCACCTTGGAAAATTGTCCCTAGTGTATGAATGTGTGTGTGTGTGTGTGCCCTGGGATGGGTTGGCATTCCATCCAGGGTGCATCCTGCTTTAATGCCCATAGGCACAGACTCCCCGTGACCCGAGGGAAGATCGGATAAAGCGGTAGGAGATGAATGAATGAAGGCGGATTTAATGCCGTCTTTATAAATGGGTCCTTGCACTGGGAATCTTCACCATAGAACTGTTATAACTATAGGTATGTAACTATAGGTACGGTATATGACCTAATACTCTCCTTAAGGATAGAAGTTATCATTGCTGCTAGGTATGTGTCACCATGCAGATTTTAATAGACCATCCTAATGAATATTATTCAGGTTTTTGTACAAGTCTCCTAGAAAAAAAGTTGCATCATGTAACGGTCACTGCCTAAAAGTTGTTTATCCCTCGTGAGCAAGACAGTGGTAATTCATTCATTCATCTTCTACTGCTTTATACGACTTCTCTCTCGGGTCGCGGGGAACCTGTGCCAGGTGTCTTCAGGAATCAAGGTAGGGCACACACTGTACGGAATGCCAACCCATTGTAGGGCACACACACACACACACACACACACACACATATAGGTGCCAACGTGCATGTTAATGAACTGTGGTGAAACTGCAGAACCTGGAGAAAAAACCCTCTGAGGCACAAGAGAAAAACATGCACAAACTCACACCACACACACACGCGGCAGAGGCGGGAATCGAACCCCCAACCCTGGAGATGTGAGGCAAAACATGCTAACCGCTAAGCCACCGTGCTACCCGTTCCAGTGGTAATTCCCTGAGATGGTATGAGGACGAAACCTCGAGAGAAAGCAGGCTCAAACTGCAAAAAAAAGCTTGTTTCTATGAAATAAAATATTTAAAAAATATTTTAAAAAATATTATTTCTTATAAAAAAATGTTTTTGCCATGAAAGACTCTTAAAACATTGCACATTAATCTATAAATCTATAAATATAAAGTAAGAAAACTGTACAAGTTCAGTCATGGCAAGTAAATGCTCAGTGGTTATGCCCTCTGTACCAGAAGCTTATAGGTTCAAGTCCCACCAGTACTACTAATGACTAATGCTGCCTCTAGCGGTTAAAAAAAGCTTAAAAGCTGGCTTTTATTTTGGTTAAATGACAATAAAATTGATTATCGACTAGATATTAATTTCAAGAATTCTTATCAAGTCGGTATTGTTTACCCGATTGGCAGATTTATTCATTTTAATTTTTTTGTGTGTGATTTTAATACATTTTAATTAGACATAAGTGAATCTCGCTTGTTTCATGGAGGGCATCTTCATCCGGGCGGCACCGGAAAGTCCACACATTGCAGTGTTCTCGGGCGAAGTAGTGATGCAAAGCTATTCATCCAAGAATTTATTGCAAGGATTAAAATATAGTTATAATTTTGCCGGACAACCTATTCTTGTTAGGACCGTGTTCTCATTAGTGGACATGAACACTAGCTTTTACAATCCTGCAACTACAGGAACAACCATAAAAGCATTAAAGCATTGCACATTGTGCTTGTTAGTGTCTAATGTGCTGCTAAGAGACAGAGCTGGTACTCCCTGTACATATTACATCCTGTTTATTGCTGTGAAGTTTTTCACAGTTTCTTGGACTGTGGATGCCCCGTATTCTACATAGTATCAAGTAGGCAGCCTACAAGGCTTGCATTAATATAGACAATCATTCATTCATTCATTCATCTTCTACCGCTTTATCCGATCTTCCCTCGGGTCACGGGAAGCCTGTGCCTATCTCAGGCGTCTATGGGCATTATGGCAGGATACACCCTGGATGGAATGCCAACCCATCGCAGGACACACACACTCACATTCACACACACATTCATACACTAGGGACAATTTTCCAAGGTGCCAATCAACCTACCGTGCATGTTTTTGGACCAGGGGAGGAAACCGGAGAACCCAGAGAAACCCAGAGAAAAAACCCCCTGAGGCACGGGGAGAACATGCGAACTCCACGCACACATGGCCGAGACGGGAATCAAACCCGGACCCTAGAGGTGTGAGGCGAACGTACTAACCACTAAACCACCGTGCCCCTTATATAGACAATCTTCCAAAATAATAATAATGATAATAATCATTTTGGCACTGAGTGTCAGACTTTTTTCTGCTTGACTTTCATAAAGACATTTAGACAAAAATCTGTTCGGATCGTCTTGTGCATTTTCCCCGGGGATAGGGTCCGGGGCTCCGGCGTGACCTCGTGTCAGATAAGAACTATAGAAATTGGACGGATGAACACCGGCAAAATCCCTTAAGCCACACTGCTGCGCCGTAATATTGAAGAGAAAAATGAAGTGTTATTGGAACGAAATAGTGATGGTTCAGCAAATTGCCCCAACGGTAAAAAAGTAACTTTCTAAAGACCATTCAATTATATAACAATTATATAATAAAAACAAATTTCGAAAAGTGCAATAAAGAAAGAAAACGGTGTGCGTGGGGTTGGGGGGGGGGGGGGGGGGGGGGTGGGGGGGGGGGGGGGGGGGGGGGTGTGTGGGGTGGTGGGGGGGGGGGGACGGGGGACGGGGGGGGGACGGGGGACGGGGGGGGTAAGGGTTGCAGAATACTGTCAGTGGAAGAATTTTGGCAGATTTCTTTTTTTTTTCTTTCCCCCTTTAATGTTTCTTTTGTTACTCAGAACGAGCTTCGAATCCTCTGCTCCAGACAAAGTACTACTCTAAAGTCAAAGCATGGATTTTGACAAGTCTATTTCTCTTAGAACACTGTGTATCCAGTGCAAATCAATTTTCTATGAACTATTCCATTCATTCCAATGAGGCGGTTCATTAAAGGAGCTCTAGAGGATCTCAGACTCGGCAACTTAAGAACTACAGCCGCAAAAAGTCATTCGTTACGTCAATAAAAAAAATACGAGTGTGAAAAGCAATCTAAACACAGTAGGGGAAAAAAATATATATATACTGATTTGGTATTTGCAAATCTGAGAATGATGGATGCAGTTTCCAGCTTACATTACAAAAGCTCAGGGACACTATTTGAAAGATTTTGTTGTTGTTGTTGTTGTTTTTTTCCAGTGTTACCTACCAAACATCGAGTAGGCAGCACGGTGGGTGCTTAGTGGTTGGGGCACGATGGCTTAGTGGTTAGCAAGTTCGCCTCACACCTCCAGGGTTGGGGTTCGATTCCCGTCTCGGCCATGTGTGTGTGAGAGTTTGCATGTTCTCCCCGTGCCTCAGGAAGGTTTTTTCTCCAGGTTCTCCGGTTTCCTCCTCCCGGTCCAAAAACATGCACGGTAGGTTGATTGGCACCTTGGAAAATTGTCCCTAGTGTATGAATGTGTGTGTGTGTGTCCTGCGATGGGTTGGCATTCCATCCAGGGTGTATCCTGCCTTAATGCCCATAGACGCCTGAGATAGGCACAGGCTCCCCGTGACCCGAGGGAAGATCGGATAAAGTGGTAGAAGATGAATGAATGAATGATTGTCTATATTAATGCAAGCTTTGTAGGGTGCCTACTCGATGTAATGGAGAATTAATGCCTGGGAAAAATGTCTATATGTCTGTCTCTTAAAAAACCTAAACAGTTCATTTTGGCTCTCACCAAAGAAGTATATTCTCGCAGAAAATCATTCAGGAGGAAATATCTCTGGAGATAAAAGTCTGTGAATTGGAAATGCACACATGCTACCCCAATATTTTCGGAGATTTTTTTCCCTTCAATAATACTTTTCAAACGTAGATTAACTCAAGTCGGCACATTATTCTGTACATTATACAGTGGATCACCAATTAAAAAAAAAAAAAAAAAAATATATATATAATATATATATATATATATATATATATATATATATATATATATATATCTTTTTTTTTTTAAATTCAGATTACCTCATTAAAAAAAAAAACACCACCACTACACGTCTCTATCAACAAGAGAAAATCGTACAATGCCCTCTATTGGTTGAAGGAGAATATTTATGATTAGTAAGGCAGGAGAAATGTCCAGGATTCCCTAATTGTTCTCTACACCATAGTTGTTGTTTTCTTTCCTTTAAATACCTCAAGGATGTTCTGATTTTTTTTTTATTTATTATTTATTTACTTGAATTTAATTAACTTACGTCAATTACCATACGACTATTTCATTCCGACATATAACACGTGCCCTGAAACGAACGCGACAGGTTTGTACAATAAAGATTATAATAAAGTTAATAAAAATTGTTACGTTGAATTGTTTCCGATTTGTTGAGTCGTTGAAATAAAGGCTGTCGAATAAATCGTGTTTAGTCATGACAAAAGCATTCAATGTGAGAAACTACTTACAGGAAGTGTGATTTTTAATCATCATTTACAGTTGACAGTAAATAAAAAAAAAAAAAGAATAATAATAGGACATAAAAATCAGAAGCCCAAAGCAAAAAGAATATGGATGACATTTTTCTCTCTTTTCCCTAATAAGAGAGCTATTAGACTGGCCCATAGCAGCCTATAGCTGTGGCCTAGTTTACCATTCCCCATGTCATTTCCAAACTCGGAGAGTGTGTCAAGTTTTTTTTTTTTCTCCTCTCCCCCCTGTTCTGTGGTTAAAAGTGCTAGAGCAAGTTAAACAAGGACACGAAGTGAAGGACTTGTCATGAGCGATTCAATCTTCATATGGGTTAATGTGCTTAAATAAGGCTTCAAGCCGTTACACGTAATCGCGCGTGTCGTTCCTCGCTACGCGAGAGACGCCGAAACAACACAAAACCGCTACCATTGTGTCGGTCGGCCGAAAAAAATAGTGCTAATTTATGATCGTCTGCGCATCAGATAATGAGTAATCGTGCCCAGTTATGGGATCTGTGACATCAGCTGAGGATTACTACGCCAGTAACACAATATTTGTCGTACATACAGTTGGACACAATCAAAAGCGGTCATCTGTTAACTGTTTCTGATCCTAGTAGTAGAAAAGGCTTAAATCCTGCGGGTTTCTAAACATACAATATGAACAAAGCACAGCTCTGATTTCAATTCTTGTGTTCCTCAGAATTTAAGCCGTCGGAAAAGGAGAGAGCGACAGATTGATGATGTCAGTGGGTCTCTTTCTTGATTCAATAATATTTGATTAAAAGAAAAAAAAAAAATTAAAAAAGACTAAGTACATTCCAATACTTTTGGATGGCTGGTCTGTCACTAAATAGGCCGCGTTTTAAACATCGATATTGGCAAAAGTTTGCGGACACGTGGTCAGGAGTGTAGTAGGTGCTTTTTGAGCGTTACATTCCACATCTCCACCCTTTTGAGAAGATGGGAATTTATGTGAATGTTCCCGTGGACGTCAGCTACAAGGTTGTTAGTAAAGTCAGGTACTTAAGTTAAGTGAGGTTACAGGGCCTGGGGTGCAGCCAGCATGCAAATTCATCCCAAAGATGTTTATTTGGGTTGGGATCGGAGTCCTGTAGAAGGTCTTTCAATCCGGCCATGTACACTATATGATCATGGAGCTCTTTTTATGCACAGGCAGCATTGTCATTCTGTCATTCATTCATTTCATCTTCTACCGCTTTATCCGATCTTCCCTCGGGTCACGGGGAGTCCGTGCCTATCTCAGGCGTTTATGGGCATTAAGGCAGGATACACCCTGGATGGAATGCCAACCCATTGCAGGGCACACACACACGGGACAATTTTCCAATGTACCAATCAACCTACCGTGCATGTTTTTGGACCGGGAGGAAACCGGAGAATCTGGAGGAAAACCCCCTGAGGCACGGGGAGAACATGCAAACTCCACACACAGACATGGCCGAGACGGGAATCGAACCCGGACCCTGGCGGTATGAGGCGAACGTGCTAAGCCACCATGCCCCTTCATTCAAGATATTCTATACAGGAAGGTGGTCCGAAAGGTCGCTGGTTCAAATTTCAGCACCACCATTAGGGTTGCACAAGCTAGTGGATTCCTATTGCTGGATAAATGGGGAATTCATCCAGTCTAAAACAAATATACAGATCACAAAAAAAAAACGAAATAAAACACAGTGGTGACCCCCAACGGGAGCAGCCGAAAAGGAGGATGGATGGATCCACAGACATTCTATATACTTGTGTCCCTACAGCTTTGTGGTAACAGTTGAGGCAGGAAAGGTCAGGTGTCCCAATACATTTGTCCACATAGTGTGTCTCGATGTAAATATCTAGCAATAAAAGATCTGATCTTAGTGGCCTATCCATCTTTTAAACTCAAACCCAAGTATCCATACTGACTCAAAGGACAGCCCATATGTGGAGTATTGTGATTTTATTCTGATATATATGTATATAAAGGATTACACACGACTTGTATTGTAATGCAAATGAGACCCACCTGATGCATTATGCACTGAACCAGGTCGTTCTGTATGTATGGGAATAATACAAATGTCACACGTGCGATCCGTGCTGCCTGCATTCGCACCTCGGTGACACTTTAATAGGAGCACCTGCTCGCTCGTGCAATTATCCAATCAGCCAATCAATCAATGTGGCATGCATGTAATGCATAAAATCGTGCTGAAACAAATCAGTACCTTCAGTTATTGTTCACGCCAAACATCATAATTGGGGGGAGGGGGGGACAGTGAGCCTGGAATGTTGCCAAGTGCCAGATGGGCTGGTATGAGTATTTACAGGGATTTCAAGACACAACAGTTTATAGAGGGGGAAGAAAAAAAATAAAAAACAACAAAGCCCTTCCAGACAGCAACAATTCTACAAGCGCTTTGTTTATGACAGCAGTCACATGAGAATGGCCAGACTGAACGGAGCTGAAAAGGAAGGATATGGCAACTTAAAAGTACCAGTCTTTGTAGGCTTACTGAGCAGAAAAGCACAAGGCACGTCATTGGCTGGGTTACAACAAGCCATTTCCACTCACAGAGCTGCCACTCACTGAATATTTATTTATTTATTTTTTTGCATCATTCTAGAGACTGCTGTGCATAAAATCCTAGGAGAGCCGCGCTTTCTAAAACCAACCAGCCTGGAACCATGTCAAGTTACCCAGATCACATTTTTCCCCCACATTCTCCCCCGTTTTCTTTTTTTACCCATTCAGAATTGAATGTGAACACAAAGCCGGCGTTTGCATGCATTTTATACGCTGTCTGATGTCATGAATGGACAGGCGTTCAGGTGTTGAATCGGCGAGTATGCGCCACTGTAGCCTGCAATGCATTCAGTTCATTATCTTTATGCTGTAATGCACGGCTATTCAATTTGGCGGCCCGCGGATCGAACCCGGCCCCTGAGGTCATTTGTTCCGGCCCTCTTTATAGACTAGTGTGACATATCTGGAATAAAGTTTAGATTAGTCGGAAAACGGCCGCTATTATAGTTATGAAGCTGCAGTTGACGGCTGTGCAGAGCGCGAGTCGATGATGTTAAGCGAGTGGCGCGAGCGGAACTTTTGTTCAGTTCTTCTGTTTAATAATTGGCAAATTCAGTGTAATAAAATTAACCCTTTTATAGCCTACTTAGACAAAATGTCTCTTTCAGGCATAAAGGAATTGTTAAGTCTTTAAGGCATTGGACCAGAAGATCGCAGGTTCAAATCCCACCACCACCACCAAGCTGCCACTAGTGGGCCCTTGAGGAATACCCTTAACCCTCAATTGCACAGTTGTAATGCCGTAAATGTAATGTAAAAAAAAAAAAAAAGTTTAAAACATATGTACTTGTTTGAAGACTTGTGCATCTACTGTACAATACACGTGTTATCGTTATGCGGTTTCAAATGACTATGTACGTGTTTGAACGTAGAAGAAGCCTACTTGAACAAGGCACTGATTTCGCTATGCTTCAAAATACATTTAAAAATGTTCGTAAAAAATAAATAAATAAATAAAGATTTAAAAAATGCACAAATGTACAATGCACTGATGCTATGTAGTTTCAAAATACAACATATGAACATGTTTTAATGTAGAAAAAGCCTATTCGGGTGTCTAAAGGTGCACAAACAACAACATATGGGCTCTTATATTGCCGCTCATATTGCAAGCCCATATCTCTCCGGACCCTCATTTGGGATGCTTTTCATGAACTAACCCCCCTCCCCCCAATGATAAACTAATTGAATAGCCCTGGTAAAAGGCACCGAGGCAGAATTACACCCTGGACTGGATGGGATGAAACCCAGCAGGCAGGCAGATACGTTCACATTTACTCACACATTCTCACACTCATTCAGGTGCAGTCTGACGCGTGCGCTTATAGGTTTTTCAGGAATGGTACGCTCACATAATTACTATTTTCAGCCTGCAGTGACAGCTTTAATCATTTGGGAGCTTATTTTCAAAAGCGTTTGAAAATAAAATGACATGGTACAGGACGCAGTGGTCGGACACTATGTGTGGTTAATCTAGCTAATCACAGTGCCTGAGGGAGAGTCGATGCACATGAGTGTTTAGCTCAGTGTAGTACGGTGGCTGAGAAGGGCAAAACACACTGACAAATCATAAAACAAAAGCATAAATACTAGAACAAAATAGCAAATACAAAAACAAAGTAACAAACACAAAAACAAAACAACAAATCCGAAAACACATTAACGAATTCATACCAACTGGAAAAGCTAGGTACAGGCTGAAAATGGAATACTTGCCAGCTCATTGGACAAGACACCGGTCATTCAAGATATTCAGAAAGCAGGAAATCTTTTTATTTCTATGTTTATTTTACGTTGGGCTATTAGTGCACCTTTAAATATAATAAAAGTGCAGAAGTAAACACTGGCACACGAAGGGGAAAATGCAATTCATTCAACGCTACTTTGAGGAAGGACATTTATATGCAGTTATAGATGGTTTACTCTTTTCCCCAAAACACACGTTTCCGGTTTGTCTAATTGTAACTGTGTTTTCGGATTTGCTAATGTGTTTCCATGTTTGTTATTTTGTTTTTAGATTTGCTATTTTGTTACCGATTTGCTAATTCGTTTCCTTGTTTGTTATTTTGTTTTTAGATTTGTTATTTTGTTTTTGATTT
The DNA here is from genome assembly GCA_030449085.1 of Kryptopterus vitreolus. Lineage (NCBI taxonomy): Eukaryota > Metazoa > Chordata > Actinopteri > Siluriformes > Siluridae > Kryptopterus > Kryptopterus vitreolus. The sequence continues at coordinate 17,134,295 of JACRUU010000017.1, read as the reverse complement.
GCTAATGTGTTTCCATGTTTGTTATTTTGTTTTTAGATTTGCTATTTTGTTACCGATTTGCTAATTCGTTTCCTTGTTTGTTATTTTGTTTTTAGATTTGTTATTTTGTTTTTGATTTGCTAATGTTTGTTAATTTGTTTGTTAATTTGTTTTTGATGTTTAATGTGTTTCCATGTTTGTTATTTTGTTATTTTGTTTTTAGATTTTGATTTGTTTTTATGTTTTTTTTTTATTTTTTTTGTTTTTGTTTATTTTTCTTTAGATTTGTTATTTTGTTTTTAGACGTTATTTTGTTTTCTGATTTGTTATTTTGTTACTGATTTGCTGTTTCATTTTTAGATGTGTGTTATTTTGTTTTCTGATTTATTCATGTGTTTCCGGATTTGTTAAAGTGTTTTCTATTTCATTAATGCGATTTTCAGATTTGTTATTTTGCTTTATCATCCGTTATTTGTTTTATGATTTGTTAATGTGTTTTGCCGTTCTCGGCCACCGCAGTACAGCGATCACAGAACCATCCCTGTAGGTGTCTGGAAGTGATGTTACTCCTAAAGCCAGTTAATAAGCCACTGAAACAAAATGACCTGCTCCTTGACGGAGGCCAGGATGGCGGAGGTCGTCTCGGTCTCAGATCCATCTCCGTTGGAGGCGTTTAGTACTGGGCTCAGCATCTTGGAGTTGTCACTGTCACAGGACTGGTCTGGAACTGGCATTCCTCCTAGAAAAGAAAAAAAAAAGCAACACATTTTTTTTTTGCACTTGCTTCAAAAGAAATGCGTTATATTATTAAAAGTGTGCACCAGGGGGTGTAATGGTCTAAGCAAGCGCCCTATTAAAATGGGTGGTAACCTTAAATCATGGCAAAAAAAAAAACAGCTTAAAAGAGCATAAACGGCCTGGGCTGTGGATTAGGTGGTGATAGGATTCCACAGTTCAAATTCAAATTCAAATTTTATTGGTCACATACACAGTCATACACAGTATGATACGCAGTGAAATGCTTGGGCAGCTGCCCTGACCTCAAGAGTGGATTGTTTTACCAAATCCAAAAATACAGAATTTACAAAATAAATACAAATATAAAGTAAAATATAAAAAATATAAAATATAAGAATAGACTTTAAAAAAGAGAAGAGAGAAAAATGAAAGAAAACCAGAAGAAATCTGTGTGCAAACAACAAAGTCCAGGTTTGTGCAATATGGTTGCTTATAAAGTGGTGTGTGCATATTGTGTGTGTTGTGTGTTTTCTGTCCGTGAGTGAGCAGTGACCACGAGTGACCACTGCCATAGTGAATGTCCAGTGTGGGTGTAGTGGATCAGTACTGTCTGGTGTACTGATTGAGTTAAGTTCATGTACATGGAATATATTAACAGCCATTAATATGTTACTGATGCAAAAGTGAATTCACATCCCATAGCAAGAGAGCTAAAAAAAAAAAGTATGTAACACGGATTTCCCATTTAATCGCTCTTCGTGTGCTTCTCCTCTTTCCACCTTTAGCTCTCTTGTATTCTTTCCCAAACGCAATTTTTACTCGTTGATATTTGATTTGGCGCCATGTGATGCGATTTTCATACAGATCTCATATCCGGTGGCTTCCGCATTGGGTGTTAAAGCTTTTGAACTCTTCGATATTTGGAAATGAACACCATCTCTCTCTCTCTCTCTCTGCTGCATTTTTCCCCTGCCTCTCCTCGTCCTTTCTGCACTCCTCCAACCTTCTTCATGTTTCCTCCTCCTCCTCCTGTGCTCTAACTGCTCCCTCTTTTCGCAATTAGCTCGCCAAATGTCAGCCCGAGCTCCCCGCGAAACAAGCGTCAGCCCAGAAAATGGCCGCTCCGTGTGCAGAACGAGTGCACCTGTGAGGGTTGCGACTGTAGCGTACGTCGCGAAAACGGCTCGGGAGAAAGAGAGGGAGAAAGAGAAAAAAACAAACAAACAGACAACGAGCGTATAGAGCGAGAAAGATTAAGTGAGACGATACAAAGTTAGAAAGCTGTCTTCTCCCCGGCTTGGGGTCCGTAGGGAGGTGCGGAGAGACATTTCTAGGTCAAACTGATGTCTTGCCACCGGTTAAGCGGGATCATTTTGAACGTGTCCAAGCACGGCAGCTTTAACTAATAACGGCACCGGCTGTTTCTCTGATGGATTACACGTCCCGGTGTCGATCTCAGTCTCGCGCACTTTTGCTTGATTGATGAAAATAAATATAAGACGGAGAATATTCAAAAGCAATCAATACCTATGTATACAGTATCAAGTAGATTTGGTCCCATGAAATGAAATAATAAAGGAAAAAAAATGATATATTAAACATTGAGGTACATAGTTAAGAGATTTCGCACCTGAAGCAGCGGATCATTTTTCTCCCGTGTTTAATAGCGAGATCATGCACACCTCCTGCACTACTCAAACCATACATGGAGGGTGTAGTTCAGTGATTAAAGCATTGATCAGAAGCGCTTCGAGCCTCGGTATCTGCCACTCTTGGGTCCTTGAGCAAGGCTCTTAACCCTCCGTGCTCCAGGTGGACTGTATCACTGTATCATGGCGCCCCCTGGAGCACAGAGGGTTAAGGGCCTTGCTCAAGGGTGGCAGCTGGGGGATACCAGGGCTCGAACCCCACACCTTCCAACCAGTAACCCAGCGCCACTGAGCTACACACCTCCCCTTCAAAAAAAAAAAAGGAAGACACATATAGAAGATGCTATTCAGGAGGAAAATGATGAAAGCTGTACCATACAGTAGTGCTGTTACACTTTTACAAATTATGAGGGATGAGATGAGGTTGAAGTAAACGATGCATTTCTTTTTGGTGGATGAATATTTATGTTGCAAAAAAAAAAAAAAAAAAAAGCAAGTGGAATAATAACTAATCTTGAAAGGAACTTTTAGGTCCTTGAAGCAAAGCATTTCACTGTGCTGTAATGTAGATGTGATAAAAACAAAGGCTATTCTATTCTACACAGAACAACGTTGCTTCTCTAGACCAATCCAAACGAGTTAAAAATCTTGCTATTCATTACATATGACCAGTGTTGGGGAGAACTAGTTACATGTAATGTCGTTCCGTAATTTAATTATAAAATAAATGTAACAGTAATTCGTTGCAGTTAGCAAAGAAAAATTCATTCATTCATTCATCTTCTACCGCTTTATCCGATCTTCCCTCGGGTCACGGGGAGTCTGTCTATCTCAGGCGTCTATGGGCATTAAGGCAGGATACACCCTGGATGGAATGCCAACCCATCGCAGGACACACACACACACACACACACACACACACATTCATACACTAGGGACAATTTTCCAAGGTGCTAATCAACCTACCGTACATGTTTTTGGACCGGGAAGAAACCGGAGAACCCGGAGAAAAACCCCCTGAGGCACGGGGAGAACATGCAAACTCCACACACACATGGCCGAGACGGGAATCGAAGAAAATTTGTCTAATTAAATTAGTTACTTATAAAAATGTTAGAGATTACAAACAGGGTTCCATCTGAACAATTTCATGGGAAATCAGTGCTTTAGATGCCGGCGTGATTTTCAACTGTTTTGGATTTGTATGATGACGATCTGATGCAGTTTTATTTAAAGAAATGGTAACCGATTATTTCTTTCTTAGAAAGTTAACTTAAAGTGCCACCTAGTGGACAAATCAAAAAGTAACCAAATGTAATCACTTTACGTTTATGAAGTAAATGAAAAGTTACACGACTTATTAAATATTGAATAGAGTCATTTGGAATCTATTACATTTCTTTCTTCTTACATGAATCATTCTTTAAACACACATTTTTATACCAATTAGACTGTGATTTGAAAACCACAGAATTCATTTCACCCTTTTTTTTCTTTTTTACAAACCATGCCATCCAAAAAAAAAGTGACCACTCAAATGGAAATGTTTGATTATAGGTTACAGCTGCACAATCACAAAGTATTGATCTGAACTGAGATCTTTCCCTCTGAGCACAAGTGGGCCCAATCCATTGCAGCAGTATCTATCATGATTCAGTCCATCATATTGCACACAGTGTCACACACATCCATCCATTTCGAGGCGCAATTTAGAACAGGTTAACATGAGAACCCCGTGGAAAAACCTCACGGACGCCAAAAATCCACCCTGGGATTCTGAAGCAAGAACAAGATTCTCTGAACAAGAATTCTCTAGCCTGCAAGAATGTAGCAAACGATCCAATCAGGCGACCCCGCCCTTCCCGTCCAGGAACGTTACAACACAAATCTGCCGTCTGAAATTTCACCCCGGCGAACTTTCGGCGGCAAATAAAAAGTGAGGGATTGCGCAATAGCGAGGGGCGAGTTGACCGCGAGCTGAATGCAACTTCAGCTCTCTTCATATTCTGCACAGGACCTGCTGTACATCTCTTCTAAATGGAGACTCGGGGAGCAATCTGCTGTGCGGTGAGCAGAAATGAAGACTTCCTGGCTCCCTCAAGCTGCATGATTATAGAAAATAGAAAAGAGGAGGAATGTCACTCGGGTTCAATTCTTTCAGATCGTCTCCTGGTGAATTAATCATACGCCAACTTTTCTGTTTCCTGACCGGTAGCATTAAAATACATTTATTTCCAAATCCTTCGATTTCATGCCACGGGATTATTACAAGCCTTTACAATAGAATTGCCTTTATTTGTCACACACACACACACACACACACACACACATATATATATAGTACATTACAGCACAGTGAAATTCTTTCTTCGCATATCCCAGCTTGTTTGGAAGCTGGGGCCAAACAAGCGCCCCCTGGAGCACAGAGGGTTAAGGGCCTTGGCGATACCGGGGCTCGAAGCCCCTACGTTCTAATCAGTAGCCCAGTGCCTTAACCAACCGAGCTACACCCCTCCGTTTCAAGAAGGAAGACACAAGCAGAGGATGCTATTCATAAAGGAAAATAGAGCAAGTGTTACCATACTGTAGTGCTGTTAAACTTTTACACATTATAAATCTTGAGATGAGGTTGAAATACACGATGCATTTCGTTTTGGTGGTTGAATATTTATGTTGCAAAAATAAATAAATAAATAAATAAGCTAAATAAATAATCTTGACTGTGGGAACATGTAGGTATATTAAGTTTGGAATTGGCAGATAATTTAGCTTTAAAAAAAAAAAACAACAACCACCTTAAAATAATCAAAATGACCGTTTTGAAATCTAATCTAAGTTGTTTGAAAATCTAATCTAAGATGGGTGCAAACAGCTCTGTTTTTCACTCCTCTTGTGTTTATTCGTTTTTCGTGCTGTAAACATGTGTTACTGTATGTTGACAGACGCAACATGTGAACACACACACGACAGATGGTGTGAATGCACACCAGCAACACGCATCCCTGATGTTTCTTATAAGTAGCAACAGGAGCTTTATTCTTCTTAATCTATCTTTTTCTTTTTTGACCTGTTGTTTGATCTCTTGCATTCTTTTTTTCCACCCATCCATCTCTCCCTCCATCCATCCATCTCTCCCTCCATCCATGTATTGTGCAAAAGCTTCTCCATGGCCAGAGGGGATACCATTTAAATTATTTACACATAGCTAGAATCTTGTTGCTATTCCTTTATGCGCATAAGGAAATATAGCTGAGGTACAATGGTACGCCTCATTATAAGCACACAGCATTTCAAGGATGCAATTAGGGCTGCACGGTATTGGAAAAATATCGTTTGCAATATTTTTATTAGATTTTTTTTACAAATAAAAAACCCCAAACTGTTACATATGTCATTATCATACTGACATAAACAGTTAATGGTAGAGCTTGTAGATTAATAGTCATTATTATGATTTATGCCGCCCGTCCGGCTCCCGTTCATGCGGCAGGCAATATTTAAGTCGCTCCCGACCTTGGTCCTCTATATCATTTATTTTCATTTTAGTTGACGTTGCTTTTTGTGCAGTAGATTCATAACACGCACGTTGTTACGGATTATTCAGATAAAATGCCAAAAATAAAAAACCGTGTCGACACTAAGACTTTCCCGATCTTGTAGTTCTGAGGGAGGTGCATTGTGGGTCATGTAGTGCGGAACAACATGCTTTGCGTGTGCGTGTTTGTCTGCGGCGCTGTAGATAGAGCGGAGGAAAGAAACGTATGTGCGGTTATACTCAGAGTTCATCCACCCGGGAAATTCTATGTTGGATTGTATCTGACTGCTTTTATTATTTTTACACAAAGAAAAAGGGAGTAAAATGGCATGCATCGGCTAACGTTGTCCGTCTCATCCTTGAATCAATCCACCGTTACGCTTCTGCCGGAGGATGTTAGGAGAGTGGGAAATGTAACAGGAGGTTTTAGCATCATTCCTTTCTTTTTGTCATTCTTCATTGTTTTATTTTAATACATAAAATGCAGTGTTTTAACTCTTAGATTAGAAATACAGTGAACTCGGACATTCTGCGTAACACACAACGCTTGTCTTTTCTTCGTGAAATCCATCTTTTATCGATTCCGGTTATACAATTGTTAATAATAACACAAATTCTTATTCTGTAAAGGATTATTTAAATTATACATTTAATAAAACACTCTAGAGATGACAATCTGTTTTTGTTTGAACAAAACAAACACCGGAGTTTGTGATTTCCTACCGCGGTAGTCAAAAATTGCCACCGGCAAAAAAAAAACAGGTAAAAATAAATAAATAAAATAATAATAATAATAATAATAATAATAACGGCCACATTTGCAGATTTGTCCTTACATTTTCGGAAGTCTTCATATCGCTCCCTGTTGTTGTGTTCCAAATAACCGTGTAGATAAGTGGTATTTACACTCAACGTGACCACAGTTTTCACGACTTTACACAGTATAAATGCACATTTTCTCTCCTGAAGTCAAAATATTGCCGTATTTCAGAAGCACCATTCCTATTTGGCACAAGTTCATCGCTGTCATTTTCCAAACTCGCCTCTACTCGCGCCATGTTTATTTATATCCTCTATCTGCACTGATCCGCTAGGTTCACCTTCGGCCCGGTCTAGCCAATAGTATAACAGCTCCTACTTGGGAGGCGGGGATAAAGATTGTAAGGTCCCATTTGATTGGACAATATAAGCATGTAATACAAACGCTTAACACAATATTATTGTTAATTTATCGCGATATTACTATCACATATACTGTTATCGCGATAACGATATTTTTTCGATATATTGTGCAGCCGTAGATGCAATGCTATTAAAAAACAAAACAGTGAATGGTAACAAAGATTCCGAAGCATGTCAACAAGGTGGAACGCGGCATTCCTAACAAAGCCACCGAAACATGATGGAATATTTGGAAATAAATGAAATTTGAAACAAGGACCTAGAACACCATCATTCCTGAGCGAATCGGCCACCAACTTGCGAGATGCAATATTTCTTTTTCCCCCTCCTTCCATTTTCTCTTTGTCACATTGCTGCTAATGCTGTGTCACCATGCAGCATAATCCACTCAGAGGAAAAGTGCTACTCCATCTTCTGTGATGGGACGACAAAGGCCTTTCTGTTGGGCCGATCGGCAACCGGATAATGCGATCTTAATAGATTTGTTTTTGTTTTTGATAAAACAAAAATTGATTTGGAATTTTAATTTCAGTATCTTGCTTTAACGGCAAAAACACAAAATTGCTTACAGATGGCAGAGGTGAACACCATACAGGAGCTGGCTTTTGCAGAGGCACATTATTTATTAAAAATAACTCATTTATGGCTTTCCACGGTGTGAATTGGTCTTATATTGCTTCACAAGCATTATGAGTATTGCTTCTTATATATGTCGATTTCTTTCTGAACCTTATATAACGTATAAGGTTTATATCCTCATCTCTATTGGTCACCATGTTTTATTCCAATGGAGAAAAAAAAAAACACAACTGTCCCTTTTAGGTCATCATGGATGCCTTTCCTAATGCACCTTTCACTCGGGACCGGCACTAGAAATACACTGGCTTGTGCAACCCTAATGCCTGGGGCGGACTGAACCATTGAGGACTTACAAGTGGCAGCTTAGCAGGGTTTGAACCAGCAACCTTAACCAATGAGCTACTACCTCCCAGCAACTGACTGCATGGTACTTAGTGTAAATCCAGACTCGTTTCCTTGTGTTTCCACATAGTCAATCATCCTGCTTCATTTTCAACCCCAGATTAACTCATATATATCCGGAAACCACTTACAAGCGCTTTCTGAAAGCACTTGAATATCGAGGAAGCAGCACTTTCAGCACCCCTTAGTGCATAACATGTTGATCCAAGCAGACTTGTGTTTTTTTTTTTTTTGCATGCTGATATACCTCCAGATAATCAATGACCCGTGGTGTTTTATGTCCTCCACGTTTCCCAGTCTTTCTTCTATGGCTTGTTAAGATTGTATCATGTCTTTGAGTGACCGCCCCTGAGCGCAATGCGATATGAGCACAGCGACAATTCAAGTCACTCAAATTTATAAGTAGCAACAGAAAGTTTATTCTTCTTGAATTTATTCTTTTTTTTTTGACCAGTTGTTTAATTATCTTGCATTCTTTCTTTCCATTCACCCATCCATACGTCCATTCATACACACCCATACTCATTTTTTTGACTCTTTGTTTCACTCTGTTGCTTGTATTCTTGTAATACTTGTATTCAAGTATTCCATTCATCCATCCATCCATCCATCCATCCATCCATCCATCCCTCGACCCATGACTAACATGGATAATCACATGGGTCTGAATGACCTACAATATAAAAAGACGAAATGTTCAAATACACTATAGCGATATTCGTCCTGATCAGGTATAACGTTGATTACATGATTATGTCTTCATCATGGGTGTTATTTTATTTTATTTATTTTTTACATCTTGTCCTCCAAGTTGATGTGTTAGAAGAAGGGCAAAAGGGCACTGGAGTGGGTTTGACATGGGCCAGATTGTGATGGGCTAGACAACTGGGTCGGAGCCAAAACTGCAGCTCTTGTGCCGGTCAGCAGTGCTCGGTATCTATCAAAAGTGTTTTTTTGGGGGTTTTTTTTGGAGAAAAGGGTCAAGGCTCGTGACCCAAAAGACTCAGTGTCACATACTGCTAAAGTTATTGCTGTTAAGGCTCAGGACTGTATTGTCAGAAAAAGGGGTACCGACACAACATTGTTATAGCCTGGTCGTTGTATACAGCAAAACTAGATCATTATATTTGATATATCTCTTCATGAGATATATTAAACATGTAGCTACACTGGCTAGACATTTTCCTTCTCCACTGGTTTTCAACTGGTCCCATCAGGGTACAGGAAAGACATGCTTCAAGACTCCTAGAAACTTGCACTTGATGTCTGAGTCAGTAGCAGTCTTCAAACAATGTCAGACTCCCAGAACTACCCCCCCCAGTACATTCTCTCCCAACAGAGCTTCCAGATGGATAGTATTCTTAGACTGTGACCTAATGAACCATTATCAAAGCGTTTTTTATTGGTATAGACATCACAGCGCTTTTGGAAGAGCGTCTGCCAAAAACGACATTACATTTACAGCCGACAAAAGCTTGCGTTTGAGCCAAATGTTGGTTTTAAACCCTGTACCGTGAATATGTCGCACTCGCTAAATCGGAAAGGGTTACATCGTGTCATTAAAACATTAACACGTGACCCCAAGCCCTCTGCTACGGGCCTTGCAGGTGATCTCACTCTCCGTCAGCATGCTAATCGCCTCAAATGATTAACAGATCCTCTAAAAGACATGACGCGTTGCTTTCACAGCCATGCTGCGATTCCTGACAGACCTGACAGCATTTTAACTACAGTCTACAAATGCATTTTCCGGGGGAAAAAAAAAGAAAGAAAGAAAGAAAGAACGAACGAAAAAGGGCTCTGCCTTATAAATCAATCCTCCAGTCAGCCTCTTCAAAGTGATGGATTCTGCATTTGTTTACGGCGGGCGGTGAGGTTAAAGCAGTCCGTACAAATTCCTCTCATAAGCTTAACCACTAGACTTGTTGCAAAGCCCTCCAGGAAAGGGGTCGTATCCTATCCTCTCGAAAACAACAAGCACCTGGTATCATACCCGTTACAAGTCGAACACAACAACAACAACAACAAAATCCAGAATCCCTCACCTCACGCCGTGAATAAATTCCGCCTTGGTCTATAAGTAGGTGATGAGCAATCATGCACGATTATTCACAGTACGTGGCAGTTTTCTTCTCGATCACTGCGCCCGGTTCGACAACCCGCTACGCTTTATCATTAGCGGGAAAATAAGTTTGTCGGCGGGGACAGCTGTCCTGAGCTGGTTTTAATCCCAAGCACCTTCTATTACGGCCGCAACCATATGCTTTTGACAACAAATTAGTCTCCGCTGGCAGAGTCTGTTCCGTCTTTTAGCAAGCTGCGAATCCACTTCACTAAATTCTGTCTCGCACTCAGGATTGCATTGCTCCAATAAAACCAGATGTTCCAGCGCGCACACCGGCCGCAAAGGAAAATCCGCCGGGTGTAGTGCAGCACATCAGATATCAAATCCGGGAAGCATCGTCGCGAGACCGTCGCTGGGACCGAGCGGATGTGCCAAGTCGTATCATTGCGACGCGTCCGTCAAAGCGACTGCGACCTTATAACGGGGAGAAAAAAAAACAAAACAAAACTTCCTCCCTTCGCTAAACCACTGTTTTCATAGATCTAATGTCCTCCAGAATTCCGCAGCTAATCCAGGACACCTGAGCTAGCTAATCAAGTAGATGGATTATTTGGTGCAGGGGTGGATGTTTTAGGGTTGGGATTGTTCTTGAGACTAAAGCCAGTTTTGGACCGTGTAATTTCAGAGAAGGACGTACAGACGACGATCAATCAGAGCCATCCTGAAAATGTCCAGGTGCATTTTTCAAAGTGTATAGCCTAGATATAGGGGCAAACTACGGCCCGGTGGTCCTTATAATCCGACCCGCCGAATATCAGTACAGAATTTCCCAAATCAATGTATACCTGCAATTTGTCTCTGTATGCGCAGTGAGTAGAAATATAGAGAAGCTTGGAGTGTCTGCAACGATCCGAGACACGGTACACACACAGCGAACGGCTATAGCACAAACTATCGCTTCATTTGTTACTATCGTTCAAAATGCATGCCAAAAACGAGTGTACCATTTCAAACCCTGAAAAAGTCCCCCTTCCATTCAGGCAAACTGGAAATAAAAAGCACAGGGGAAGGATTAAAATGCTCCAAAAAAGGTCTTAAAGGAATCGAATCCCTTCTCCCTAACTCTGAGACTGTATGTATCTCCCTAGAACCTAAATCAGAGACCTGAGCAAGACATTTGAAAGTGATGCCCTACTTGCTCTTTTTCTTTTTTTTTCCTTAAATGTGCATATCTGATGTCTCTAAAAAGCCTAGTGCACTTTGCAAGACTCTTCCTGTTGGCATATGATGCAGAATTTATAGCCTGGCCATAGATCTTAGATTAGATTTAGTAATACAAAATGGGGGCCTAAATGTCTCACAGAAGCATTCCACAAGCAAACTGCATACATACTGTAAGTAATCTTATATTATCTATTTTAATAAATAATTTGCCAGGAGCACTACTGACATTGTTATTAATAACCATGATGATCATGAAAAATAATGCCCAATTATTTTGTAGTATTATTTATGAGTTTGTATAACAGTATAATCTATAGATAAACTGTTCAATTTCGATACTGTATACATCCTAGGGAGGGAGGTAGCTCAGTGCTGGGAGGGATGGAGGTAGCTCAGTGGAGGGAGGGGTAGCTCAGTTGGGAGAAGGGGGTAGCTCAGTGGAGGGAGGGAGGGGTAGCTCAGTGGAGGGAGGGTGGTAGCTCAGTGGAGGGAGGGAGGTAGCTCAATTGAGGGAAGGGGGTAGCTCAGTGGTGGGAGGGTCTTAGCTCAGTGGAGGGAGGGAGGGAGGTAGCTCCAGGAGGGCGGGGGTAGCTCAGTGGAGGGAGGGAAGGGGGTAGCTCAGTGGAGGGATGGAGAAAGGGAGGTAGCTCAGGGGAGGGAGGGAGTTAGCTCAGTTGAGGGAAGGGGGTAGCTCAGAGGAGGGAGGGAGGAAAGGGAGGTAGCTCAGGGGTGGGAAGGGGTAGCTCACTTGAGGGAGGGAGGTAGCTCAGTGGAAGGAGGGAGGGAGGTAGCTCAGAGGAGGGAGGGGGGTAGCTCAGTTGAGAGAGGTAGCTCAGTGGTTAGAATACTGTGATACTGATTAGAAGGTTGGGGGTTCAAGCCCTGGTATTGCCAAGCTGGCACTCTTTAATGTAATACTGTAATATCTGTAATAAGATGATATAATGATTTGGGTCTTTAAGTCCTTGAGCAAGAGGCCGGCGCGTTGTATCAAGGCTGAGCAGGCGCTCTGACCCCGCGCTCTGACCCCAGCTTCCACACGAGCTAGGACAGGCGGCGAAACAATTTCACGGTGCCGTATTGTATATTTGACGAACAAATCCATTATATCATATTATTACATTACAGATGCCACCCGAAAGCCTGCTTTCCACAGTTAATAAAGATAATTGTGCCAATCAAATTGTTAGCACCATTAAATCTGAGGCAAAATCTAAAATAAATCAATACAGTAAACTTTAGGGTTCGGGGGGATATGATATCGAGTTTTAATTTTGGCAAGCTATCCCTTTAATGGCAGTATAATACAAATGAATCCAAATATTAATGAAAACAGAAATGGCCACTTTCTGTTCATAACCTTTGCTTATAACAAGCTACAGACTAATAAACCCTTTGTACGGGTTAAACATGATATCCCAACCTAGCCACAGATATGGTGCGAAAAACAGGATAAAGCCAAGGCAATTAAAGTCTTCCAGTAACGTTCTCAAAGGACAGCTGCGCATGACATTGGTGATAAGGAGTAATTATGTGGGGCTTGTTGTGATCAAATGAGGCCCAATGCTTTTTTTTTTTTTTTTTTTTTTTTTTTTTTTTTTTTTTAGTCTTCTCCTAAATTATGTTGCACTGTAAATCCACAGTGGAGTTTTCAATGGAATTCTGTTCGCAACCATTTATCAACACCCAAACTCATATTAGTGCATTTTTGCTTCCAGCGTTTAGCCATTTATACATGCTTCCATTATATTATACTGTCACAACTGCACTGACCTCAATTAAAGTTCTGGGATAATGATTAAAATGCCGTGCCTGCCAAGATGCCACCCGGTGGGCGACTAAGCAAGATCCTTAACCATCTCTTGCTGTTCGTGGCGTAAACCTGGCTGTTCCTTGAATAGTTTTGAAAGAGAGACTCCCAGCACATTATCCATATGTACCGTACATACAAAAAGACTCATCATATCAAGCATTTGACAGTAAAACCGTATATATTTATACTGTTATTTTTTTTAATGAAATAAAAACACAATTTTGTCACTGACAAAATGAATTTCTTCATTTTTATCATTCCAATGATATAAGCTGTTCTTTTTTCTTAACCGTATGATTACGTGGCAATTAAGTAGGAAGCCAAAATGATTTTTGGAACTCGCATAACCACTGGCATCGAGGAATCGCTCAAGCCGGTCAAATTGAGCCGAGCGGACCAAATTGAAAGAGGACGCTCTTTGTCGTTTGGCAATGATGCTGAAATCTCAGCTCGGTGTCACACGCGGACGTAGAAATCGAACGATCCGGCTCCTGTCAGACTTTGAGAATACTTGCTCTTGCTTTCGCAGTCTTAATTGCGACACTTCCAGGCTTAAACTCCGAATTAAAACTGTTACGCGAAGCTGATGTGGGATTTGTGGGCTCTGGATCGAGTTACGCTAGTCTCAAACACCTCTGTATATGACAACGTTCGCCTTGATTAATGACCACATACCGGTTCGGAGACGTGGCTCAAAGCAGTGTCGCCCTGCTCATATCTATGAACTGGCACAGGTCCCTCAGATCCCTCGCTCCTTCGGTTTTCCCAGGCAATGCAATAACTATGGGTTATTATACCCAAATCTTGCTCATCTACTTGCACTGGATCTTCCTTTCATTTGCTTCTTTAATGCTCTTTTGGGCTTATGGGAAATAACAAATTAGCAGGCTAGAATAAGATTAGCTCCATGGTAATTGTTCATGGTAAGGGGTTCTGGCACAGACTCCTTCCTGTTGGTAACAACAGTCCCCTTTAAATTCCGCACTAGCACAGATAGACAAACAATGCATAAGCCTTGTGCTAATATAGGTTTATGGGATTATACCAGAAACAACAGTTGAGCTGATAAAATAGCAGTTAAGATGATAAAATGTGTTCTGCTGGGGGATGGGGGGGGGTATGATGTGTATGTCTCTGATTGGTTAGGAATCCTCTCAACACTTACATATCAACTATCCTTCAGGACTGGAGAGACTTAAGTGAGTTAAAGATCTGGAAGGCTGGCGCTATTCGACAAGTAATTACTTCGCTTGGGCTAATTCGTTATCATCCCGGAGAGTGGTAATCTATTACATGTGACAACGCTGGCTGTGATGTCATACTGAGGTAATGGGGTCTAGGATCCCATGAATGAGGGCATGAGTTCAATAAGACCATAGTTGGGCACTTAAACGTGGCCTTTTTGAACCCTCTGGTGCCTCATGGGTGTGGTCTGATGGGTGAGAAATCAAAATGAAAGGCTGAAAGGTGGATTAACGCAGTATTAATAGGGGTGCTCGGGTATCACACAGCAATAGGGGCTTTATGGAGCAACAACAACTGTAGTGACAGGAAATAAATGCGCATTGCTGCCAAAGCCACGGAAATCAATGTCACAAAGTAGGAACATGACGCGGAACCGAATGGAAAAACGAGGGTCGTTCAGAAAAACAAAAGAGCTGAAGATCTAATATGTAGTATTTTACATAAATAAATAAATAATAAATTATATAGATATATATATATATATATATATATATATATATATATATATATATATATATATATATATATATATATATTATTTACAAACATTTAGGAGACGCCTAAGACGCCAGAGCGACTTACAATATGCTGAGGTCTTTATTTAGGTCTCCATCATATATATATATATATATATATATATATATATATATATATATATAGTGTATAAATAAAGATAATTTTTACACTATAAATACTGAAATAAAATAAAAATAAAGAGGGTAATTGAAATGAAAAAAAAAGGAAAGCACTATCAAACATGACAGAAAAAATAAATAAAAATAGAAATGGGTCATATTGCACATGTTGCACTGGTATTATTTCACAGTTGCTATTGTGCAGAACCTGGAGTGTTTTTTTATTTTTCATTTTTTTTGCACATTTAAGAAAAAACAGAATTAACCAATTAGCATTGTGATTGAGACTGGGTGGTTCATTGGGAGCAGCTGTGATTGTAGAAAATATATATACATATATAATTGATAATATTAACCAGAAAATAGGTAGTGATGTAAAGTACTGTATACATCCAAAAGGAAACCCTGCTCAAAATGTCATTATAACACCAATTGCACCTGTATAAATAAAAAAAGACACTTTTAATTCTTTTTTTACATACACCACGGCATCTTTGTCTTTTACTATACTCAGTGTTCGCCGCCGACATCATGACCTATTCCCCTCATCACTCAACATTCTATATCCTTTCCAACGCAGTATATGGAGATTTACATTTAAATGTGACTTTTTCACAAACAACAAAGAACAATTGCAGCCTGTAGAGGTCAACCCAGCTATAAATACAACCAACAATCTCCCTTCTGTTTCGCATAATTCACATTTCATGTGTCAGTGGTTTTTCTGTGCAAGCACAAAAGCTCTCTAAGCACAAATTGTCTTTCCTCATTCCAGGTAGCCAAGTGTGCATAACCTCTGATCTCACTATCTTAAGCACTTGCATACTAAAAAAATGTAGCAGTGGGTCTGTAGAGCATAAAGCTATATGATTAATTGTATGTTTGCAAGGTACACCGATCAAGTCAAAGCAGGTAAAGAGATCTCGAGGTACTCATTTATCTGGGCATTCAGGGAAATGCCTTTTCCTCAAAAGAGGGAACACATCCAATTTAAGTTTTCCTTAATAAAACAGAAGGGTCGTTTTAAACAGGCCCTAAAACTCCCTTTACCTCAAGATTGTATAAATGACATATTATCAGTTATTCCATTTCAAAATTGAAACCATTAAAGCACACGTTTTTTTCTTCTTCTTTCTTTCATCCATAAAGCATTGGTCGGGTTTCACGTTTTTTTCTTCTTCTTTCTTTTCATCCATAGCAAGAATTGGTCGGGTTTCATGCCGCCTTTTGTCTTGTGAAGGCTTTGGCGAAAGAAATAACTAACAAGCTCCGAAATTAATCAACACATTTCAAGGAAGTCCAGTTGGCATCACATATTGGGAACAGTTTCACAAATGTCAAAAAAAAACACAAACACACACACACACACAAAAAAAAACCCGCAGTGTCATTCCATGCACGGACAATCTGCTGCTCGGAGAATCAGCTGTGTTGACAATGAAAGCCATCATGGTCACTGCTGAATTTTAAGAGGACCATAATGAAGACCAACTGACTGGACTGACCAAAGCGACCAGTTCTTCTCGGATTTGGAAGCGTATAAGAAAAGCTTAAATGCACGGATTATGGAGTTTAGTCCTTTATTTATTTATTTATCTGTTTATTTTAAGCATGCCTTGCTCCAAATTTAGTAGCAGTCATTTCCATCATGGAGGAAAAAGTAGAATTAGGTCTGTCCGTGTTCCTGACTCCGATCGAGTGCATTTTTCTCCCTTTACCTCGGGTCAAAGCAATCACACAAGACTGCCAAGTCCTCTTAAAGGAAAACACCGCTTCACTACGGAATAAATAAGAAGAAAGACGCCCTGTATAGTGGGATTTAAACCTAACTCAAGGACAATTCACTTAAAACCGTTCCGTCACTGGAACAAGGACCCAAAGGGCGCATTCACCCAAGACAACAGCCGGTAGTGCTGGGAAACTAATAGTGAAATCAGGTTGATGGTGGATGAATGAATGCTATCAATCCTAACGTGTTTGTTCTGGTGCGCATTTCAATAATTCATGTTCATAGCACACACGTTGCATTGAAATATTCTCGTTTGCATTGTTGAGCCTACCTTCCGTCTGTTATTCTCCGTTTATTAAGGTGCATCTGGTCAAGCAGTGACATCACTCTCCCAACACAGACTGTTGCCCCCAATCACCAGCAACAGCCTTTTTTTATCTACTTATACTACTCTACATACACTATGGCAATGGGGGAAAAAAAATTAAATACCTGCCCAAACACAAACCAGACTGCTGTGAATTCCAAACACATAACATCAGTAATCTTTACAAATCCACGGACTTAAGCTCGCCTCATTAATTTCACGTGATCCACTATTAAAGAGGTTAATGGTCTTTCTGTGTCCTCATCAATCCCCAACCGGCAAATCGCCACAATCTTACTAATGAATATGCACAGGAAGACACTAACACCAAGGCAAATGCAGATGTTTCAAATAAAACACTTTGCTTTAATTATAGTATATTTGATAGGTGGCATTCGGCTATCTGTTACATATAGTATGATGTATAGCAATGCATATCTGGTGAGGTCCAATTACATGATACGGCCCGGCTTGTGTGAACCCTCAGGCTGCTGTGTGTGTGTGTATATATATATATATCTATATATATATATATATATATATATCATATATATATTATATATATATATATATATATATATATATACATATATAGAGAGAGAGAGGGAGAGAGAGATGAGAGAGAGAGAGATATAGATATATACATATACACATGTGTATATACATACCCACGTACAAAGCACTAATAAATACCGCCTGCTTTTTCTAATAAGGCTCTTCGCCTTCATTGTAGTCTAAACCAATTCCCCCATTCTTTAATGTCATATTCGTTCCCTGCCTATCCGAACCATGCTCGGGACCCCGTGTTTAATTGTGTGCACCGTCTGAACAGATACAGCATTGCAATTGAGGCCAATAGGGAAGCAATTCCCATTTTCATGTCTCTCACCAACACCCCTACCCCCACCTCCATTTCCATCTCCATCTCCTCGGATGGAGAATATCGGCCCTCTAATGGAGTCCGTTATCAGTCAGTCGAGGAACCATGAGAAATGCAATTCGAAACAAAAAACCCTCCACAGCCATCCTTTATATAAAGCATGCATTAAAAGAAAAAAGCAGACGTGCAGGTCTAATGATCACAGCCGATAATGCAGTGTAGTTAGGGCGCGTGCGTGCGCGCGCGCGCTCGTGCATGCGTGCGTGTGTATATGTATGTATAGGGTGTGTGGGGTGTGTGTGTGTGTGTGTGTGTGTGTGTGTGTGTGTGTGTGTGTGTGTGTGTGTGTGTGTCAGCTGGAATGACATTGCGCTTACCGACTGCTATCCAGAGTGAGGATTAAAAAAAAAAAAACAAAAAAAAAACGCGCCTCCCCTTATTCTGATTAAAGCCCGTTCTTCATCCAGGGGCCGAATCCGTTAAGCATCCCTTATACCGAGCTTCACCGAAAACCAGATGAACACCGGGGAACCGAGGCGTATAAAGCATCCGATACACATCCGCCGGGAAATGAAACGAGCTGGGGGGAAAAACTGCGGAGAGAGAGAGAGAGAGAGAGAGAGAGAGAGAGAGAGAGAGAGAGAAAGAGAGATGAGATGAGAAACGGAGACAGCTCTCTCCTCCTCCTCCTCCAGTGATGCTGTAGCATCCCTCTCTTCTCCTCTCCTCCACCTCACTGCAGCAAAGGACGCCGAGGTACCACATCGACATCTTCTGGCCACATCTCACACCTTCTCCTCCTGGTTGCCAGATTCGGATTCAGAATATACTGAAAGAAAAAAAGCGTTTATACTTCCTGAATGTTTATTTTTTATTTAGATATAAATTTCTTCAACATTACATTATCCAATCATATCTTATTCTTAATTAATCTTCAAAGGCGCTGAAACGGTTTTGAAGGCGTTCAAAAGGACTATTTCGATCCAACCTGGCAACCCTGGGACATCTTTTTTTTTTAAATCCCCCCACCCTGGACCTATCCCGGTATCTAGGCGTGCGATGCGGGTCTCCATGGCAACGTCCAAACCCGCATACTACTCTATTGAGTATAGCATGTGAGCTCGAAGGCTGCTCCCTGGTTGCCATGGACACGACGAGGATGCATCCTCACTAGGAGGCTAGTGCCGAAAAATCGTATAGAAGCATGAAAGCATGGATTGCTATGGACCTGCCATTAGCATGCAGTTTTGATATAGTCATTTGTGTGACTTTTCATGACTTTCATCATCTTTTAAGGATTTTTTTTTTGTTTACAATTTGTATGTTGACACAAACAAACACATTTCTAATAGAGCACAAAGCACGCATGGTGCATGTCATGGCAAACTATCCGTATAGATTACAGATCTAATTATCCAGCGATCTTGTTCCAAATGTGTGCACTTGCCTTTATCCTTTCAGTTCCAGAATGTCAATAGTTACTTCAGAGACCGCGGACAAAGGAACTGCAGGCGCCCGTTGGTCAAACCCATGCGAAATGCTGAATGTTGTCATGTGCGACAGGCAGCGTGCTTATCAAAAACGGGCTTTAATGCCCTGTTGAGCTTCGTTTTTTTTTTGCCTGTAGATCAATGCTCGCTCTCTGTGGACCCGGATGCAAAAACACCATTCACTCAGTGACCTTGAGTGGAAGATTAGAAGATAAAAAGGAACGGATTTAGGCCACAGTCCTCAAACCCTCGGAAGCTTTTCCAACTTCAATTAATGCTGTTAAATTAAGTGTAGAGTTGCAGGAGAAAAAGACAGCGCAAATAAACGACAACTCGGAGAGAATGTGATTTTTTTTGGCAGGTTTTGTGTGTGTGTGTGTGTGTGTGTGTGTGAGAGAGATTTAAGTGACATGCATGAGGTTGCAGCACATGTACAGTACATGTCGAAACCGTTACATTACAATGACACTTCCTGTTGCCTGCTTGTCTACACTAAAACTAGTCACTATGTTTAAAGAGAGTGGGCACGGTGATTTAGTGGTTAGCACGTTCGCCTCAGGGTCCGGGTTCGATTCCCGTCTCGGCCATGTGTGTGTGGAGTTTGCATGTTCTCCCCGTGCCTCAGGGGGTTTGGTTTCTTTTTCTCCGGGTTCTCCGGTTTCCTCCCCCGGTCCAAAAAAAATGCACATGTAGGTAGGTTGATTGGCAATCTTGGAAAATTGTCCCTAGTGTATGAATGTGTGTGTGTGTGTGTGTGTGTGTGTGTGTGTCCTGTGATGTGTTGGCATTCCATCCAGGGTGTATCCTGCCTTAATGCCCATAGACGCCTTGAGATAGGCACAGACTCCCACGTGACCCGAGGGAAGATCGGATAAAGCGGTAAAAGAATGAATGAATGAATGTTTAAAGAGTTTTTTTTCCCCTGTGCTGTCGAGTGAACAGCGGTTTAAGTCCAGAATCACGACAAGATTCACGTTTCATGAAAAACACGTCGGTAGCTAAATTTGGAGACAAATTAGAAGAAAAAAAAGAAAAGGTTTACACACCATAACTACATCTTAGGCAAGAAATCCATCGCAAATGCCCGATTATTCCGTTCACCGGCAAATAATTCATTTGCACAAGAACCAGAGATTGGAAATTCACAAATGGGAGCAAAAGCCAAAGGTTGGACCTTTTATAATGAACTAACACCAACGCAGCCAGCAGCCACTAATGTAGTATTAGATCGCCTTTATTATCCACAGTGGTCTAAAAGCAATAATGATGAAATGAGCCTCGAAGGACAAGTGCTTTCTTTACATTCACAGCATGCAGCCGTGATCGGAGCGTTTACAAGCGAAGCTCTTTGGTCACACAGCCAGTGCGTTCTCATACAGTCTATCCATTGGAGTTACAGGAACACAAAACATTACTATCTTATATGTAGTTTTTTTTCTTTTTTTTTTTAATTGTAATCTTATATATAATAAGGTGGATTTGTCGATGGATTAGAACTGCTAATGAATAGTACATGCTATGCACTTTAAACAACAATATAGTAAATAATACTTTCATTCATTTCATCTTCTACCGCTATTTCCGATCTTCCCTCGGGTCACGGGGAGTCTGTGCCTATCTCAGGCGTCTATGGGCATTAAGGCAGGATACACCCTGGATGGAATGCCAACCCATATCGCAGGACACACACACACTCACATTTACACACACACATTCATACACTAGGGACAATTTTCCAAGGTGCCAATCAACCTACCATGCATGGTTTTTTTTTGGACCGGGGGGGAAACCGGAGAACCCGAAGAAAAAACCCCTGAGGCACGGGGGGGAGAACATGCAAACTCCACACACACATGGGATTGAGACGGGAATCAAACCCTGAGGCGAGGCGAACGAGCTAATCACTAAGCCACCGTGCCCCGTAAATAATGCTTAAATAAATAAATAAACCACAATACAAAAAAAGACGATTTGATCTTGATTTTTGCACCGACGTTCAGGGCAGCTTTAATCCGCGGCAGTGTCTCGGTGCATGCACCAGTTGGCTGTTACAGTTAATTAGGAAGCAACTGTTACCGAGTGGCACTGGGACAGTTGAAGGAGGGTTGGACGATGTGGAAATCCAGGCTGATTGCAACCGAATCAATCTGCCGTCTCATCTCCTCTCGTCTCATAGATTGCACGCGTGGTTAGGTGCATTTCCTGGAGAGTGAAACCTCATATTATTCTAATATTGGCCTAACAGGAAATGTGTATTGAAATAAACAGAGTGAGAAAAGCAAGACACTTCAAACTGCACAGGAATAGAACGATTATACTGTACTGTATTAACACGCTCGATCCTCTTAAAACGCTCATCTTTGTTTTAACCATATTTCAGATTTCTTCATCCGCAGGGTGTAATGTAAGTAAATAGGAACAGCAATGGGATATATGATAGATTATGGCGTGAGTTATTTATTACTTGGTGTTTGGTGTCACCTCAGACCTTTGATGCGTTTTGATCAGGTTGTTAAACATTTACAGACTCCTGTCAAAGTCAAAGTTAAAAACAAACAAAAAAACCAGCACAATAGTAGATGTTTACTTTGATGGCCCAGGACTGGTGTTGGTAAGCAGCTTTTTGGTGTGTTTGTTTGAGACTTTCACCACATTCCAAAATCAAATACTTTTGACTACATTTTGTGAACTCCGTCGTTCCTTTGTATTTGCGATTGGATTGAAAATAAATAAATAAATAAATAAATAGACATTTTTCAAAAGGGTAGCGCGCATTCTTTATTAATCATGAACATAAAATCAGTTCATCAGAGGAATAAACCATAAGATTTTGAGTGAAATAACTTATTTACAAGACTTTTGGGCTTAGGATAAATAGCATTCATATTATTCTATTAATAGATTAACGTTCTACGAATAATATTAGTCTTGCAACAAATAATGGACAAAAAAAAGTCATCATATTACTCGGCATACTTGTGTATATTTAAAGCGTCCACTTTTACTAGAGTGAAACTTTAAGCGGATCCCTTTTTACGCATTATTTATTTATTTATTTTATCTCTACTTTCAACTGAGTGCTATGTGTACTTCCTCCACTGCCCAGTACTAGATGATTAACAGCCCAACAATGATTAACAACAACAACAACAACAACAACGGATGATTAAAGGCCCAACAATAGATTTTAAAAGGCCCAACACTACATGATTAACAGCCGAACAACACTAGACCATTAAAAAGGCTCTCTCTCATTTTCAGTGCTTGATCATTTTCAGTGCAACAGTAAAAGCCTGACTTTAATCACATTAAAAGTACAATACTAGGTGATTAAAGGCTCAAGGCTATATTATTACTTGTGAAGCTCAATGCTATAGGATTGACCATCGGTACATGTCCAAACTGTTGCTATGAAGCTGCGTGTGTGTGTGTGTGTGTGTGTGTGTGTGTGTGTGTGTGTGTGTGTGTGTGTGTGTACTATATCATTATCATTTTTCTCATCTGGAACTAAGAGGCCTGAAAATATTAGAGGTTTAAATATGTGGGCAAACTAAGCTCCATGAAATCCTTGCATAGATTTACATTTACAGCGTTTCTCAGATGCACCTTATATCAATGCTAAATCGACATTAAGTTCCAAACTTCGGATACCACAAGCCTAAAACTTTGTTAGGACGAATTAGAGCACATTTCTTTAGTGTAAAGACATAAAACAAACAGTAGGTCGTTGGAAGATTTGTAGATGGTAGCCACCTCCCTCTCTCTCTCTCTCTCTCTCTCTCTCTCTCTCTCTCTCTCTCTCGCCATCCTTTCCTCTTCTCTCTCTCTCTCTCTATATATATATATATATATATATATATATATATATATATATATATATATATATAAGCTGCCACGAGAGTGGGCCCTTGAGCAAGGCCTTAACCCTCAATTGCTCAGTTGTAAGTCGCTCTGGATAAGGGCGTCTGCCAAATGCTGCAAATGTAAATATATATATATATATATATATATATATATATATATATATATATATATATATATATATATATATCTTACCGAACACCTTTGGGGTGGACTCTGAATGCCCCCCAGGCCTCATCATACACAACATCAGACCGCAGCTCTGACATCTCCCAGTGAGAAAGCGAGTAGTCTTTAGGAACATCAAAAAGGAAGTAAATCTGGAGCGGAATGTTGATAAGCACAAAGTGAAAGAAAATGTATCCATACAGAATACAATATATTTATAGTAAACACCATTTATTATGACTGGGTAATAAGTCTAGCAGCAGGAGGGCCGAATAATAGTGTATTATTATTTCAAATAAAAAAATTGTGCAACTAATAATGCAAATATTTCACAGAATGTATGATATATATATATATATATATATATATATATATATATATATATATATATGTATGTATGTGTGTGTGTGTGTGTTTGAGTATAGTATCAAGGTCAACGTCATGACGCACAGCATATTTTCCAAACGGGTCGCCACATGCCCCTTCCAGCGAACACAAGCATGTCAAAGCAGCTGAAGGCTGTGATGGCCAGAAAAACCTCGTTGACCTTTTCAAGTCCTTGCCAATACGCGCACGCATAGTAAATCCTGAACGCCTGGTACGGCACGAAGCACACAAGCATAATCAGCACAAAGCACAGACTCTTGATCTGAGCCCAAAACTCCTGATGGACCCACGAGAGACTCCCGTGCTTCCGGTACACGCGCCACAGGAGGCAGCACTGGCACACGGCCAACGCCGCCCAGATCAGCAGCACCACGGCGCAGATGACGTAGTTCAGCACTTTCACGTTCGCGTCCTTGAGAGCGGTTCCGAAGGCGAAACACTGGCCGATGTTCGCCTCCGCTCCCGATCCGTAGGTCATGGTGGCAGGGATCACGGCGGCCACAATGACGGCCCAGATAGCCACGCTGGCTATTACAGCGTGCAGATCCCGGTAGAATTCCAGCCTGAGTCGCCACTCGAAGAAGGCCAGGTAGCGCGTGAACAGGATGATCGCGTAGAAGATGAAGCTCAGGTACATGTGCACGTGAAGCATGCTGCTGACCACTTTGCAAAAGCTGAAGCCCAATTCCCAGTTCTGCGAGGAATAGTAGTAAAGACGGAAGGGCACGGTGAGAAGGAACACCACGTGCACCACGAGCAGGTTGATTACTGAAACCCTGGTGACGGACAGCATAAGGGTGGACACCAGGGTGGTGCTCATCATTATCACCCCGATAACCCCACCAATCAATACAAGCAGGTAGAGGACCACCAGGGTGATCCTGTATTCGAGGGGAAGGAGGAGGTCCGGCGGAGGGGAATCTGTGCTGTTGCTTATTATTTCACTCCTAAATAAAACAAAAGAGATAATATAAAGTATAATTCCTAAATAAAGAGATATAGGATTTTGTATAATAATACTGTATAAATCGGATAAGCTGACAGAATGGACAAATTGAAATGTTAAGATAATCCGCTGTTGCGCCCCCTAAAGGGAGCAGCCGAAACAGGAATAACAGTCGCACTGAGCTTATTGCTTTAACAGTGAAGATTTTAAGCAATCGTTTTCTTGCTACCGATTAAGCAGAAATGCCGAAAGGCTGAAGCTGAAGCAGAAGTTATGAAAGACTGCGCTCGCCACCAAACTCGCCCATCTAGTCGAATGTTAGCTCTATTATACATTTTTTTTTAAATCTATATATGTTTTTGCAAATAAAAAAATAGCAAAGAATAATTTAAAATTCCAAATAAGCAACTTTGATTTTGGTCAAAATGTACACAATAGATAGATAAAAAGGCAATTACTTTGTTTCGTTTGAATCTGAATATCTTAAATAATTGCACATACATGTACACGGTATGGTCAAAAGTATGTGGACACCTGATTATCTTATCCATTCATGAATGTGGTTAACGATAGGATGGAAAAAGTAGAAGTAAAAAAAACTTGATTGAGTCTTGACCTTAATACAGTTGAACACCTCCTATATTATAACTAATGCTAATGTGGCTGATATGATCACATATCCCCTATATATATATATATATATCATATATATATATATATATATATATATATATATATATATATATATATATATATATGATACTATATGAACGTGCATTGCATTAATGCTACATCTTAAATACAGTATTACCCAAACAAGCATAACATATTTTTATGAAATGACAAAGTATTATACACAGTTCTTGGTATTACATATGCTTTAGATACATATTAATCATTAAAGTTGACTTACCCATTCATACTTAAAATACTAGTTTGTGTATTCAATTGAAAAAAAAAAAAAAAAAAAAAAGAGAGATCACTCAAATCGGTCAGCACGTAGTGTCTCTCTCTCTCTCTGCCGTCCTGGCATAAACCAGCCCTCAATCGAGGAAGTGTTGTAAAAAAAAAAAAAAAAAAAAAATTAAACATTAACAAAGGCATACAGCTTAAACCAGATATATACACTTTAAAAAACACCACACATAAAACTTTTTTTTCTTCACTGTCAAACATTAAATCAGAGTAAACTCTTAAAAAATATTAACATATTTTTTGCATTTTGTAAATCTTTTTTTTTTTTTTATCACTTTTATCAAAGTCAGAAGTATATACACTAAGTTTATTTTTCTTTGACCTCCTGGGAAAATCAAAAGAAATCAACCTAGACATCAGGGGGAAAAGAAATGAAGATCTCCACAAGCGTGGCTCATCATTAGGAGCAATTTCCAGATACCTGAAGGTCCCACGTTCAGACAGTAATACGCAAATAATACGCAACCATCATAACCGCTCAGGAAGGCGGCGCATTCTGAGTCCCAGAAAGGAACTTTCCAAAGTTCCATCATGGGAATTATTATGGAACGCTTGTGGACCCAAGTGAAACAGTTTTCGGGGCAATTCTACCCAATACTAAGGAAGTGCATGTCATTTTTTTGCTGATGAAAGTAAAATAAAATAAAAAATTCTGACATTTACCAAATGCAAAAAAATGTGTTAATATTTATTGGTCTAAAACAGATTTAGCGTTTGACAGTAAAGAAAAAAAAACATTTTTGTGTAAGTGTATGTAAATATCTGGTTGTTATATGTTGTGATATCTTTTCTTAACAAAGAGTAACACAGAAAAAAAGCCATTATTGAATCCATGGATCAGAAATACATTTAATTAAAAGAAAAAAGACTTTGATCATGTGGCCATGACATAAAACTACACTGCACCTATTGCAGATTGCGATAAGGCGGGTCAATTTTAGTGCATTAGTGAACTTTAAACCCAATCCAAATGCTGGTCTTTCCTTCCAGATGCTATTTTTATAACTCTTAAGACATATAAAGAAATATAACTTGTGGTAGAAGGAAGCAGTTAATGTTTTCTCTCGTACAATAGACAATGATTCAGTCAATATCGTAAATCATTTTTTATACAATTCTGACTTTGTGGAACCAGTTTTGGTGAAGAACCTCATATGGCCGGAATAGTCAGACGTCACAGTACTTTTGACACGTGAGATCAACAGAACAAGTGGGCATTATTTAATACCTGGGATTATGAATATAGATCCATTGTGACTCCTGTAATGGGGATGGAATTGGATGCGACAGTAAAAAGTAATGCTATAAATGCTCTCCCTTTTAAAGCCTTTATTTTATTTCTTTTTTTTCTTTTTTTTTTAGTATGAAGAGAATTAACATAAACCGAACATAATCCCTTCTTACTTTCGGAACACCCTTTTGTTTCTAAGTTTCTTCTGTTCACTTGGCTGCAATATATACCCCACATAATCCACTGCACTAAATTAACACCATTCTGCTGTTCAGTCTGAGTCCAACAGTCATGATTAAGCGTTTACTACATTTTACTCGACTTCATGCAGTAAGTGCGTGCCAGGATCTCACTCAAGGCTGCTATTACAGTGAGCGCTGATCTCTAAGGCGTTCAGGATACGGGCTGCATTTGGAAAGCACACCAGCTTAATGAACAGAGGGACAGTGGGTTTGAACCTTTCCTTGGAGATTAGCTGCGTATGAGATACACAATAATCCAGACCAGCACATGGCACGTCACACTCTTAAAAAAAAAAAAGCTGTGTAAGCATTTTTTGTCGGTAGATATGAGTGTCATTTTGTGTTGTCGGAACAAGATGGGCAGTAAACACACAATAATCTAAACGGTATTTCAGCATCTTATGTTCTGTGTATATTGTGTTAGTTCTACACAAAATCCACGGTTTTGTGGAGTCAGTTTCGGTATAGTTAGGGGGGGAAATATACACAAAAAAATGAACAACTTTTGCTATTCAGTTTGTTATTACGCCTGCATGGAATAAATAAACAATAAAACGTGAACAAACAAAATAGAATAAATCGTGCCATGTTTTTTGCATGAAATTGCCTAATCGATTAAACTGTATAGATTAAAATATTGTGTGTGTTTTTGACATTCATTCATTCATTCATCTTTTACCGCTTTAACCGATCTTCCCTCGGGTCACGGGGAGTCTGTGCCTATCTCAGGCGTCTATGGGCATTAATGGGCAGGATACACACCCTGGATGGAATGCCAACCCATCACAGGACACACATACACTCACATTCACACACATTCATACACTAGGGACAATTTTCCAATGTGCCAATCAACCTACCGTGCATGTTTTTGGACCGGGAGGAAAGCAGAGAACCCGGAGCAAAACCCCCTGAGGCACGGGGAGAACATGCAAACTCCATACACACATGGCCAAGATGGGAATCGAACCCGGACCCTGGTGGTGTGAGATGAAAGTGCTAACCACTAAACCACCGTGCCCCCCTGTTTTTGACATTTAACATTTCCATTTCTAAAGATATGTTGTAGTGAACAGTTCGACTTAGTTTATGAAATGTCCTCATTCCTTTATTCATTCACTCCCTCCCTCCTCTCTTTCATGGGCAAGAGAGCCACAATGGAGTGTAAAATGTAAAATATTCCACTGTGCAATACTGTGGCGCCCCCTAAAGCCTGGGGGAGGGGTGTAGCTCAGTGATGGCAAGGTTGGGGTTCAATCCCCGGTCCTTAAAGGGGCCATTTAATGGCTGAGCTTTGATATGGGCTTCCAAGAAAAGATGGAATATGTGAATAAAAAAAGTATTTCCATCACGGGATCAATAAAAAACTTCAAGGCAGCCGTAAGAGGACGAAGAAGAAGATTGGATTGGTTTGGATTATATATGACTTTATTGTAATTATGCACAAGTACAAGTACAATACAAGTACATGGCAAAGGAGTAGTGTTAAGTTGATGATTGAGTTGGATGGAGAGATTGACTGGAGAGACTGTCTCCTGTTGTGACAGGGAAAAACCACCTTCCCAAAATTAAAATTCATTTTAATTTTATTCAATGCTGCAGAGAAGATCATTGCATTTCATAACGACTGTGGGGGGAAAAAAAAAAAGAACTCTCTTACCGCCATCTCTTTTCAATTCCCTTGAGTTTAATAAGACACTTCTTGTCTTTACCAAAATACATCTAAACACGGCAACACTTTTCATCCTGGAAACTTTCCAGGACTCAGAAAACTTCAAATTACAGCTTTAACTTAAAGCCCTGACACTTGAGACTTCAAAAAAAATTGGGGGAAAATAAATCCTTTGATTTAATCCTTTTTTTTTGCTGTCAGTTCTTACTATAGAAATGATGAAATATTGAGGAAAATACGTGTTAATATAAACCATGCGCCTAGAATCAGTGTCACTGGCTTCTGACCAATCGAAAGCAAGTCCTCGACAGCTTTATGTAATATAACAATTACACTGTATAATGCCAAGCCGTGCTCTAAGACAACAGTGCGGGGACTTTCGGTCTACTGTGCTGTAGAGCCAGCCCTCGATTCACACAGTGGCAGTTATTATAGGTGATTACATTCCCACATGGTTGCTAATTGTCTCCGGTTGTTTACTAAATCCCAATGGTATGATTGAGTCCACGGGGCACAAGTCTGTGATGCGTAATCGTCGAGCATTGTGTAATCATTTTTTTTTTTTTGCTTCTCGGCGCTTTCACGGCCATTAGAAAGCTCCGAGTTGCACAAGAGCTGCTCGGGATGATGAAATGGCACAGAAACGATTGGAGCTGGGTTGCCAGATGCTTGAATAAACTGGGAACGAAGGCAACAATGTTTAGTCCAATGAGGCAATCACAGGGTGGCAGCGCAGCTGTACTATCAGTAACTGGTGTCCCACAGGGATGTGTCCTTTCCCCGCTGCTGTTCGCTCCGTACACCAATGGCTGCACTTATACTGTCGAGCTTCTGAATTTTCCAGATGACACTACTGTCATCGGCTTCATCCAAGTTCAACATCTGGCTGCCACGTGCAGTCGTACGATTATCATGGATTTCAGGAGAAACCCCCCTGTACTCTACATCATGGACATCATATTGACATCAGGGCAGTGGTGGTCCAGTGGTTAAAGCACTGGGTTTCTGATCATAAGGTTGGCGGTTCAAGTTGAAACACCAGCAAGACGCCACTGGTGAGTTCTTGAGCAAGGCTCTTAACCCTGTTTGCTCCAGGACCATGCGCCCTGACCCCAGTGTATGCTAAAAGAGGTGGGGTGCAGCTCAGCGGTTGAAGGCGTTGAGCTGCTGATCGGAAGGTTGGGGGTTCGAGCTGCCGCCCTTGGGTCCTTGTGCTCCAGGTTACACTGTGGAGAAATGGAGTCCTTCAAGTTCTTGGGCACCACCTTATCCCAGGTCCTGAAGTGGGAAAATCACAATGACTCCTTCACCACCTGAGGAAGTTTAACCGACCACAGGAGCTGCTCAAACAGTTCTCCTCAACCATCATCGAGGCTGTCCTGTCTCACATCAACATCGAAATCAGACATCAGACGACTACAGAGGACGGTTGGTACGGTTGAAACGATTATTGGTACCCACGCTTCAAGAACTGTACCCATGAGTAAAAGGGCTCAGGAAATCACTCTGGTTCTCTCACATCCATGCCATATACATTTTGGCCACATGACCAACGCAACAAAGCACCAAACACCAAGACAGCCGGGCACAAGAAAGGCTTCTTCCCTCAGGCAATCTATCTCATGAACACTTAAATGCTCTCCTCATTGTTTAATTCAAATAAGATATGTGTGTTACCGGGCACGGTGGCTTAGCGATCGCTTAACACACCGCCAGGGTCCTGGTTCGATTCCCGTCTCGACCATGTGTGTGTGGAGTTTGCATGTTCTCCCCGTGCCTCAGGGGTTTTTTCTCAGGGGTTTTTTTCTCCGGGTTCTCCGGTTTCCTCCCCCCGGTCCAAAAACATGCACAGTAGGTTGATTGGCACCTTGGAAAATTGTCCCTAGTGTGTGAATGTGTGTGTGTGTGTGTGTGTCCTGAGATGGGTTGGCATTCCATCCAGGGTGTATCCTGCCTTAATGCCCATAGACGCCTGAGATAGGCACAGACTCCCCGTGACCCGAGGGAAGATCGGATATAGCGGTAGAAGATGAATGAATGAATGTGTGTTATCCTCCAATTCTGTATTACAATGCGCAATAATACTGTATTTATTTTTCTTACATGTGTAATAATAAAGAGTTATTCTATTGTTACTTTCAAAAATGTGCAACTGGAAGCTTCTGTCACCAACACGAACTCTTTGTTAAGTACAAAGATGGCAATAAAGCGCTTTCTGATTCTGATTTCTGATCCCGTGTAAATTGACGTAGACTTCCGAGATGCTTTTCAGCGCACCACATTTGTCACAAGTGGACATTTCGAGTTACTAAAACCTTCCTGTCAGCTCCTGTCCATCGTCCTGTGACCTCTCGCATATCAATGAGGCCTTTCGACTGACACAGTTCTGTCACTTTGTAGGTTGTTATGTATGAAAGCCCCAAGAGATCAGCAATAATTTAGTGATTTCATGGGATCCTTTTTTCTAATGTGTTTGAAGCTCAACAACCCCCTTTTTTTTAGCATTTTACTTGTTTCTAATAAAATATTTCTGCTTTGATTCACATTCATTTATGAAGTGACTCATGGCTCTCAGTAAGTAAATGGTACATACATTATATTTCATTTAATAACCTCATAGAGCCGCATACGCCATACATAGGAGCACAAGAATCATATTTA
Organism: Kryptopterus vitreolus; assembly: GCA_030449085.1. Classification (NCBI taxonomy): domain Eukaryota; kingdom Metazoa; phylum Chordata; class Actinopteri; order Siluriformes; family Siluridae; genus Kryptopterus; species Kryptopterus vitreolus. Next base: position 17,102,640 of record JACRUU010000017.1, on the reverse strand, counting down.
TGTATCAAATCATTATTGTATTTGTGATCAAATTAATGAATGGATTAGAAGTCTGATTGATTTGGGATTTTGGCTGGAATTACAGCTTTGGCGATGTATGATACCATGTAATAATAGTTTAAAAAAACAACAACACAAAAAAACCCCACACATTTTCCTGATTCTGATGGTATTGATGTTTGTTCAGGCGATAAAGCCATATCATGTAACTTGCATGCATTTTGTGATGTATAATGAATGAATGAAGAAACAATTTCATGAATGAGTTGATCAAAGGAAATCGTCCGTATAAAGGAACAAGAGGATATGTGATAGGTATGCGGTTCATTTACATAAAACCCAATTTCAGACGAATCATTGTCAGGGAGTTAAGAGTAATGCTGCTGCTTCACAGGTCCAGGGTATGAGCTTCCGTCCTGAGCTGTTAGCGTGGGATGTTTGCTCATGTGGGTTTCCTCTGGACCCTGATTTTTCTCACCTCCCAAAAACATACTAGTGGGAGGACTAGCATCACAACATTATCTTTCACCTCCCACCCAAAGTCCTGGAAATAGGCTCCAGATCAGCTTGGGTCATTATTAGGATAAAATGCTGACTGAAGAGAGAGGGGAAAAAAAAATCTAAAAGTGTTTCTACAAAGAAAAGAACAGGACCAAACATATTGTTTAAATGCGCCTCGGGAGATTCAGATAAGCTTCATAAAAAAGAAAAACATCAGCTCTAATTGCATTGAATTAAATGTTAAAGAAAAAGTTTCAAATTTTCAGTTTTAAATTAGTTTACAGAAACACCATAATTATTTTAATCATTTCGCCATTAAAGAAACGTATATTTTATCAAATATAGCAGATCAATAGTAGATTCACATATGAATAAAGACACATACATGCAAATTTCATGTGTATAATAGTTATAGCATGCCGTGTAGGTGACACATTAGTGACATATTCCTGGATTGCACCCAAATTAAGTCAAATATTTGACAGAACTTTTCAGTACTTATTAAATAGGTTTGTAAATGTTCAATACCTGATGTATCCAAACCGGAAGCCTCCACCAACAGCACATTAATAGCTACATTTTAAACTCTGTGCAATATAAATCTAACATGTATTAAGCCTTTTCATATTGTGCCCTAATCTGTACAACACTGTTCTTTCTACAAACAAATAAAACACTGTCGTGTGTGGATTTATATTGTGTTATTTCAACTTTCAATTCAATTCATTTTCTATTTGCATAGCGCTAAATCATTACACCATCTAAATTACCCATAAAATGTCTAATTCTATACGTATATAAAAGCAAACTAGTTAAAGTTCCTCGAGGAGCCTTCATTCCCAGAAGGTTAATCATGCATGGCACCTGGTGGACAAATGTGGGAACTACAGTTAGTAATATACAGAACGATCGTTACTTGGGTGTTCCCATACATAACATTCATTCATTCATTCATCTTCTACCGCTTTATCCGATCTTCCCTCGGGTCACGGGGAGTCTGTGCCTATCTCAGGCGTCTATGGGCATTAAGGCAGGATACACCCTGGCATGTGGAACCCATCGCAGGGCACACACACTCGCACACATTCATACACTAGGGACAATTTTCCAAGGTGCCAATCAACCTACCGTGCATGTTTTTGGACCGGGGAGGAAACCGGAGAACCCGGAGAAAAACCTCCTGAGGCACGGGGAGAACATGCAAACTCCACACACACACATGGACGAAACGGGAATCGAACCCGGACCCTGGCGGTGTGAGGTGAACGTGCTAACCACTAAGCCACCGTGCCTTCATACATAACATTTGTTTATATATTGTTCACACAGATCGCTAATTGTGTTTTATTCCATAAAATCTCGAATTGCTTGAACGAGACTCGAAATCGCGGCGTTTCCTCCACACAAATTGGAGAAGAAACGTGTCATTCCTCGAAGGTTATTCAAGCAACTGGTAGTGAAATACATAGAATACAATTACTAATATACAGAATCTAGAGAAAGCAGGAGTGATTTGTGATTGAATGGTATCTGCAAGAGGAAAAGTTTCTAAGACTGTGGCGAAATCCACTATTCTCTAGTTTAGAGACAGTGGTGGTGTCAAAACGGCAGGAGGCGCTGGATCTGGTACAGTTGAGGATGTTGACCTTTTCATTGGGAGCTATAGGTTGAGCAGGCAAATGCCTTGGATGGGAGCTTCCATAACCCTAATAAACCTATGCAAACCTAGTTCACCAATTCCCACCATCTAAAAGCTAAACAAACTGGCAAGGAAACTGCAGCCTGTGATGCAGCAATGTGAGCTGTCATCGTGCATTTTTGATCATAATGTGTCAGGAAGATAAACAGAGCCTTATTTTACATATTTCCACCAGTCTTTTAAACATGTCACACTGTTTTGAAATGTGCCTGCAAATAATATTCCGGATTATTATTTGCACCTTAATCCGGATTATTATTTGCAGCCGCATTTCAAAACAGCCCGAGCGCCGTGGCGACTTTAAAGATTAGTAAAGAAAGAGTAAAGGTTCAAACCTATGAATAAAACATTCATCGCTGATGTTAGAGAAACATTTTGACTGTACAGATCAGGCAATACATTTCATTATTCCAAATAGTGGGCCGGTGTATTACTGTAAATAAATGATGGAACAAATGACTAGAACATCCCGTGTGATTTAGTCTATAATCTATAATCTTAAACCTGCTAAAATTAGCATTTTAAAGTAATGAGTAAAATATACTAATAATAATAATCATTCATTACATTTATACAGAGCTTTTTTCTAGACACCCAAAGCGCTTTACATTGTGAGAGGGGGATCTCCTCAACCACCAACGATGTGCAGCATCTACCTGGATGATGCGACAGCAGCCATAGTGCGCCAGAACACCCACCATCTGTAGATATGAGGACGGTTAGGTGGTTGTGATGGTCAGAGACCAATGGGCGAATTTGGCCAGGATGCAGAGGACACGCCTCTACTCTTTTAAGACATAACATATGCCCAAAACAATTGGTTATTTGACAGTGTAGCATAGTTAATATCATATCAATGGTCAAAGAAGAAGAAGCTGATCCAGATGACTTTTCATATCTTTTTTTTTAGTTGTTGTCCATAAAGATTAATTAATGTACACATATAAAAGTATTGATAACAGTTCTGGTAGAAATAAAAAGGTTAGAGATTGTATCCAGTGCTTTTTGATGGGAAGACCAGGGTTCTCCAATATAAATTTTGCTTATCCCCGGCAAATGTCTAGAACCGGCCCTGGTTTGGACATTTGGACAGGGGTTTGGACCCATGTATATGGGGTATATCAGTAGAAGAGTGCTGAGGATGGAGGGGTCAGGGAGGAGGAATAGAAGAAGGCCAAGGAGGAGGTTTATGGATGTGTTGAGGTGGTGGGGTTAAAGAGGCAGACGTAGAGGACAGTAGTGTAGAGCAGGATGAGCGGCTTTGGCGACCCCTATCGGCAGAAAGTAGAATAAGAAGAAATACTAAAATACAAAAACAGCTCGTTACTTTAGTAACGAGCTTTACTTACTTTAGTGTTTCCACGTGTAAAATAGACATTTGATTTCCTCAAAGCGCATGTTGCTTCAACAATCACGTGTTTAGTGGTTTCGTATTTAAAGGAAATACGGGGCGCTGAGTTGTCACGTGGTCAAACGTAACTTATTTTTTCCACGAAGCGTCACGTGTTTATACAAACTCGATTTCAGCACCAGCGCCGATTATCGAGTAACCGATTCTTTCTTTGCACAAACACTAACATTTAAAGCTTCTGTGACGGTGCATAAGGCGAAATATACGTATGTAAATGTCACAATAGACTCACTTCCGTTCGTAGCGGTGGGGAGGGGCGACGTTGTGCACTTTGCGCATGCGCACGGTTTGGGCAACGTCATCATTCGCAGTAGTTCTACGTGTATCATTGAGAGCGTGTATAACAGTAGCTATAGACGGAAAGACGTGAACGTTCCAGTGTCGGGGGAAAAAAAACCTTAAGGTATGTATTTAGTATTTTTTTTAGTATACAATTTATTTAATAAATGTATTAAACGTTTCAGGGATCGAATACGTGTATATTCAATATTCAATAATAATAAAACATGTCTCTGATTATTGCTGGCGTCGTTATAAGAGTACGTGTCTGTCTATAAAGCAAGTTCTTTTTTGCTTTATATAAGAATAATTTAATAATTTAACGTTTATTCCTGCAGCCAAACCTAGTAATGGATCAGGTCATGCAGTTTGTGGAGCCTGGCAGGCAGTTCGTGAAGGACTCCATCAGATTGGTGAAGAGGTGCACAAAACCTGATAGGAAAGGTACAAGCAGTTCTATCTCATCACAAATCATCTTTTAATTACTAATTATTCATTTAGTTATGATGTTTAAAGGTCTTGCATTGATTCCAGTATTATTTATTTCCTATTTTATACATAATGAAAAGTCCTGTACTGACTTGTGGGCATAGTCCTATATTTACCTTTATTAGTGATATTCTCTGTGTCGATTGGATCAGTAGTGATTTAAATCGTTTGTAGAAATATAGTATTTTTTTTCGTATATATGGTTTTATAATAATAAAAAAAAAGGATTCAGAGAAACTTAAGTGGATGGTCCTCACAACATCCTAATAAAGTAGTGATGAAATACTGAATGGTGAAGCTTTCCTTTGGGATCGATTGCTTACAGAAGGAGAACTGAACCTTTAAAATGACTATTTATACATATTAATATAACAGATCTATCCCGCTTCATCGATGTTCCTTGCCATTAATGTGGCTTTAAAGTGTAAAAAAGGATGATTGTGTTTAATAATCAGTGCTAAATCAAGGACCTAGAAATAACGTTCAACGATGTAGAAAAATATAGGATGCACATGTATGATTCGTTCCTAATCCTGTTTTAATGTATACAGAGTTCCAGAAGATTGCCATGGCCACGGCGATTGGCTTTGCTATTATGGGCTTCATCGGATTCTTCGTCAAGCTCATCCACATTCCCATCAACAACATCATTGTGTAAGTATGCTTTGGAATGCATTTATATAGAAATGTATTTATCCAAGCCCTTTATATTTATATATCTGCTCCACGCATATCTATATAACCTGAGTTGTTTCTGTTCTAAATGATCATTTCTAAATGAATGTATCTGATGAGATGAATCAAATGTCTTTTACAGTGGTGGATAAGCTGCACACGGGAAACACAGAACTGATTGGCCTTGCTGATTTTTATTTTTCCCCCATTGTATGTATGTAAATTAAGTATTACAACAACATCTTCTGTCAGAATATGTCATACACCCGCTAAAAACTGTACCTGCTTTGCCTATATTGTATTAAAAACACTTTTTACATATATTGTGTGTGTGTTTTGTTTTCTGGTATGTCCTACAACTAATCCAACAATTGATCACATCTCATTTGCTATTATAAAACTAAAAACACTTTTTAACGATGTTAGCATAACAGTTTGATTTCTAACTCGAGAGGGTTATTATGTTATATGCTAACAAAAATTGATAAATGATATTCACAGCTCAAAATAAGAAATGCTTAAATCAGACAGTGGGCCTCACTGAAGCACAATTTTTACAGTTAAAATCTTTACTTGGGTGCATTGTGAGAGGCACGGTGGTTTAGTGGTTAGGACGTTCGCCTCACACCTCCAGGGTCCGGGTTCGACTCCCGTCTCGGCCATGTGTGTGTGGAGTTTGTGCATGTTCTCCCCGTGCCTCAGGGGTTTTTTCTCCTGGTTCTCCGGTTTCCCCCGGTCCAAAAAAAAAAACATGCATGGTAGGTTGATTGGCACCTTGGAAAAATTGTCCCTAGTGTGTATGTAATAGTGTATGAATGTGTGTGTGCCCTGCGATGGGTTGGTGTATCCTGCCTTAATGCCCATAGACGCCTGAGATAGGCACAGGCTCCCCGTGACCCGAGGGAAGATCGGATAAAGCGGTAGAAGATGAATGAATGAATGAAATGTATTGTGTGCAATTATGTGCATTTTTGTAATGAATCAAAATCATCTACCAACCTCATTATGGATTCGAAATAATACTGTATAAACAGCTGGAAACCCCCAAATGTAAGCTCAGTATTGTTTGTGTATATACCCCACCTGTCTGCTGTTGCTCTCCTCCAACCCTGCCCACCTCATGTAACAGACTGTCTCCTGGTATCTCCTCCCTGCTCTTGAAATGGTACGCGAAGGTACTCCGTGTGTGAGGGCATGTGTGAATGTGCCAACCTGGAGAGCTGCAATCTAATTGGTTTGCAGGACCTGCCTCATGCTTCATGTAATGACCCTACTAAAACACAAAACTAGAGATCAGTTCCTGCATAAGATAAAGGGAACACAATTGTCTGTAGTTGCTACCATTTTCTTTACCTGTTGTAACTTTTAGGGAATAGCTCAGTGGTTTAAGGCACTGGGTTACTGATCGAAAGGGTCAGGGGTTAGGGCATGGCCGACGCTGCCACTTTGGGGTCCTTGAGCAAGGGCCTTAAACCTCTGTCCTCCAGGGTGCGCAGTATAGCATTCAGTATTCTTCGCCTTGCTCTAATGTATATGTGACAAATAAAGGCTATTCTATTCCATTCCTTTGCCCCAGTCCAAGCATGGCATTTAGGCTTAGCTTTTCATGTCCTTCTTCTAGGCTTTGGATTTGTCGTTCTCTCATCAAATACATGGTTTCATTCTCATCTGACAGTTTCCTTATTTAAGGCATCTTACTGTGACTTGATGTACATTTTTTAAAGTCATTTTTTCCCCATCATATCAGCCTGCAACATTTGTTTTGGTAACAAATAACAAATTACTTATAACTAAGCAAACTTAGTAGGAGACAATGAATGCTTTGAATTATGCCTAATCTAAAGTCTAAAGTGAAGGGTTCCACTAAAATTGGGGATGAGGTATGCTCATTATATTGCTTCGCACATTTCACTGTTTATTAAAGATTTCACATCCACCGTACACAAAATATAGGATCATATTTGTAACCGCATGATTGCACGTTTAAAAAAAAAAAAGAGAGTGGGAGAAAAAGAAAGCAATTATCATTTTTCAACTGGAAAATGAGCTTAATAAGATAAGATAAATACACTGCACTGTACAATGAAAGATTTTAGAAGCTTGATGTAACCTGGTGTGCCTTTGTCTATAAGATTTCATGTATGTCATTTATATCAGATTGGCATTTGTTTCTTTGCTTGTTAATGATTACTTGAAAGTGCTTATAAACACAAAGATGCCCCCAAGACCACCAGCCAAGCACTTCAAGTGTGATCATTTCTGAAATATGCTTGGTGAAAAGAGTCAGGACTAAGATCTTCAACATCCTACTGAATATTTAAATGTCATTTTATTTTGATAGAGGCACTAAAGTAATAGAGGGAATAAACAGGATTAAAGCGACTCCGTGAAGTCATAATAGCTCATAATGTAAAAGGGGAATGTTTAGAGTATTGGGCAATGCTGTCCACATCGAAGACTCAGATCCTCTACTGGCTCTTCTTCATGCGTCGTGTTGCACCTCGCACTCTCTGATCTAGCAGACTTCTCCACCGCACTCGATGCCTTGCTGTCCTCTGGATGCACTTTCCCGCCGGCCAGTTTAAAGTCAACAGATGTAAAAGACGGCAGGCTTCCATTTTTCTTCGCCGGTGTTTTCGATGTTCCTCCTAGTGGTGACACTTCCTTGCTTTTCCTAGTAAAACCTCTCCCTTTGTTACTGGCAACGTTCCGATTATCCGAGAACGGATCGGAGTCGCTACTGTGGACCGTGTTGAAGTAATGACACTTGGGTGTGGACGGTTTGGTCATGTCTTCCAGCTCGGATGAGGATATTGCAGCTAGCGGGGACGGTTTTCTCCCACAAGGTACGTAAGGGGCGTCTTCACTTGTGTTCTCTTGACCCGTGTCAACCGATGTCGTGTCCACATTCCCGTACATTCCGATCGGAACGGGGGGAGATTTACGGATCAGGTGGTTTTCTTTAAGGAGCCACCTCCCTTTGTCTATCAGGATACCTTCCCCGGAGTCAGGCTTGGCGTCAAAGGCTGGACGTTGGGCAAGCTCGGAATTTCCAACAGAGCCGGAAGAGTCGCAGTCGATGTGGTCCGGAATTGAAGCGTTAATCACCGAGTCTGGGCTGGTAATGAATTGTAAATCAGCTGGTCGTTTCAAAGAATGAGGTTCCTTTGGACCGTCATCCTGGGTCTTAGCTTTACGGCATTGGGAAATCGACCGTCTCTCTGCCTCGTCCTCTTCACTCTCGGTTAAAAGGTCTGCTGAATCCTGTACAAAGTCTCCTCCGCTGTCTGATGTTTCAGGCCTGTAATCCGAGAGGTCAGAGGTGTTTGGGCTCTTAAGACATCTCGTAACATTGTCCGTATGGCTTTGAGACAAAGGCACCGCTCTGTTTTTGCACCTGTCTGGCTCGATTTGTAGACAGCCCGTGGAGTCGTACGTGAAAATCAGAGCAGAGGATTTGAGGACCAAGTTGAGAAAGTCCAGCAGCTGCTGGGGGAACATTGTAGAATGTGGAAAATGACAATCGCGATCGGTGTCTACTTCTTTTATTCCTGCACGAGCTCGCTGGGCTTTGGGTTTCTCTTCACTTTTGCACGATTTCCAGCTGGGAAAGCCATTCATCGAAGGGTCCCCCAAGCTGAGGTGGTGTGATCGAGTGTCTAATGATTGGCTCTGACTGTCATCATGTTCATCTGTTTCATCAGCAGGAGTTGGATCCTTACAAACACTTTCCTCCTCTGATGTCCGGAGATCAAGTTCAGTTTCCTCTTCTTGACCCTTATAAGACCCAGAATGGTCTGAATATTTAGCTTCCGGATCCAGGCTTAGAGGCAAACTCAGTTCTGCATCAAATTGTCCATTGCAATCGGCTTCTTCGAGACTATCCTTAGCATTATAAAAGTCTTTCTCACTTTCTTCTCCTGATTTCTGGAGCTCATACTCTGACTCTGATTCTCGCCATGAGCAAGAATGTGCCTTGTTGTCAGAGTGTACATCCTCGTGACTGCATGCTAGAGAATGGTATGGTTCAACAGTTGGATTGACATCTTCTGACATGCTCCACATGGTTTCTTCAGGATCCTCATTCTGGCCATTATAATTGCGAGCTTCGTCTCCACTAAAGTCGGATGCCACGGATCTAGCCTCGCTATGCATCGCGCCCTCTGTTTGCAAAGTGCCGTTGTTTGGGTGGCATGCTTCCGCAGTCCCGAATTGTGAAGGCATGGATATCACATCTGGCTGTTCGGGATACTCTGTGGTTTCGCAGTAGACGTTTTTGGTCCTTCACGTTTACGCCATGTCCTTCCCACCGATCTGTAAAATCTCCCCTTTGACAATCGCTATCAATCACCTCAGAGGTTGAGCTGACATTTGTTCCGGAAGAAAGCATTTCAGATTGCACACAATTTACTTCTCCCCGCCATTTCGCTTCATCTTGCAGATTACCCCGGACATAATCAAATTGATCAAATTTGCTAATCTCATGCTCTGTGTTCTTGTCATCAATCATATGGACATTGTCAATCGTCTCATCTTTCTTCACGCACAGATCTGAGTCACTTGGTTCACGATCGAGAACCCATTCCTGGTTTGTCTTAACATCATTCACAAGTTTTGCACTTAGTCCTTTCTGATTAGTCCAATCCTCAAGCTGGGCAGTTTTCAGTATGTCTGATTCTTCCATCACTTTATTCAGAAGGGCAGGATTATGGGAACTTGATTCAAGTAGGTTCAGTTCTTCCGATTCACTTTCGTCCGCCTCTAAACGTCCTGCTTTTTCCTCTAAGGGGCTCCCCAAGTCATCGCTGCTCTGACGAGCGTCATTGGCGGTTTCTTTTTCAAAAGCAGAAATGTCTTTTGTTCTATCCAAATGAGTGAAATCACCACTAACTAGCAAGGAAACCTCTCTGCGGAGATGCTCGCACATGTTTAGCTCATCCATCACCTCTTGGATACCAAAGATATGCCCTTTATCTTGCTCGTCCTCTTCCGAGTTCAGCTCAAGGGCAAACTCGGAGTGTCTTGGTGACATAGGCGGACTTTCTCTGGTATCGTTTGTGCTTTGGAAGTCTCGCCAGCTTCTCTTTAACTGAGCAGACGTCGAGCTGTGGAGATTCAACAGGCTGGACTTGAGCTCTTCTTCATTGTCTATTTTGGTGAGATTTCGGATGGATTGCATGAGACGCAGAGCCTCCGGATTGCTGCTCGAGTCCTCGTTGGCGTAGTTGGCAATTCCATCTCTCAGAGCCATCAGTGTCAGGAAGGACAGAAAAGTCTTAGACGGGGAGCCAAAAACAGACCCTAACTGGGAGGAGAAGTTGGGGAGGCTGCCGGATTTCTTCATCTTCTCCAAAGATGACAAGTCAGAATGACTACATGCTCTTCTGATGAACTGGACAGATGAACATAACTGCTCCAAAACCTGTTTCATACCTGACCTAGGGTTCAGCTGTGCGTTGGGTGACGGTTCACTTCCTGTGTCTTGCAATTTGGGAATTAAGTCCCGGTTTGAAGTCCCGGTCTTCTTTTCAGGAGCACTTGGCGTTGAATTTGAGGACCTTCTCAGGTGCTGCGCCTCCATAGTTTCCCCCTCGCGACCAGTTTGAACAAATTGGCGAGACACTTGCTTATTCGTTGGGGACGAGTTCTGCTCATATCTCATTTCTGAAACGTCAGAGAAATCGCTTTCGATCTGAAACCTGGCTCTAGAGTCCCGTGGCTTTAACTCATCCATACGGGGCATTGATTCGGGGGGGATTTTTTCCAACCAGTTATTCACATACTGGTGCACGTCGCAGGGAGATGAACGGAGCACTGGCATAGAAACACTTTCACTCAACTCCTTGCACTTCATGACAGACTTGGTAGCGCTACCATTCCCACACCTTTGCTTCGTCAGGACGATGAAAGGTGCCGAACGAGACGATGGGATTCTGTCTAAGTCTTCCTTCATTTGAAGCCTTTGCAAATCACTATGAGCTGCGTCCCTCTGCAGTTTACTATGAAATGCGTTTATCTTCACCGGTGACTGGCCTTGCTTTCGCTTTTTAACCTTTTGCCTGTGTTTGTCACTTTCGGTCCACTGTGATTGTGGAGACTCCCTGTTCTTTAGGTCTTTAGGTCGGTTCTGTTTCTTGTCCTTCACGCTGCTTTTCAAATGCACACGTCTGTCTGTCCTTTTCAGATTCCTTTGAACTCTGAAGTCTGCTTTTGTCAGAGCACTCACACCTTGCCCGGATTTCACAGTCAGTAAAAGACGACGCGTTGTTACTTAATGTTCGGGAAGGGCTCGATTGGCCGGATACTATAGCTAATAATTCATTGCCCATAGCATTTCCAGAACTCGTAGATGGTTTGGTAAGATCAGTGTCACAGTCACTACTTGAAGGTCGAAGCCCTGAGTTTGGCTTTTGGTGTCCTTGAGACTCAATCTCACACCAGTCGTCCTCCCCAGCCCTGGGTTTCATTAAGGAGTTTCCAAATGTACCCTGTGACCGATGAATACGCGTTATACTTTCCGTAATACCCGTCCCTTTGTTGTGCAGAGCCTCCGTCATCCCTGAACCGGAGGAGCTATCGCGATCGTGCTTGGCTTCTCTCCGATTTTTCTTCCTGACTTTTGGTACAGGTTTTGTACTGCTAGAGCTGCTATGACTGACAACGCAATGCCCTTCCAACAGCTCCCCTTCATCCGTGCGCTCCATATACGAGTATGCGCCCACTGTGCTTTTTCGAACCTCGGTTTGGGATAGCCTCTTTATGTTCTCCGCCGAAGATTCTTTCCGTCGGACACGCCGGGGCCCTGGAGTGGGCAGCCTCCTAAAACGTGCTTTTGGTTTTTCAGACACCTCAGAGTTGACACTTTGGCATTCTTGTTTATTTAACCGGGTTGGTTTGTAGATTTGTACATTCTCACGGCCGTCTATATTTGACTCTGGTTTCCTGTTGTCGTTATCCTTGTTATCTGAGGAGTTGCAGTTGGAGATCGGCTGTGAGAACTCCGCTGCCATCCGCTGGTTGTTAACACGGGCTCGGCTTACCGTAGTGGTCCAGCGAATCATCTCCTCTTGTTTTATAGTGAGACGCACTTTCATCTCCACAATCATGCTGCCGTCCTGATTGACGCGAAACGACTTCTCAATCTCGTCGTCTGAAGATAGGACTACACGACCGCTTTCTTCCAGCCCGGACATTACGACGCGTTTCGTCGGCTCTTCTGGCTCGAGGGCTTGGCTGTTCCCGCTCACCGTCGATCCCATTTTCACGTCGTCGTCCTCGGACCGGCTTCCTTTTAGTGTCCTGTTGATTCTGGTTTACAAAATATCTTTCGGACGATAATGAGAAAGCTCGTGATCTTGGTCTACTGCTAGCTGAGGTTTGTCGAACTGCTTTCCAGTTTCCGGGTCGCCAGAGGTGGGTACAGATGCAAAAAAAGAAACAAAGAAGAAAAGAAATAAACCTTTATGTAATGAAAACATTCTTACTTCTATATCGAACAGTATTAATTGTTACTTAATTGTCGGCACCCTTCAAGAAGGTTTGAAGATTGAATATGTGGGACATATAACACGATTCATTCATTCATTCATCTTCTACCGCTATATCCGATCTTCCCTCGGGTCACGGGGAGCCTGTGCCTATCTCAGGCGTCTATGGGCATTAAGGCAGGATACAGCCTGGATGGAATGCCAACCCATCACAGGGCGCACACTCACATTCACACACACACACACATTCATACACTAGGGACAATTTTCCAAGGTGCCAATCAACCTACCGTGCATGTTTTTGGACCGGGGGAAACTGGAGAACCCGGAGAAAAAACCCCCTGAGGCACGGGGAGAACATGCACAAACTCCACACACACATGGCCGAGACGGGAATCGAACCAGCATACTGGCGGTGTGAGGCGAACATGCTAACCACTAAGCCACCGTGCCTCTCTATAACACGATTGTGTTTATATAAATGATCATTTTTGTTTTGATTGGTTATATTTTTTTGATTGGATATTTGTTCATACATATGGTTTACCTGTATTTCCTTGCTCCCTGCTTTACTTTGACCTCATGGTTTTGATTTGTGTCTGTATTTTCGTATACAGTTATGGATATTCCAGTGATAACCATCTCTGTGACCGATGCTCTAGATCTGGCCTGGCCAACCCGTGGCTCCCGAGCCTCATGCGGCTCTTGAACTAGTGTCATGCGGCTCTTTAGGTGCTTTCACATAACATGCGTCAATGGGAATGGGATGATGTTCATGTGTACCCATGTGTATGATGTGGCTCTTTGCAGTAACACAGAAAAAAAAAGTGGCTCTTAGCCTCCTACTAGTTGGCCACCCCTGATCTAGACCATAAACACACCATAAACATGCTGATTTTATATACTCTTACGCATAAATATTACACATGGAGTTCACTGTAAAATCATCACCATTAGAACTGTAGAGTAAAGAACTAATTGCATATCTTACGTGGTGGTTTCTTTGTCGGCGCTGCGCTTTTAGACGTGACTAAGCGCGAGGGTTGAGTGGATGCATGGAGATTGAAGTTAGCCTGCTGAAAGGGTTCATTACCAGCCGCTACGATGACACCAGAGCACAGGATCAGGGCAAGCAGACCTCCAACCTACAGAGACAATAATGTACAATTGTTCTAAAGGAATGTTTATAGTTGTATTTGTAATGGTAAACTCCTAATAGGAGATGTCAGGCCTCTAGGAGTTTTTGAAACACGCTCCTGAATGTAGGACGGATATGTCATTCATCATCGAGTGCGGATTCAAGTACTCATCATCCAGATACAATAAAACCCACACCAAGTGGACAAGCGCATGTAGTGTTAATGTACTTTACAGTCCAGGGTTTATAATGGTTTAAGATTTTTTGGAAAATATATTATGTTTATGAGGTTTTAAAAGATTAATCATTATATGCCACACTATAAACGGAACGGGGATTGTCAGAGCAGTAAAAAGTCTTCAACATTTCTGTAATTACTGCTCACTGCTTAAGTAGTATTATTGTTTTTGCTCTTTTGCTGTAGAAGAATATAGCCCTAATTTGTCACCTAAACATTACAGCACAGTGAAATTGTTTCTTCGCATATCCCAGCTTGTTTTGCAAGCTAGGGTCAGAACGCAGGGTCAGCCATGAAATGGCACCCCTGGAGAACATAGGGTTAAGAACATAGGGTTTATATCTGTACCGAGAGTTAATCACTTTTTTTTTCTTGCAGCATTTTTGTTTGTACTGTCACTGTGATGATGTCATAGCACGGAGGGAACGGACTGATGAGGGAAATGGATGAAAGAAGAAAAAAAGGGAATGAGGGAAGAAAAGCAAATGAGAGTGTGAGTCAGTAGCCCAGTGCCTTAAACCACTGAGCTACTCCGTCTTTCAACTCTGCACATGCATGACTTATTCTATTTTTATTTACATGCATGGACTGTTTTGTTCTTTGTTACACTATAGAATAGTCAATTAATGCCTTTTGTCTTGAGTACGTGATGATTTCGGCATGAGCACATAATGGGTGTAGAATTAAGGAGCTCAAACACACCTTTAATGGACTTGGCAGTAACAGTATTATTATTATAATACCACTTACTCGTCTGCCATCAGTGGTGTAAAGCTTGACTACGGGGAATTGCATCACTTGGGAAAGATACTCCAAGAGAGCCTCATAAGTCGGGGCGGTCCTCCTCTGCAAAACAACTATGCGCTTGGTGCCGGGATCCCTGTTTTTATAAACGACAAGCCTTTTCGGGGTTCTCATTGTCACTGAGCTTTCGGCCATTTTCGCCCCCCTGCCCGATTCGTTCTTCCTGACCACCTGCCGGATCAGTCCTCTGCGTCCCTGGCGTTCTGCGCTTGTAGGCCTGGTGCTGTTCCAGGGGACATGTCCCCACTTGATCTGGTCCAGGTTCAGGGGTCTGACCTTTCTTTGATCCGAGCACACATAAGAAGCCCCATGCTGCAGGTCGTTCAAGCTCCGGATAGCGTGTGTACCTTTGGGGGTTGTGACGGTGCGCACCCCAAACGGTAGAGGCACTTTGTTTGAAAGGGCGTCCAGCAGCGCCTCAAAGGACTTGAACGTGCGACTGTTGATGACAACCCAGTGTCCGGTAAACTGCGGGTCTCCGCTCTTGTAAAAACAAACTCTCTTCGACTCTTTGGAGGCAGGTAGGGGCATTGAAGGAGGAGTCCCCAAGAAAACATCTGGGTCATGATGGAGGGAGGGGTTCATTGTCAATCCGATCTGCTATTTTATACACACACACACACACACACACAGATACACATTTAAAATTATTCAAATGAACAATTTATTTTCTGCAATAAGAGTATCTTTGATCAAATGCTGCTAAGGCATTTATTTTCATATTTCACTATATGGCCAAAAGTATTGGGACACCAATACCACATGTCGTTCTTCTCAAAATGTTTACCTCAAATCTGGAGGCACACAATAGTGTGTTTGTTTGTTTTTGGTTTCTTTACGCCATGCCAGCTTCTATGGCCATATGTTCATGGCAATTATTCAAAAATAAAAGAATACAATTTAAATGAGATGTTTAAGGCTCATTTTTTTTAACTAAATTTGTATTGATTTGCTTTATGGTTACACAATTGTATAAGATGTCTTTATTTAAGTCAGGTACTGATAAGTCGTACACACTTGTAGCGGATGGAAATGCCCACAAAATCTTGTGCAATCTTCCCTGATGATGAATGGAGGTTATTAGAAGGGTAGATTGGGACTAAAATGTTGTATATGATGCTCAGAAAGTACCTATAACCAGCTGTCCACAAGCTTTTGCCAATAATGCCTATCTTATATAGAAAATGAATCCAGTCTGTTGATCTAGACCAGGGGTCACCAACACGGTCCCCTAAGGACCACATGAGTCGCCCGCAGGCCTGTTCAACAGTGAAATTAAAAATTTAATGTGATCAGTGTCTTCACATGGATGAAGGAGTATCATTAATCATTAATAATAATAGATAACTAAAGGCAGGGGCACGGTGGTTTAGTGGTTAGCAAGTTCGCCTAACACCGCCAGGGTCCAGGTTCGATTCCTGTCTCGACCACGTGTGTGTGTGTGGAGTTTGTGCATGTTCTCCCCATGCCTCAGGGGGATTTTCCTCCTGGGTTCTCCGGTTTCCACCCCGGTCCAAAAACATGCAGGGTAGGTTGATTGGCACCTTGGAAAAATTGTCCCTAGTGTATGAATGTGAATGTGATGAGTGTGCCCTGTAATGGGTTGGCATTCCATCCAGGGTGTATCCTGCCTTAATGCCCATAGACGCCTGAGATAGGCACAGGCTCCCCGTGACCCGAGGGAAGATCGGATAAAGTGGTAGAAGATGAATGAATGAATGAATGAATGAACTAAATGCAAATTTGCTATTTCAGACGAGTGTGTCAAACAGTTAACCCTTTCTATGACTCAGTATCCACGAAGTAACTCTCAGGTTCAAAAAAGGTTGGTGACCCCTGATCTAGATCTAGATAATGGTCAGAGCACTATAAAGCCAAAGTATTGGGACAGCAGACTTTTCCACTCGATGTGTGATCTTCCCCAAACTGTTACCACAAAGTTGGAGGCACATAAGTATATTTTCCATGACATGACATTGTCCCTGTGCACAAAACGATCTCCTTGATGATTACAAGGATTGTAATGGAAGACCTTGATTGGCCTGTTATAGAGCTCTCTTACATCATCTACACCCACGACCTGACTCCTCTTATTGCTCCACAAAGACCCTCAAAAATCTAGTGGAACATCTCATCAGGATATCATAGCAGCAAATGGACATAAAACATCTTATAGCCAGGTGTCCAATAACTTTTGTCCATATAGTTTATAGACAGATCAATTTGTTTATCCATTGGGAAATTATGATGTATTTATTAAGAGGTGTTCTTTTCCAAAGATATAGTTACACTGAATATAGATATAGATAAGATATAGTACACAGCAAAAAGTCGAAAAGAAAAATTGCAATTCATCATTGACAAGAACGACATCAAAGTGCTCATTTAGTTTGTGGAAAAAAATAAATCATTATTATCGGCACTAGCTGTGCTCATATCGCCTATGCAAATCTGCCATGATGCGGTGATTCGAATAAACCAAAATTCCAATGGAAAAATGACCTTACCTTATTTCACATTTCCGATGTGGGACTTGCGAGCTGCCAGTCCAGTCACTGAAAAGATTATCTCGGACACAGGCATATAGCTATTTTTGGACGGCCGGCAATCACAGTTAATTTGTGTAATCTTTGCTCACCGTTAATCAGCGTTTCGAGCGACTCGCCGTGCAGCAGGAGGTTTGAATTGGACAGCCAAAAGCAGATTTCAAATGCAAACATTTGCATAAATCAATAAACCAACATACAAACAAATAAAATTAATTATAATAATGCATCCAGGATTCTCTACATTCCTTTCAGCATGCAATATATGGATGGTATGAATTATAAGATGCTATAGTCTAAAAACACTTTCCAATACAATATGGTCTCAGGATTATTTGTGCTTATTCAGCTCTAAGATCATTAGTTTAGAACAGGTAATGATATTGAGTGAGGTGCAGTCTGGGTTTAATTAATCACAAAAGGGTTGGGCTTGAGGTCAAGGACTTTATCTTTTGCAACTTTTGGCCACTTTTAGACCTTTCAGATCGGTACTAAAGACCAAAAGATCATGTGTCCACTGTTGTGTGAACGCATGGTGTATTTCAGGGTCTATACAGTGCTGGTCATCACTCGGACCAATTTTAAAAATGCACTTTTGTTTCTCCTGTGTGTGTGTGTGTGTGTGTGTGTGTGTGTGTGTGTGTGTGAGAGAGAGAAAGCTAGCAGATGGATGAGAGTGTTAGTTTCTTGCAGAGATGTAATCAGATTTGCGCCGTGTGCTAATAAGGATTAAGCGTGTGAGAGATATTGAGGGTTCATAAGGTAAAGGGATGTCTAAAGCTTACAAGTTTACATTTGAACTATTTAAGGAGATTTCTCATTAGAAAAGAAAAGGAACTTTTGCAAATCACCGGTGATGGTTCACAACATCGCTTTGAATGTGACAAGATCCAAACGGGAGCTTTAATGCCTTAGTACTAAGAATTAGTATGTGAATTGTTTATCATCTGAATTGCCACCTCACACCTATTTTTTCACATGTGCACTTTGCTTCTTTTTTTTTTGCAAGGACTTTTCCTTGGTTTGAGATCCTGACCCTGACTATAAAGAGTGTGAAACTTCTTTCTTTTAAGCCATTCCTTGGTGGATTTGCTTAAATGGTTAGGGACGTTGCCTTGTCACATCACTTATTTTGAGACCATATTTTGGAATTTGTTGATAGATCTGAGAATTCATGTTTCCCTGAATAATATGCAGTCGCACTGTCCTGGAGGCAGAAAAGCAACCCCAGACCTTCACGTTTCCACCACCATGCTTCACTGTTGGGAGGAGGGTTTTTCTACATGGAATTCCGTGTTGGCTTTTCTCCAAACACGACGGCTTTGATTATGGACAAATAAATCTGCGGACTTCTGAAAAGGCCTCTGATTTGTCCAAATGCTTTGTTTTAAAGTTGAAACAGGAAGCTTTATTTTTTATTAAGGGCAGAGGGTTCTTTCTAGCAATCCTCCCATCCATTTTAGGCTTTTGTCTTACAGTGGATGGATAGAGTTGAAATCGATGCGCTGTCACCATCTTCTTCCTGATGTCCTCGGGTATATCTTTTCCTCTTGGTATTGTTTGTACACTGGTTTATTTGGTTTCCTCCCACTTTTAATCAGTGTCGGAAAAACTACTTTCCTAAGGATGTCTAATTTGATTGATAAATTGGACTGATTAATTAAGCACCCAAGTGTGTTTCACTTGAATCTGTCACCCACTTGACTTATTAACATATATATTGTATATTAAGGGGCACGGTGGCTTAGTGGTTAGCATGTTCGCCTCACACCTCCAGAATCCGGGTTCGATTCCCGTCTCGGCCATGTGTGTGAGTTTGCATGTTCTTCTCCAGGTTCTCCGGTTTCCTCCCGGTCCAAAAACATGCACGGTAGGTTGATTGGCACCTTGGAAAATTGTCCCTAGTGTATGAATGTGTGTGTATGTGAGTGTGTGTGCCCTGCGATGGGTTGGCATTCCATCCAGGGTGTATCCTGCCTTAATGCCCATAGACGCCTGAGATAGGCACAGGCTCCCCGTGACCCGAGGGAAGATCGGATAAAGCGGTAGAAGATGAATGAATGAACTATATTTCTATATAAAAATGCTATATTATATTTCGCCAGTAGATGGCAGTAGACCCGTGGCCGCACTCGGAACAGCAGCGCTTTATCCACAATAGCCAAATGAAAATGCGTATTGTCCAGCACTGCACTCCTTTTACTGAGGGTGAATTTAATTAAAGACTGAAAATGTTTCTTTTTATTGTCCTGAGAATAAGCAAGAGTTGTTTAGATTTGTGTGAAGGAATGAAAATTATGCCACTTACAAAAAAACAAAACAAAAACAAAAGAAGGCATTAAATAGTTACATTTCTAACATATTAACAATATTAATATTACATAAAAAAAAGGAATTAGTACTTAATCCAGTCTTCAATCTCCATAACAATCACTACTAGATCTATTACTAATGCCTTTGCAGACCTGCTGGCGCAGCTCGATTAGCTGTGCCTTCGAGAGACGTAAACACATCTCCTTCCTGCCTAGCGCTGCTCGGCGGGCCGCCGGTAGGCTCTGCGTTAGTCGCGAGTAATTCGTTGCTTTCCAGGCGCTTCTGCTCCAAAAGAGTGAGTTAGCCTTCACGATGGGCAAGAAGGAAGAGGAAGAGGTCATCAGGATCGCGAAGAAGATCGACAAACTGGCGCAGAAGAAAAACGGGGTGAGCGCTTATGTCATGAATGAATTCCCAGCACAGAGACCGCGGGACAGAGCTAACATAGCTTAGCTTTTAGCTTAGCTTAGGTCAGCGGGACTGCACGTCCCAATCAGCTTGCTAGTCGACACCTAGTGCACTAAGGCTTGATTCAAACCCTATTCGACCGGAGTGCACGTATGTAGGGCACAGGGAGCGATTTGCGGTGTAGCGGATTTTTTATATTTATATATATATATATATATATATATAAATCGAAAATAGATCCTGGGTTCGTTCGCGTATTCGTTTTAAACCGGGGATTATTTCATGGAGACGAGTAAAATAAAGGGTACACCGAGTGAAGGATGTTACTTTTTGTTTTGCCCAGTCCGAAGGGTGTGTAACAAAACAATACGTTTGACATTTGCGTGAAAAGTGAAATGTGTTGCAGTGAGAGCGATAACGACTTCTCCTCGCACCGATTTCGACGTTAAACGGGATAAATGGTTACTAGAGAACTAGTTGGTGCGTCGTACGGTGAAAGGATGTTCCTTACCTGGACAGTTCGCTTTATACCGCGCTATCGGAATGAACAGCCGCCGAGCAGCTGTAGCTACACCGAGGTGATGCGCGTGATACTAGTTACGCGGGCACTCTGTGACGTGCACTGTGCATCCACAGAGTGTGTGAGCACAGAGTGTGAGAGCACAGTGTGAGAGCACAGAGTGTGTGTGAGAGCACAGAGTGTGTGAGAGCACAGAGTGTGAGAGCACAGAGTGTGTGTGAGCACAGAGTGTGAGAGCACAGAGTGTGTGTGAGCACAGAGTGTGTGTGAGCACAGAGTGTGTGAGAGCACAGAGTGTGAGAGCACAGAGTGTGTGAGAGCACAGAGTGTGTGAGAGAGTGTGTGTGAGCACAGAGTGTGTGTGAGAGTGTGTGAGAGCACAGAGTGTGTGAGAGCACAGTGTGTGAGCACAGAGTGTGTGAGAGCACAGAGTGTGTGAGAGCACAGAGTGTGTGTGAGCACAGAGTGATGAGCACAGAGTGAGAGCACAGAGTGTGAGCACAGAGTGTGTGTGAGCACAGAGTGTGAGAGCACAGAGTGTGAGAGCACAGAGTGTGAGAGCACAGAGTGTGAGAGCACAGAGTGTGTGTGAGAGCACAGAGTGTGAGAGCACAGAGTGTGAGCAGAGTGAGCACGTCTTTTATTCCAAACATCAATTATTACTGATGCACCAATTCTACTTAGAGATCTACAAATCAAACGTGATTGTAAAGTTTGCAATAGTGCCCAATTGTATTATATATTCTTTATCCCCGAAGGTAACTTTTTAATATCTCATCTCGGAGCTAAGGGCCTTGTTCAAGGGCCCAAAATGTTCGCGGTACACCGGCTCGAACCCCTGAATGTTTATCATCAATAAACCAGAGACTTGACCACCGAACCATCACTACTTGTAATTGCTGTTAAAAATAGTTTTATTAATGCAGTTGAGTTTGCAATGTTTTTTAGTTTAGTGCAAGTTAAAAACATAGAAACAATCCCAGCTCACACACACACACACACACACACACACACACACACACACACACACACACACCTCACACACACTCACACACACACACACACACACACACACACACACACTCACACTCACACACACTCACACACACTCACACTATCTCTCTATCAATGTCCCTCTCTGTCATTCTCTCTCTGTTTACACTCTGTCTCTCTTTCTG
Organism: Kryptopterus vitreolus; assembly: GCA_030449085.1. NCBI lineage: Eukaryota > Metazoa > Chordata > Actinopteri > Siluriformes > Siluridae > Kryptopterus > Kryptopterus vitreolus. The sequence goes on along the minus strand of JACRUU010000017.1, from coordinate 17,080,954 downwards.
TCTCTCTCTCCCTTTCTCTCTCTCTCTTTCTCTTTCTCTGTCTCTCTCTCTCTCGCTCTTGCACTTTCTGTCTGTTTCTATCTTTCTCTCTTACACTCTCTCTTTTACACTCTCTCTGTCTCTCTGGCTCTTGCACTTTCACTGTCTCTGTCTCTGTGTCTCTTTCTCTTACATTCTCTCTCTCTCTCTCTCTCTCTCTCTCTCTCTCTTTTACACTCTCTCTCTGTGTGTCTCCTCTCTCTCTCTGTCTCTCTCTCTCACTCTTGCATTTTCTCTGTCTCTCTTCTCTCTCTCTCTGTATCTGTGTCTCTCTTACACACACTCTCTGTGTCTCTGCCTTCCAATCTCTCTCTCTCTCTGTCTCTGTCTCTCTCTGTCTCTCTCTCTGTCTGTGTCTGTCTCTCTCTCTCTCTCTGACTCTCACTGTTTGTCTCTTGAGCATGTTTTAAATTTGTGTAGTCCTCTATTTATAGCACTGTATACAATTTCTATTTTAAATTATTTGCACAGTTTCGTCAGCTAGTTTCACGGATATTGAACTAATCGATTGTTAATAAAGATGGGTTTTTTTGTTTATTATTATTGTTGTTATTATTATCATTATTGATAACATTATTATTCATTGTATTATTATTCAGTCAGGGGCTTTGGATCTTCTGAAGGAGCTGAAGAATGTGCCTATGACTTTGGAGTTACTTCAGGTAATGTATAATTAGTTCACAGTAGTGTTTTATCACAGTTACACTGTTAAACACTGGTTTCTCCTGCTTTTTCTTTTCCTTTTTTTTTTTCCTCCGTTTGCAGTCGACCCGGATCGGGATGTCCGTAAATGCTATCCGCAAGCAAAGCACAGATGATGAGGTGACATCTCTGGCTAAATCTCTTATCAAGTCCTGGAAGAAGCTTTTGGGTAAGAGCAACATTTGACCCGCACCCCCCCCCCCTCTTTAATGTTAAAGCTTCGTTTTCTGATGTGTCATTCGTGTGTTATTTGGAGTATAGATGAACCTGCTGGTGGAGAAAAACCCTCTGAGGAGAAAAAGAAGGAAGCTGCAGCACCAGTCATGTCCCAGTCACAGGGGAGCCCAGAGCCCAGAGAGGAAAGGTAGGTGCTGGATGATCGAATAGATTTAAGTATCAAAAACAGTACAGCATCAGAACTACTTATGAACAATGTAATAGTTATATTTATATAATAATATAGTATAATATTGCATAACAACTGTACGTCAGCATCCTCATAAGTCTTATTGTTTCGCTTGATTGCACGATTTTAACCGAGAATTGCTTTTAAACACATCTGATTTGTGTCTATTCCATCCCTCACCGTCTGCCGTCTTTCTGGACCGTACTCGTCTCCAGCTCCAGCAGTAATTCAAGCAGTAAGAGCGAGACTGTGGATATGATGCCCACCACCCACATGTCTGCGTTCCCTCGAGCGCCAGGAACGTCCGACTCCGTGCGCCTTAAGTGCAGGGAAATGCTGTCCAGCGCTCTGCAGACTGGAGGCGAGTCATGCTACACACACACACACACACACACACACACACACACACACACACACACACACACACTCTGCTTTCAGCGTCATTTATATAAATCGTAATGAATGGATGGACCAGACGAGGACCCTTTTGAGTCGCACCTCATTAGGAACAAACTTTCTATTATAATCGCTTTTTTTCTGTAATTACGCTTTGAGACATCGTCCATAGTTTTAAATATAAATTAATATAATTGAAATTAACTTAGTAATAATATTTTGTAGTACACACAAGATAATGAGGGTTAAACACGATGCTTTTGTTTTTTTTTTTTCTAAATCAAATATTCATTTCTGAAGAAAGAGGTATATATGTCAAGCAGAATGATTACAACGGTGCGCTCCGAAATTGCTTATCATTGGGGTCGGATTTATATTTTTTTATAATAATTCATTTAATATTGCAGTAAAAAAAAATGTACAATTAATTAATACATTTCATGTTTGTAATACTCTAAATAACTGTAACAGATGTTATAATTATATACATTTCTCTCAAAAGCTATCCCGTTTATAAAATAAATGTTTATTTAATATAAATTTTACTCTGGAATTTATTTCAATGTTACTTGTTTTAGTGGTTGTTTCATAAAAAATGTAAAATATGGGACGTGGCTCCTTTAAGAATTCTGTGCCGGTTGTTTTCCCATATAAACTGGTGATACATTTAGGTTATACGGAAGCGCATTGCATTCATAAAGCGCTTCTGTAATGCGCATTTGGGAATGCGATGCTCTTCCGTAAAGTTCCATACGGTAATATGCTCTAATATAGTGTGGAGCTCATACCTGTTGTGAATGCGCAGGTAGGTATGGAGGGAATTTAGAAAGCGTGAGTAAATGCATCGAAGTTTTGTCATTAATTTGTTCTTTCTTTCATGGTGAAGGAGCAGATCACTCGCATAATAATGCACACTGCGTTAATCACATGTTAATAACATTAGTGCCGCTAAAGAGATTTTCCATTAAAGCATTAACATGCATATAATACATGCATATGTAACTTAATGCTGTGTTTTCTTTACACATTAGATGACCACATCACCATCGGGGCGGACTGCGATGAACTTGGAGCACAGATTGAGGAATATATCCTTTAAGAGCCCCCAAACCATGACTGTTATTCTGTGTGTGTCTAATCATAGTTATCATGTTATTTAGAGCAGATCCTTAACTGAGCCCCACGCATCTTCATGGAGTTCAAGAACACCGACATAAAATACAAGAACCGCGTCCGGAGCCGAATCTCGAACCTCAAGGATATGAAGAACCCCAACCTGAGGAGGAACGTTCTTTGTGGCAACGTGGCTCCGGATCGTATCGCCAAAATGACCGCGGAGGTGAGCGCTTCACCGAGAACTACTTTGCCTCCTTGAGACGTATTTTTTTTGCTTCTGCTTAAAACGAATGCTAAACGGCCTCCCATTCACACATAGTGTTATTAATTGTACAAACTTCAATTCAATGTAGCAAATGCGCAGACTAATGCTTTTGCATATAGGTTTATTCATTCATTCATCCATCTTCTACTGCTTTATCCAATCTTCCCTCGGGTCACGGGGAGCCTGTGCCTATCTCAGGCGTCTATGGGCATTAAGGCAGGATACACCCTGGATGGAATGCCAATCCCATCGCAGGACACACACACTCACATTCATACACTAGGGACAATTTTCCAAGGTGCCAATCAACCTACCGTGCATGTTTTTGGACCGCGGAGGAAACCGGAGAAAACCCCCTGAGGCACAGGGAGAACATGCACAAACTCCACACACACATGGCCGAGACGGGAATTGCTGTAGGTTTGCTGTATGATTGTGTGTTTGTGCACCGACAGGAAATGGCCAGTGATGAACTGAAGGAGATGCGCAAAAATATGACCAAAGAAGCTATCAGGGACCACCAGATGGCCAAGACTGGAGGCACTCAGACTGACCTATTCACCTGTGGGAGATGCAAAAAGAATAGGTGTACCTACACACAGGTACGAGTGAACACCCCCCCCCCTCCCCCACTTATATAACGAGTCATGATTTAATTTATGATTATTTCCATTCTAAAATAGGAAATCGGAAAGATTTATCCAGGTTGTGTATGAAAATCTAAACATAATCAACCGCCCTAGTAAATTACGGACTTCCTTTTAACAACAAGCAGTATAAATCTGTAATTTGAGTAATAAGATGTTCTGCACAACTGACCCACAACACATTTACATTAATGGCATTTGGCAGGCACCCTTTTCCAGAGCAACCTTTCTCTTGGGCCCCCTAGTGGCAGATAGTGGGAAACGTTTTGATCTGTCCAAACACCCCCTCTTGTCATTCGCGTGTGCTCAGTTGATGCTGTATAAACAAAAGGTCTATGAGTAATACTACACCGAAATAGTACAATGTTTCAGAGACGTATTATCATTTTGTTATTAGGAAACTCCAAAAGGTACTGTTTTATAATATCCTGCACTCTTATGGGAACCATTTAGTCACAAGGGTGTCAGATATGGATGTAAGGGTGAGGTTAACGAGGTTAATAAAGGAGTCGAGACGCAAGGTGCGAAAACCGAAGCTCTTTAATAATATTAATAATCCGAGTCAACCATAAGGCGGGAAAAAAGTCCCAGAGACATGAGAAGCAGAAGAGAATCATCCATCGCCGCGAAGCCCTTAAATACCCAGTAGAGCAGGAAACGCCGCGACACGGACACCGAATCGGAAGAGTGTGCTACGAACCGGAGAAAAACCCCCGGGAATCAAACCCGGACCCTGGAGGTGTGAGGCGAACGTGCTAATCACTAAGCCACCGTGCCCCCCAAAACGAACATGTTGAATGTAATAAAAGATGTACAGTGAGCTGGCTTTGGCATGCTGGACAGGGTTTGGGTCTCCTACTGCAAGTGCATGGAAAATAATGCTAAATAACACATACAGCCCTCGGTTGTTTTTATCAGATTGCAGTATTTGTGTACTTTGAAATTACATGGTTGAAACAGGTGTTTTTGTTTGTTTGTTTATTTATTTTGGGTTAGCTCTACTTAATCGAATTTTGTCATTAAACCTACGCCTTTTGAAATGTTTTCAAATTTCCCGCTTCAGGTTCAGACTAGAAGTGCTGACGAGCCCATGACCACATTTGTCTTCTGCAACGAATGCGGCAATAGATGGAAGGTGAGAATTCTTTATTCTTTATTTTCACATATGATTTTTTCCCCCAAAAAACTGTACTGATTAATTATTTTTAATTATTTATTTTTTTTACCTGACAGTTCTGCTGAAGATGGAGCGGGTGTCATCAGTGCAGAGAAATTCCTGGACCATGACTTTGTACCATCAGCTGATAGGAACTTTTATTTTTATTTGTATTTTTTTGCGGTTTGGGGGGGGGGGGGGGGGGGGGGGAGGGGGGACGAGGTTGGGGACGAGGGTTCGGGCGGATCGTAACCGACCCGCGGCGGCTATGGACACCATTGGTGTTTTTAATCATTGTTTGGATCCACACCAAAACAATGTCCTGTGTTTTTAACTCGCTGTATAGCTAGGCTCAGCCTTTGTTCGATGATTTTTGTTTGTTTGTTTGTTTGTTTTCTTTAACATCAGGTTTTTATATGTAGTTTACTGGAGGTATTTTGGACTACATTCACACGTAGAACTTTTAACCTTCCCATCACGGAAAATCCCAGTCTTTAGACCATCTAATTATTTTATTTTATTTTATTTTTTTAGAGTGTTTTGACCTAATAAATGAAAACTGTTAAGGCTTTTACATTTTAAATCCTGGTTTCCTGACATCTTTTGAAAATAAGCTAGACGTTAGAAGACCCTTTTGTCTTTTATTCATATTTATATGCATGATTTGGCAAATTTCTACTGTTTCCATTTTTTTTTTCCATATCAGGAGTAAAAGATTTTTCCAAAATTTCCTCGCTCATCTCAACTGTACTGCTGTTCTGTGCTACTTAAACAACGGGACCTGTAGGGGGCGCCATTCTGTGTGTGTGTGTGTGTGTGTGTGTGTGTGTGTGTGTGTGTGTGTGTAGTGTGTGTGTATGTGTGTATATATATATATATATATATATATATATGACGAGGATAGGAGATATAAGAGTAGAGATAATAGATAGAGATAGATATGGAGATATATATATATCTATTATATATATATAGATATATATATATATATATATATATATATATATATAATATAGATCTATATATATATATATATATATCTAGATATATATATATCTATATATATCTATATATATATATATATATATCGATATATCTATATATATATATACGATATATATCTATATATATATATATATATATACTATATATATATATAGCTCTCTATATATAGATATATAGATATCTCTATAGATATGTATTGAATTTTAATCTCTCGACTTTTTCTCTACAGAGCAAGAATGTTTGTTTCTCCTCAACGCCGTACCGGTTTTGATCCATTCATTCATTCATCTACCACTTTATCCAATCTTGCCTCGATATCCGATCTTCCCTCGGGTCACGTGGAGTCTGTGCCTATCTCAGGCGTCTATGGGCATTAAGGCAGGATACACCCTGGATGGAATGCCAACCCATCGCAGGGCAACACACATACACTCAGACATTCATACACTAGGGACAATTTTCCAAGGTGTCAAACAACCTACCGTGCATGTTTTTGGACCAGGAGGAAACCGGAGAACCCGGAGAAAACATCCTAACTACTAAACCACCGTACCCCGGGATTTTGATCTTAATCGAAATAAACTCTTCTAGACGCTCGTAAGCTCCTCCCCAATGTCTCCCCCCCCGTCCTCCTCCTCCGGTCCATTGCACTGTTGTGATTTGACATTGCAACCATAGAGTCCGTGCTCCTCCGCTCACATTTTCTACAGGCTAATTAACATCCTCTGCTGATCTACAAACACTACCTTGTTGGCTGATGCAGACATTCGTTCACACCCATAGCTTCAAACTTAGAACAGCTTCCGGCGCCAACAAGAAGCAGGAAAAAGTCTTCACCAGGCTTCGGAAATAAAGGCACGGTCTCAGTGGCAGTAAGCAGTATGAGGCCGTCTGTATATCGCGGTGGAATTTTTCCTCACTTTTGTAACTCTTTTCGTCTGCCGAATTCTCCTTTCAGATTCATCCCGAGGTCGCACAACCCGAGCTACAATCGTGCTGTGTTGTATTGACCGAAGTGCTGTACGGTTTTAATCACACACTAAAACAAATGGTGTGAAAGAAAGGTTGAGGGGTTAAGATTCTGGATTCCTGATCGGCAGGTCAGGGGATTAAAAATCCCCGGGTATCACCAAAGGGTGCTTAAACAAGGTCTTTAACCCTGTGTGATCCATCGAGTGCTGTATCACACCTGAGCCTGATTCTGGCTTCCTATGAATTGCAAAGCTTTTTGCTGTAGAGGGTGGTCTGTGGTGCGATGTTTTGGGTAGGGGGGTTTGTGATGGAGTCAAATCCTTCCAGTCGACAAAGGTCCTGAAGAAGGCGATGCCGAGATCCAGGAGACGTGGACTGCGTTACAGTGAAGAAATGAACGCATGGCCTCCGACTGATGCAAAGTGAACACGGATGCTTATGACCAACATGTGTGCAAACTTGAGCCAATATAGTCTATGGTAGGAGGCTCCAGCGTCGGTGAAAAACCAGAAGTAAATCTGTTTCTACACTAAGACCAGGATGGAAATAAGACACAAAAAAACCTAAAGAAATATAAATATAGAATAGGCGAGCCTTTATTTGGTACATATACATTAGAGAACATTGAAATAATTTATTTACATATCCTATCTTATTTGGAAGCCAGGGTCAGAGTGCAGGATTAGCCACGATATGGTGCCTCCTGGAGCACAGCGGGTTAAGGGCCTTTCTCAAGGCCCTTTAAGAGAAGTACCCCTATGTAATGCATACTGGTAGTAGCATATCTAGAGAGAGAGAGAGAGAGAGAAATGGAAAAATCATGAATATAACGTTAACAATGACGGGTCAGTTTGTTTATAGTGAAAGAAAAACAAGCAAATAAGGTTATGTAAATAATACTAAAAGTGATATTGGGAATTTGGCATCCGTCTCCTTCACACCAGGCCGTATCCACCCTTAGGATTTTTCGAAACCGCCATGCACTCGAATTGGGTTTTCTACATCCTGAGAAGCAGCAGACCAGAGGTCAGACGACGCGTCCGTATCCGGCGTTTGCATCTGAATATCCTTTCCCCGTTTGCCGCCATCGGATGGGTTTTTGTTGCATTTTCCTCCCACTGCCTTGATGTTTTAACAAGCTTTGTATTAGTGGCTTATTTGAATAAGAAGCAGCTGTGAGCCGATTGTTTCTGATGTAGATAATATGTGCATATAAATAAGGCCGGCATGAGGCAGCGCTAAACCCTCTCAAGATCGTCGCTTTTTAAAAAAAAAAACAACAACAACTAATATTTAGGTGTTAAAAGGTAGAAAACGCACTAATTGAAAGCCAAACACACAACAGCAGCTTGACCAGGTCTCTCCGTCGCGGCGGGGTTCCCGGTGGCATTGAATAAAGTGAACGTCGTGCGCTCTTGTGTAATCTTTTGTGCGTTTTCCCAGGTGCAACCTCTCCAGAAAAAAAAAAAGAAAAAAAAATGGAGATCCCACCGTTATGCTCCACGATAACCTCACAATGCTCACAGCAACTCTGGGGTTTTTTTTGTCCCCGAGAATAAATATTTGAAGATCTGCATTACCTGCTGAATGCATTCGAAACAAAACACACACACAAAAGGCACCACAAGCTGTAAAATTATTGTGCTTTATTTTCATCTTAAAGATTTCAAATGCCCACAGATATATATATATATATATATATATATATATATATATATATATATATATATATATATATATATATATACATTTTTTTTCCTCAGTTGAATAAAACAGAAACAGATTACTGTAAACATTCAGATATTATTCGTTTTAAAAATGTATACTCTTTTTGTAAACCGATTGGAAAATAACACTCTTTTCCGTACTTTTCACACCAAAAAAAGAAAAAAAAACAAAACAACCTAAAACTTTAGGTTTAAAAGTAAATAACTAAAAAATATAGGCAGTATCACTTCAAAACCATTGGCTTAGATTGAGGTTGATCTATGTGGTGAATCCATCAGCTCCGATTGCACATCTCGTCGAGTAAATAATGAGCAGAAGTACCCCGATGTAATACATACTAGCACAAGACTCAAATCAATCTGTCCTAATCTTGTGCGCATCATTCTTGACTTCAGTGATGACGAACAAAAAAAGAAAAAAAAACAAAACAAAACAAAACAAAGAAAATGAAGTGCAAAGATTAAATTTCCGAAGTCACATCAGGACAATTCAAAGGCCCAGAGTTTATTTCTGCGGCAAGAGTTCGAGTAAACTATTGCCATAAGAGAGATGTCACACAATTGAAATCAAGGCACTTCCCCCCGTGTGAGGATCTTGTCTTTGAGCGACACGAGTCAGGCAACGAATTGATTTTTGAAAAGAAACAAACAAATAATTAAATAAACAACAACTTGGCCACTGATTCTAGTCAGTCAGTGTTTTCAGACAATAATAACACAGTTGTACTGGACTTGGCTACTTAAATTACTTATCCGTTTACTCTCTTTTAGCTCCCAAATCCTGGTCTCGAAGTGTCCCGGTATTATATGAGATGAGTTTACCTCATAAAAGTACTGGAGAGTGAAGTGGTTTAAAAAAAAAACCCAAACAAAAAACTGGGGACCAGGGCAAAAAAACTGGGGACCAGCGAAACGGGACTTCGAGGACAAAGGATTGGGAAACGCTGATCTAAACCTAACACGAATTTGACACGATAGTAAAATACTTTCCACGTTAAAATAGACATAATCGTCTCGAATTCTCAAGATTCAATAGTATACACGATCTTTTTTGTTTGTTTGTTTGTTTGTTTTTTCGATATAGGTAAAGAGTAGCCATCGTGAGGTCTGGTGTTAACGAAACAGTTTCACAGGATTCGACATAAAATAATCTAAAAGTCGAGAAAAAAAAGGGTGACGGAACATTAGAACTAAGCGATTACGATGTTTTTGATAAAAAACATTTCGCTTATACAGTAACTCCAGCCTTCCTTTTTGAACCATTTAGAGTCGGGAGCTTTGTAAGATGCACCCCAGGTTTTGACCCATCTGGGGAATTAAATTGATCCCGGACTTTATTTCTATCCATTAATGCTTTTAAGGTTGTCGTAAAGAATCTTATCATTGGACGAGACCTTATCATTTTTTGAGACACATGCATGGTCCTTTTCGTTTACCAGCAACAAATATGATCAACTTTATTTCCTTTATTTCCTTAGTAAGGCCTTTTCTTAACACACACACACACACACACACACACACACACACACACTTGGAACCTGGTGTCTCCAAACAACACTTTACCATGCCTTCAAACTCTGCGATCCGGTTCATCCCAGATTTAAGTGCAGTGATATCATGATAAATAACACTTCAGGATGACTGTTTGCTCGGTAAATACTGCTTACAAAGTTTGGGCGTCTATTTCGGGTCGTTATCTCGTTCCAGTTGACGTGTGGAATAGCGGCCATGTTGGTTCATTCATTCATCTTCTACCACTTTATCCAACTTCTCTCTCGGGTCGCGGGGAACCTGTGCCTATCTCAGGCGTCTTCAGGCATCAACACACACACACACACACACACACACACACACACACACACACTCATATTCACACACTAGGGACAATTTTTCACACACTAGGTGCCAATCAGCATGTTTTTGGACCGGAGAAAAAAACCCTGAGGTACGGGGAGAACATGCAAACTCCACACACACACATGGCGGAGATGGGAATCGAACCCCCGACCCTGGAGGTGTGAGGCGAACGTGCTAACGGCTAACCCCCACACGTTGGTTCAAAACAACAACCAAACCATTAAACTTCCACCATTAAACATCCTCCACAACTGTCTTCTAGTCATTCGCTGTCCAATTCGAAATATTGCGCATAAACAATCAGGACATGCACGTCTCGAAAAAGACAAGGCTTTCCCCAAACCTGTGTGTTGTCTTTGAATTTGTTTCCATTTTTGGTCAGGTCTCCGTTGTAAAACGGATAATCGATCTCAAATGGATTTCCTGGTAAAATAAAGGTAAAATGAAAAGAAAAACACAAAAAACAATATCTATAAAAATAAACAATGAGATATTTTAAGTCCGAATGTTTGTCACGACTGCTACCGAGTATCAAGAACATTCAAAACAATGAAATACAAAGACTATAGGATTTAACCTAAAGGCTGCATCGTCGTAAAAACTGGATCTCATAGCCACCCATTTTCAAGCCGTTAAAAATAAAATCCGTTTTTTTTTGCCGTTAAATAAATGGTTTAAAGACTGGACGTGTTACGATTCCCTTTTCATTTCTTCCGAGGAATACAATATCTCCGCCTGTTTTTATCTTTTTTTTTCTTGTTTTTTTTTTTTGTTTTTTTTTTTAGAAGACATTTTTAAATAGTATCGCGTCATATACATCATATAAGTCATAAATATCTTTTCCCAATTAAACATGCTGAGCTATTGAGACAGGAAACAGATGAAATATTATAGTACGGCGCAGGGGTTTCCCTTATCCGCCGTAAAAAAAAAAAAGCAGCTGATCTGTGATTCTCATACGCATTGTCTACGCGCCATTCGCTTTTTCTTGGAATATTTCTAAGACGAGAGGAAATATACTACAGGGGTTCATAAATATGTCTTAACGCGCGTAACCACGTTAGAGATATAATATAGCCCGTAACCGGGCATCACATCGAGTAAAGACAAAAGGAAAAACAAAACACAAACAAAATAGAGAAAATGTTGTTGTTGTTGTTTTTTTCCTTTCTTTCTTAAAAATATGAAAATGCACTGAAAAATTCCTTTGGAGCGTCTTGCTATGTTGATTTGTAGCAGTACTTGTGGTTATTGAGCCCTCAGGAGATTTGAGACATTGTTTGAAAAATCCAGTGACCTGGAGACCTGAGTGTCTTGTTTCAGGTACAGATCTCTAACGCGGTAAAATCCCTGGGAGGACCGGCGGGATGGTCCTTTTTAAACAAACTCGACATAATGAAAAGAAAAATAAAACAAAAACAGGAACAACCCCCCCTGCCTTTCCCCAATCCCCGCCCCCGCTACCACCATCCAAAAAAAAAAATGAAGTAAGGGAAAAGGAGAAATCGAGTGGGATCACAGAGATTTAAGATTCTGGACATTGCTCCGAGACGCTCTTGAGTAGGTTTTTGTAGACGGGGGAGTTCATGAAGCGTGGGTAGGAGTCTCTTTGCATTAAGGTGTAAATCTGGAGCTGGGCATCATCGAACGTGTGAGACGTGGGCTCCAGCATGTTCTTGTTTATTACCTCCCGAACGCGGGAATCCAGGCTTACCTGGTAGAGGAGGAAAATCGTTCAGAGTTATTGCAGGTGTAATAAAAAATAAATAAATCAGTTTTAAAAGAAAACACACACACACATTCACACACTAGGGACAATTTTCCAAGGTGCCAACCAACCTACCGTGCATGTTTTTGGACTGGGAGGAAACCGGAGAACCCGGAGAAAAACCCCCTGAGGCACGAGGAGAACATGCAAACTCCACACACACATGGCCGAGACTGGAATCGAACCATGGAGGTGTGAGGCCACCGTGCTAACCACTAAGCCACTGCCCCCCCATCATAGAAATACAATGTAATGTTATTCAAACAGTGTAACAGCATAGACAGAGCTAAGGCTGTTCTTATAGATATGGTTTTCTCATTAATACAACTGAACAGGACTTGCTGAAGGTCTCAACAAGCATCTTTTCGATACCGGGGCTCGAACCCCCGACCTTCCGATCAGTAGCCCAACTCCTTAAACTACACCCCTTCTCAATGAGCCAGGCATCCCCGCATGGATTTTTTTTTTACAATTTATTAATAAGAGGCAAAGCTGGGTCATCTCACAAGCCCACGGGAAATACTAAACAACATACGAAAGCAGGGGTTCGGAAAAATGAATCGTCTGTTTGGCCCCATGATTTTTGGTTGACTGGGATGTGGTGGATAAAATATCATAATAACAGTCAAATAATTGTGTTAAGACACTTTTTAAAATTGGAAAAAATAAGATATTCTATTAGATGTAAGAGTAGATGCAACCATTTCTTTGATACTTTAACTCTTTGCAGTGACTAAACCCCTTGGATTTTTTTGTTTGCTTGTTTGTTTTGGTTTTCTTTGGTTGTGTTATTTTTTAATTGTTACAATTTTTGGAAAAGATTGGAAAGGTTACCCGTCTCTTGTCACGATTTGCATAATTATGGCCGTACAAATATACTTTCCGAATGAATCAAAAGTTTGACGTTAAATGCGTTGTCGCAGCTAAGACGAGACTCTCTCACTGCACCTAAAATATATCTGTTGTGTTTTCTTTCTCGCTCCCTCTCTCTTTACACTGCACTTTAATTTGCTCCGACTCTTATCATTCACGACTCTTATCATTCATTCATTCATTCATCTTCTACCGCTTTATCCGATCTTCCCTCGGGTCACGGGGAGCCTGTGCCTATCTCAGGCATCTATGGGCATTAAGGCAGGATACACCCTGGATGGAATGCCAACCCATCGCAGGACACACACACACATTCATACACACATTCATACACTAGGGACAATTTTCCAAGGTGCCAATCAACCTACCGTGCATGTTTTTGGACCCTGGGGGAAACCGGAGAACCTGGAGAAAAACCCCCTGAGGCACGGGGAGAACATGCAAACTCCACACACACATGGCCCGAGACGGGAATCGAACCTGGACCCTGGCGGTGTGAGGCGAACGTGCTAACCACTAAGCCACCGTGCCCCTGACTCTTATCACATTTCGTAAAAATCTGCATGTGTGGAGTCAAAAAGGCGCTGGGTTTAAATCCCGCCACCGCCGAGCTACTACTAGTGGGCCCTTGAGCAAGGCCCTTAACCCTGGACTGCTCATACGCATGTCGTTCAGGATAAGGGCGTCTGCTAAATGCCGTGAAATGTAAATATAGCATGGTTTTATCGACGGGTTGGGATGCTCGCCGTGAATCACATGACATTTAAACAGCCAGATCTTCTGCTTTGGGAATGTCAATAAGGAATAAATTTTTTTTTTTGTCTGGTCCTCCAGGCATCTATAAATAAAAAAATACACATGAAATCTGCTTGTCCTGGTAAAAGCTTTAAACAGTGGTATTTCATTGCTCTATCAGTGTCGTGCATGCTTTAAAATAATTCACAAAAATTGATCCCCTCAGTGCAATAAATCTAATTTGTATTTATGATGGTGTTCGCTGGAAGTGTGTACGTGGGCATGTGGTGTGTGTGTGTGTGTGTGTGTGTGTGTGTGTATCCACTAGCGGAAACAACAAACGATCCTATCCTATGGCCCTGATAATGCTCCCCTCCCAATAGTCGAACTGCGCAGACATGTTTTCTAGCAGTCCACCATTTCGTCTGTAAATTACATTTGAGAAACTGAAATGCCCGTTTGAACTTCCTCCTCTTTGCTGACTACCTGATTACACCATCGCTGTGACGGGTTGCGAGGTTGCAGAGCTCTCCTAAGGACGCGGTGGGCTTCGAATACCAAGCGCACGTGCAAGGGAAACGTGGAGAATCTGTAAAACTGCCCTCAAGGAATCTGCGGAGGAAACGCAGCGCCATCACAACAATCCTTTCCTGATTCCTGGTCCTGGTAAGTCAGGGATCGGAAGGAAAAACCACTCGTCAAATAGATTTCCGGTTTCTTATTCTCTTATTAAATCTCTTATTAAATCGAACGGAAGAGTCGCAGGGTTGCGGTAGATCAAGTATGAAATCTTCATTCGTCATTATGGGAGTCTTTGAAAAATTTAGGAGGCAGTAATTATATCGTGAGTACCGCCCACAGGCTAACAGGCAAGACAGGAGATGGAATTAAACCAAAAGAAAAAAAAAGAAAAACAGGGAGGGTCCGGAGAATGTTCATCATGCATTAGGTTGCAATAGCTTTCCCCCACCCCCAACACACACACACACACACACACCGCTCTTCTGTTGTCTCTGCACTGCCTCTGTACTGTTGTACAAGTGTGTTTTGTTCCGTTGAGTTACTGTCTCGCGCTCGTCTCCCTCTTTTTGTGTATTTGAACATTTTGTGTATCTATACGTTTTTTCCGGAGTAATCATTGAATTAATTATATGCAATTTCATGAAATTATCTTTCGACTCCTTACATTATAAAAAGTAGTCGTTATTCCTATTTCATCATTCAGAAAAAAAGCTATTCAGATAAACGGCTCCACAGAGTGAATGTGGTTGTGGTTGGATGGATATAAACATATCCATCCGACAGCCTATTGGGACGGATAGAGTGAATGTGGTTGTGGTTGGATGAGATATAAACATATACCATTCCGACAGCCTATTGGTTTGTAATCGATCAAGTCACACTCCAGCAAGGACATCACCAGTGTTGAGGTCGTGACTCAAAAACACAAGTGATTATTTCTTCACTACTGGCTCGGGTGCTTTCTCTTCGTCCTCTGCAAATGAATAACGATTGGTGCGGCCTAAGCTATTGTTCTTAATGCCATTTTTCCCCCCCTTGCATGACCTTTACTTTTATACATGATGTAGTTTTGAAACCAGTACTTTTACACTGTAAAATAGCTTTTTTTTAAACCCTAGTATCTATATTCTATAGTACCTGAGGAATGAATGGGAATACTTTTTTGACACCTGTGAATGCAAACCGTGTGAATATGCATGTGACAATAAAACCCACTTGACTTCACTATAGCTTGAGTATAGACCCACGAACTCCCGTTCAGAAAACAACAACATAATAATAATAATAATAACAATAATAATACTCGACATGGGACATTTCCTGAAGAAAATGTGTGTGATGCTTGCCGATGCAAACCGCAGCTCCGGGCGTGACCTCTTAGAGCCTTAGAGTCCGTTTAATATTTAGCGTTCACTTCGAAATGCGAGCTCGTTCGGAGAGACGAGTGTTTAGACACCACCATTTTGGGCGTTTTTTCAGGAGGGGTGGGGCCAGCGACGCACATGACGTCATCAAATTATCCAGCGCCCGACTCCCGTCGATGTGCCGAGCGTTTAGACACGTCACATGACCTTGTGTCCGAGTTTCGCAGATTTTTCATGGTGCGGCCATGTGACACCATGCGCCATGTCCATGGCAAACACGGGCCGAACAGTAGAGCGTCAAATTTCCCCATTCATTCTCTATGGGGTCGGAATGTCGTGGATTACCCGAAATTCCAAACAGGTTTGGGTTTTCGGGAAGGAATATGATCGTGATCCACTCCGGACCCCCTACGTGTGGATATGCTATATGTGCATGTCGGACGCTCACAGGCCGAGCTGTGAGGCACGAAATTTCTGCACCATTCATTTTCTATGGGAAAAGAATTCCTGCTTGATGACCCGGGTTCCGAATTCCGCGGGACGATTCCTTGTAAAAGTAATAGCACCCCTCACACCATCGGGCCGAATGATATGAGGTTTGATTCGTGAGGATCGGACAAATGGATCTCTAACTTCATCCACCACTGCTTTCTTGTTTTGGAGTATGAACAGTGGTTTTCGGGTTCTACCTGAATTGAGCTTTTTTTTTGTTTGTTTGTTTGTTTGTTTGTTTTTCTGAACAAATTTGAATTTCTACCTGCCGTATTTTCGTCTTTTCTTCATTTCTAACTTGTTAATAACACTGATAATAAACACACGATTTTTATGTCATGGCCAAAAAAAACCAATGTTGGAATTCATTTCGAGATGCTTTCACCCACAATACACACACATTTTAAAAAAAAAGCACACACACACACACACACACACACACACACACACACACACACACACACACACACACACACACACCTCTTTGGGTGAGAGGATGGAAATGTAGTCCTCGTAAATGAGGCGCGCCTTTTCCTTGATGACACTCTTGTTGGTCTCCTTGCTGAACTCTTCACAGGCGAGCCAGAAGAGCATGTTCTCCTCACTGAACTCGGTGCGCAGGAATTGCCGGAAGGCGCAACGTCCAGCGGGGCAACGCATCAGCTTGTCAAAGGATTGCCCCCATGAGCACACGTCATCCATAGTTGGCTTTGGACTGCAAAATAAATAAATAAAAAGGAACGGCTTGAATATATGCAGGTTTAGCGTCTTATTTGATCTCTGAGAAAATAAAAATAAAAAGAAAGACGTGTCAAAGAAAACACATTATCCCCCCCAAAAAATGTGCGTACACAACTAGTGAAAGTAAATAATTAACACTTGTACAATAGAGAGAGAGAGAGAGAGAGAGAGAGAGAGAGAGAGAGGGGAGATAAGAGACATATAGACATACAGAGAGATAGAGATAGATAGATAGATAGATAGATAGACAGACAGACAGGCAGACAGACAGACAGACAGACAGACAGACAGACAGACAGACAGATAGATAGATAGATAGGTACAACAGAGAGAGATAGACACATAGACAGATAGACATACAGATAGATAGATAGATAGAGAGAGAGAGAGAAAGAGAGAGAGAGGAGATATACATACAGACAAATAGATAGACATACAGAGAAATAGAGATATATAGATAGAGATATATAGATAGATAGATAGATAGATAGATAGATAGATAGATAGATAGATAGATAGATAGATAGATAGATAGATAGATAGATAGATATGTACAATAGAGAGAGAGACATACAGACAGATAGATAGACATAGAGGGAGATAGAAATAGATAGATATATAGATAGATAGATAGATAGATAGATAGATATGTACAATAGAGAGAGAGACATACAGACAGATAGATAGACATAGAGGGAGATAGAAATAGATAGATATATAGATAGATAGATAGATAGATAGATATATAGATAGATAGACTAGATAGATAAATATGTACAATAGAGAGAGAGACATACAGACAGATAGATAGACATAGATGGAGATAGATAGATAGATATATAGATAGATAGATAGATAGATAGATAGATAGATAGATAGATAGATATGTACAATAGAGAGAGAGACATACAGACAGATAGATAGACATAGGGGAGATAGAAATAGATAGATATAGATAGATAGATAGATAGATAGATATGTACAATAGAGAGAGGAGACATACAGACAGATAGATAGACATAGAGGGAGATAGAGAAATAGAGATATATAGATAGATAGATAGATAGATAGATAGATAGATAGATAGATATATAGATAGATAGATAGATAGATAGATATGTACAATAGAGAGAGAGACATACAGACAGATAGATAGACATAGAGGGAGATAGAAATAGATAGATAGATAGATAGATAGATAGATAGATAGATAGATAGATAGATAGATATGTACAATAGAGAGAGACATACAGACAAATAGATAGACATAGAGGGAGATAGAAATAGATAGATAGATAGATAGATAGATACTTTACTGATCCTGAGGGAATTTTTGAGCTTTCTAGCAGCAATAGACAATAATAAATAAACAGATATGGCAGTGTAGGTACTTTTCATATTTACTTACAGCCATTATAAAGAGTTTAAATGTTTAGAGCTGAGCAGAAGTTAAAGTAAGTTATATAAACATATGCGCTGTAATAGCAGAGCAGAAATGATGTGCAGGTAAATATGTGGCGATATGTGACAGCGCAACATAGTCTTTGCTGCAAAATTTTACGCCGACTTCTGGGAAATTCTGCGTTGTTGTATTTAATATAACGGACATTATCGAGCGTAATATCGCCCTTAGAATCATTCATTACGCCTCCTTGCTTAAATGTTTCGCATCACTCCGACTAATTAGACCAAAGGTAATTGCATCTTACTGAGGGGTTATTCTCATTCCCAGGCGCAAAATTAACCAACCTCTCCTCGCAGTCGCCGGGGTCCTCGGCTTTGACGTCGTGCAGGGCTTTCCGGTTCCTCTCCTCCCTGTCTTCATTCCTAACAGTGAGACTGCAAGGTATTAAGCACATCATGATCCGACAGAGAGACACCGCGCGCGGGAAACTAGGACGACCTTGCGGGTCAGGTTTCGCTGTATGCTTCCAGTGTGTTATTGTTATTGTTGATCGTCTAATTGTCTAATAGGCAGTGTTGGGGAGGAACTAGTCATGTTACTTTTTGTTTTGTTTTTTTTATTACAAAATAAATGTCCTTCGTTGCAGTTACTGCGAAAAGAAATGTGTAAATAAATGAGTTACTTATGGAGGGGGTGTAGCTCAGTGGTCTAAGGCACTGGGCTGCTGATCGGAAGATCCGGGTTCGAGCCCCGGTATGGCCAAGCTGCTGCCCTTGGATCCTTGAGCAAGACCCTTAACGCTCTGTGCTCCAGGGGCGCCGTATCATGGCCGACCCTGCGCTCTGACCCCAGCTACCAACATCAAGCTGGGATATGCGAAGAAACGAATTTCACTGTGCTGTAATGTATATGTGACAAATAAAAAGGATATTATTATATTATATAAAATGTTAAAGATTGCAAATTGGGTTCCATTCGTGTAAAATTAGCGCTTTAGGCTACGGTTTTCAACTGAAACGTGGTTTGGATTTGAATGATGACGATCTCCTGCAGTTTCATTTACGCAAAAATATACCC
>JACRUU010000017.1:17009189-17056689 GCA_030449085.1 Kryptopterus vitreolus | reverse complement strand
CTGCATGCCACCGACGCGTTCTTGCGCCTTCAATGAAGTCGTTTCACCTGCCTCCGTGTCTCCGTGGTCTTATTTCATCCTCACGAGCACGATTATTATTATTATTATTATTATTATTATTATTATTATTATTATTATTATTATTATTGTAGAATAAAAAGGAAATATCTAATAAAATAGCCAAATTATACCTCATCCTGGGGAACTATGGAACTGAACTAATAAGAACAATAAGCGTTTTTTGAGAGAATTTGACAATGATAACAATTATACTGATGATGAAGATGATTATAAAGAGTAAGATGATTCTACTACTAATACTACTACTTCTACTATTGGCATCATCATCATCATCATCATCATCACCATCATTATTATTAATTATTAATTATATCTTGGTTTTTTTTTATTGTTTTATTGATTGAGCACAATCTTAACGGTACTATAGTAATAAATACGTTACACTTCCAAACGTTGTTGGATACCTAGTCATACGTACGGTTTGTGCTTTTGAGCATCAGAGTCTCAATTTGCACTTATAATTCCTTTTACTCTACTGAGAAGATGTTCCACTGGCTTTTGGAGGGTGCTTTTTGAGCAATGCAATCAGACACAAGTAAAGTCAGGTCCTGATGTAGCTCAGGAGGCCTGGGTGTTAGTGTTGCAATTCGTCCCAAAAGTGGAGCTCTAAAACAGGCTACTCAATATCTTCCATTCCATGTAAACTGTATATTTATGGAGCTGACTTTGTACAAAGAGAAGTTGTCATGCTGATACAGATTTGGGTCTCCTAGTTCAAATGAATGGTAAAGTTAATGGTACGGCATCCAAAGACAATGCCTTTTAGGGGACCACATATCCCTGGAAAAGTCAGATATCCCAATAGGTTTGTCCATATTGTGTATGCTAGTTTTGAGTTTTTGAGAGAATTGAACAATGATAACGATCATAATTAAAATGCTGATGATACTACCACTATTGTTATCAACATCACCTTAATTATTATTATTATTGTTGTTGTTGTTGTTATTATTATTATTATTGTTTATTATTATTATTATTATTATTATTATTATTATTATTATTATTATTATTATTATTATCATTATGTCCTCTGGGTTCTCCGGCATCCTGGGTGAAGCTGGCATTTGTTTAGGATTATATATGAATATAGAATTGTGTATGTAAAATATTTCTTTCCTTACTTTTTCACCCCATACATATTTCTACATCATACAAAAAGTCACATCTATTGATAGTTAAACCTGTTTATTATCCAGATAAACACGGCTGTATTGGACACAGTCACAGGAAATCTCATGCCCTGTCCATGGTGCTGAAACTGTATTTGATCCCCATCATTATCAGTTGTCTGTACATGAATGCAACTAAATAATAAATGTACAATTCTGTACAGAACTACCAAAAACTTTGGATCACGTTAGTGTAATAGAGTTACAAAAGTAATATTGCCAAGACAAGGAAATACCATAATACAACTCATAAATATATTTATATGTATATTAATATAATGTGTGTATGTGTGTGTGTGCGTGCGTGCGTGGTGTGTGTGTGTGTGTGTGTGTGTGTGTTCTTTAGCTGTCCTTCTATGGGAACCGAGAAAAAGTCTTTCTTTTTAGCAGCGTACACAGCGTACATAGAAAAACACATAACCCTCTTACATTAGTAGAATGTTATTTTCTTGGTGCAAATTGATTTCTCTCTGTTGGTTTCATATATATATATATATATATATATATATATATATATATATATATATATATATGAAATCTGTGTTGTTCCGAACTAACTTATATATATATATATATATACAGTTTTAGAGCTGTTTCATGGGTTCATGCAATAAAAAAACATCCCCTTTTTTGCACATAATGCAGTACTGACATCTGCTGGTCGTCTGTCATAACACAACATTTATACTGGCTGTCCAGCATTATACGTGGGGAAGAGAAAAAAATATATATATTATTGGTTGATTGGCACCTTGGAAAATTGTCCCTAGTGTGTGGATGTGTGTGTGTGTGTGTGTGTGTGTGTGTGCCCTGCGGTGGGTTGGCACCCCATACAGGGTGTTTCCTGCCATAATGTCTGAGATAGGCACAGGCTTCCCTCGACCCGAGGTGAATATGAGTGAAGATGAATGAATGAAAACCTATTATTTACAGAATTTGCTTAATATGCCTTTACACATCCGTATTAAGAGACATGTTTTAATTGGATTATTTGAGTAAAAAGAAAAAAATGAAGATAATGGAAAGAAATAGAAATCGTGGTGGTGTGTATGCTCTAGGTGGCACTCTGGATCTATGCACATACCTTTCACTGGCATGGAAGGGTTTGGATGATTTCTTTTTTTTTTTAATACCTTTGTTGTACGCCACCGGATTCCCTATAGAATAAGTTCGGAACAACACAGATTTCCCATTATGGAAAATCTCAGTTGATATATTATGGACATGAGATTATTAAAGTGATTCATACTGTAAAAAATGTACTATTCGGCATTACTGACTGATTATATATACATCAATAGTGTGTATATATAATATGTATACTTACATATATTCCTTTGACATACGTTAACACAAAATGACAAAATATGAATGTATAAATCCATGATTTACATGACAATTAATTATAAACAACTTCAGCATCTGATGCCAGTCTAGAATCATTACCTATCCTATCCAACAGAGGTCATAATCAATAGAACAGGCGCGTCGTTTTAGCCTCTACTTCCTGCTAATTGCTCACTTTGTCAGCAATTAGCAATGCAAAGTCTTGCAATCCCCAGCCAACTGCATTTTGGGAGTATTGCATTATGTCAGTGCAACCATTGCTATGCTATTTGCTTTGTTGTGCACAAAAAGAGCGTACAGTGCACTTAAAAGGCCTGTGCATTTCCTGTAGACAGTAATGAGCACCGTAGCCATGCCTATGCATCATTCTAAATGTCTTTCTTTTCACTTAGTCTCATATTTGGCATGAGTACTGTAGACATTGATGAGAACTGTCGCTTTATAACACCACGGGGCTGTCCGTCTGACTTCCCACCTGGAACCTTAACCCCCGAGCAGATCCCTTCTATGGCAAGGTAAAAGGTCCTAGCTGTGAGATGTATTTGTTCCTTTCCTTCCCACACAACGATTTTCTTTAAGATAATAACAAAGTGCATCTTGCACTGAACGCAGGAGACGGGTTGAAACGACTTTTCCATGTACATTGTACAGGAAAACACAGAGAGGGGAAAGAATATGAAGATTTTTATCAGTATCATGCCATTTGAGAATGATTGGTCATAGACTGGTGAAGATGTTATTCAGGTTCTCTGGGAATGAAACCAGTTTTGGACGAGCTGACTCAAAACGAAACCAATATTTCCTCGCCAAACTCAGAGAAAATGTTTGGGCTTCTCAAACCCTTGGACACATTCTGGATGCCCGAAGAATTTTAAATAGATGAGATCAAGGTGAATGCAGTAACATCATGATCTTAGCCCTAAGCAACAAAGGATCTGTAGGGGTCCCGGGAGAAGTTGAGGGATGGGTGGGGGTGCATTCTGTCATACGGGGTTTTCGGCACTGTAGCAGCTGTGCTCTCTTCACTACTCAAAGGTAAGCCCATAACAAAGACTTAGAACTTAGATCCAGTCTAGAACTTAGAACCATTCTAAAGTTTCCAGCACTTTATCCTGAGACTTCATTTTGTGGTGGAGGTTGATGGCTCGTAAAATGGCATAGATCCGAGTCAGTTGCGGTGTAATGGCAACCTCACTCAATGTGCCTTTGAAACAGTGAACGTCCTTACTTAATTACTTCGGTAAAGCTTTACTCGAAAAAACAATCTGTACCTCACCTCTCCTGGTCTCACATGGATAGGTTTGTGATGTTAAGCCTTTTTTTTCTTTTTTTTTTGCATTAATAATCATTTTCCCAGCAACTCGGCTCATCTCACTTCATTGGCTTCATCTGTAATTGCGTATAGAAATGCTAATAAAGTATCACTTATCAGGAGCAGTGGTCCTATCTGAGCACTACAGTCTAAAAGTCAATTATATATGAGAATAAAACCATTGACTGGTATTACTCAAAGTGTGAGACTATGGGGGGATTTTTACTTATAATTTTGTGAATGAGGTAAATGGTCCAGTTTCCTGATGGAGTAAATGATATAATTTAGCCCACTTCATTGTCTGGAGACCTTTCTAACACTGATATAGAAGTAGAATCAGCTATTTCCCTTAATTGTATCTGTGGGAGGTTGTAGCTCAGTGGTTAAGTCTTTGGTCTGTGGACTGGAAAGTTGTAGGGTGTAGGTTCAAATCCCATCACCACCAAGATGCAACTAATGGGCCCTTGAGCAAGGCCCTCAGTTGTAAGTTGCTGGATAAGTGTGTGTGTGTGTGTGTGTGTGTGTGTGTGTGTGTGTGTGTGTATATGTGTGTATATATATATATATGTGTGTGTGTTCATTCATTCATTCATCTTCTACCGCTATATCCGATCTTCCCTCGGGTCACGGGGAGCCTGTGCCTATCTCATGCGTCTATGGGCATTAAGGCAGGATACACACTGGATGGAATGCCAACCCATCACAGGGCACACACACACACACACACACACACACACACACACACATACACACATTCTCACTCACATTCACACAATAGGGACACAAAAACATTCACATTCACACAAAATTTTCCAAGGTGCCAATCAACCTACTGTGCATGTTTTTGGACCGGGAGGAAACCGGAGAACCCGGAGAAAAAACCCCTGAGGGGAGAACATGCAAACTCCACACACACATGGCCACAATATGCAGTGTGCATTAAGTAAATATAATTATATGGCATTCTTTTCAGTTTTTGAAAAGGTTTGTTAAACATTTTATATACTTTTTACAGATGCTATTGTTATTTGCCAGTATATAGATCTGTCTGCCACATTGATAGATGTAGGTGTAGATGTATAGAGTAATCGTTCACTTTAATCTAAAAAAAAAGGTAAAATCCATTGGAATATGTTTTATTTGCAAAAGTACACGAGAAGACATGGGATGAAGGTAGAATTACAGCCTTTGAGTAGTTTTTCTACCCTCGGGGCACAGCTTTCACCCTCGATTCTCTCTGTTCTCTCTTTCAAGGTTGATCGCCATTAGGATCCATGTTTCAACTTGGCAAATTATCATTAAAACAGATCAGCCCTGAATATGTGATTACCCTAGTGAAGTAATTGGCATTCAGTATAGTCTCTTCATTAGCTTTAATTTCAAATCTGCTCACATTACTCTCCAAGACTGAGACTTATTGTTATATTGAGTGCTAGTTACAAATCAAGGCTGTTCACAACTCCAGGATGAAATGTGAATTTAAAAAAAATGCACACTTGTTTGCATGCTCACACAGTTCAATCCTATTATATATTCACAGATTTGTATGCCTATACTGTTTTGTTACATGCAACAAGATATGGGAACAAATAAAGGAAGCGTTCTCATTTCGGGCCCTGCTTGTTATCCAAACAACACTGTATGAGAATGATGCCAATGTTGTCATGAAATATAAATAAGATTGCAGTGCCACACCAAATTAAGGGTCCTTTATAGTCTGCTTTGTTTCTAAATTATTTACTGGTGAATGACTAATCCATGACTGTGTATAATCAACTTGTTTTAGTGTGCGGATAATTTAATCCACAGACCTGGAGCTTCGAAGACACTGTGCACCATTTGATGGAGAAGAAAAAATGGCCTATGTACTATGTGTGTGTGTGTTTCTATTATTTAGTTTACTGTTATGGCTAAAGTTCTCTTACCTGAAAGGAAACAGGAATCTCGGCTGTGTTTCCATATCTTCCATGTTCACCATCATTTTCAGAGCGTCCTGATACTTCATAACTCTCACCATTCCGACAGGCCAAGAGCAGCCACCGTAAACGCCCACACATTAAAGAGGGAGTGTGGTTGATGCTCAACATCCAAGAAGTCGATTCCCACTTTATGGCAATCATGGGCCATTCTCGGGTTTATCTGCTATCTATGTTTCCTTTCCATTTCAAACATCAGTGTCTTTATCTTTCCTTGAAGCACATTAACGCCGCAGTCTCGCGTATATATACATATCAGTAGTACATCCGTAGTGTAGAGGGCACAATGGGATTATGGTCACCCTCTCATTAAGCTCTGTCCCAGTGTGGTTTATTCCATCCCACAGGCTTAGGATTGATTAAAAATAGATGGCGGTTGTGGATTCTGTCCGTTTGTATCTGCACACACACACACACACACACAAATATATATATTTTATATATATAATATATATATATATATATATATATATATATATATATATATATATATATATAATACATAGCAATCAATCAAAAGGCTAACCGTATAAAGAATGGCAAATCCTACTTACAATTTCAAACACAGCAGGCTTCCACTTTATCTTGCTCATTTATTTGCCCAGCTTTTGCTTTTTCAAGGCAGGTGATAATTTTTTTTTTTTTTTCCGTTACGAAATGTTGGGGTAGTTCATGAATAATGAATGAAGAGTGTGAGCGAGTGAGTGAGTGAGTGAAATCATCCAATTACACAGAGCAGCACAAGCAGCAAGATGGTGGTTATCTTCATGCTTTTTTTCACTATACTAACCTGACACGAACGTTATAGATAGACTGATGAATGCGAGGAATAGATTGTAGGGTTAAAGTAGTGCAGCAGCTGTGTGCCTTTGACAGAAACATTGTATGCTTATTTAAGTCAAAAAGACTCCAATTTTATTAATTGCATGTCCATTCAGCACTGAGTGTCTGCCAAAGGTAATTATGCTAGCGTTTCAGTCACATGAGCTTTCTTTCTTTATATATATATATATATATATATATATATATATATATATATATATATATATATATATATATATAATATATATAATGAACTCAGTTGCATAGTAAAACTGGTAATTCAGTGAGCATTAACAGAAAGCGCATGTGACTAAAAAAAGCTAGCATATATTTATGGACAGTCTCTCTAACCAGTATTTATTTATTTATTTTTTCTAGTTTTATTTTAAAAAAACAGTCTATGTCTATATACTTGACACCAAGCCATAGCCACCAATTCCTAGTACTGTAAAGTGCTCTTCACTGAACCTGGCAATAAGGTCTCTCTACAAATTATATAATAATAATAATAATAATAATAATAATAATAATAATAATAATAATAATAATCAGAGAATAAATTCTCTGATTCTGATTCATTCATTTATTATTTTTTAAAGCTGATCCATATAAATAAATGCTCTGGAATGACAGCACTTCAGATTAAAGAGGCACTGGTTCCTGTTCCACCATGGATTGTGTAAAATCAGTAAACAATTATACATTTTATACTTTAAGCTTTTTAGTATCCCTGTGAATGAGAGAAACATGGCCACTGTCCAGGCCATATATATATATAAAATTATAGAAATATATTTTTTGTATCGTGACACAAAACAAGAGGATAGATTTGATTGCTGTTATCGGTATATGTTTTTAATTACCATATAAATTAACAGAACAAAAAATAATATTGGACTTTCATTGAACAGCAGTGGTGGACAGTAAATTCATTAATGAACCTAAGTAGCTTTTTCACGTATCTGTTCTTTCCTGAAGTATTTCCATTTGGGGAGACTTTTGCGTTAAATTTACGGCATTTCAAAGTCAGCCATCTTACTTTTACTTGACTACATTTCTCCCATTCAGCCCTTCCATTTTATTTATTAGTAGATAAAAAAACTTCCATGGTCAAGCCACCTATTCAGGGTAGAACAACCACTGTTTTGATCTGCTGAGCACAAACATGCATTTCAGCTTCAGTCCAACCAACAAGTAGAACATTTTGTGAGTAATAAATGATGGAAGAATATAATGAGTCTACTTTGGCACAACACCTGTGGCCTAGTTTGTGAGATTTTATTTTCTAAGCAGCGGAAAAGATTGTGCAATTATTTGTAATTATTTGAATATATGTCGATCATTGTGTAATATTAGAGAATTGTCACAAAGTTGATTAAGCAAGAATCTTATGACAAAAATGATAAATAGGAACTTATAGCCATAATAAATCATTGTACTTTTACTGGGGGAACATTTTACCTAGTGTATCTCTACTGTATTCTCATTCATTATTCAGGTAGACGTATAGATAGCAAGCTTTTTATTTAAGTAAAAGTGTTAAAACATGTGTTAAAAGTGTTAAAAATGGCATTAAAGACAAAAGCTTAAGCAATCACAATCGCTAACTTACTCAAATGTCTCTCTACCGTACTGTAACTTAATTTGCAGAGGACGAAGAGAAAGCACCTGTTTGATAAATGAGCCAGTAGTGGAGAAATAATCACTTTTAAGAAATAATATTTGTATTGAATAACAACCCCAACACTGATTATGTCCTTGCTGGAGTGTGACGTGATATGTGTCATGTGCAGGTGCGATGGATCACGTATAAACCAATAGGGAGTCAGAATGGTATATGTTTATATCTCATCCAACCACAATCACATTCACTCTATCCGGATAGAGCCTTTTATCTGGATAGACTTTTAAATGATGAATGCAAATTAGCCGAAATGAAATATTGATATATATATATGAATATATATATATATATATATATATATATATATATATATATATATATATATATATATATATATATATATATATATATATATATATATATATATATATATATATATATATATATATGAATGAAAGGGTTGGGGCACGGTGGCGTAGTGGTTAGCACGTTCGCCTCACACCGCCAGGGTCCGGGTTCGATTCCCGTCTCGGTCATGTGTGTGTGGAGTTTGCATGTTCTCCCCGTGCCTCAGGGGGTTTTTCTCCGGGTTCTCCGGTTTCCTCCCCGGTCCAAAAACATGCACAGTAGGTTGATTGGCACCTTGGAAAATTGTCCCTAGTGTGTGAATGTGTGTGTGAATGTGTGTGTGTGTGCCCTGCGATGGGTTGGCGTTCCATCCAGGGTGTATCCTGCCTTAATGCCCATAGATGCCTGAGATAGGCACAGACTCCCCGTGACCCGATGGAAGATCGGATAAAGCGGTAGAAGATGAATGAATGAATGAATATATGAAAG
This sequence comes from Kryptopterus vitreolus, assembly GCA_030449085.1. NCBI lineage: Eukaryota > Metazoa > Chordata > Actinopteri > Siluriformes > Siluridae > Kryptopterus > Kryptopterus vitreolus. Next base: position 17,047,518 of record JACRUU010000017.1, on the reverse strand, counting down.
GAGTAGAAGCCCTTTGATTGGCTAACGCCTCCCGCACTCGCGTGAACGAACTCGCGAAGGGTTCATTCCCCTCCACCCCTCACTTCTTTGCACGTGACGGTATCACGTGACCAGTCTCGCGTCGTGTTGTTGCTTTTCGCCAGCAGAGGCAGCAGGTACTTCAGGGTATATATAAATACGTATAAAATAAATACCGACTGTTTATTATTATTATTTGTTGTTTAGTTGTATAATTATGGGTGTCGTGCAGGTTGTAGGCGCAGGAGAGCTTTTCTTTTCCTGCTTTGAGAGTCGCAGAAACAGCTAGCATTAAGGCTTGCTAGTCGGCTAGTAAAACCCGGTCAGCTGACTGAATGACTGACACTGGCGTTTAAACCCTCATAGACATTTACAATACTAATATTTCTCTTTCGTGTCTTCCTGATATTTATATTTCATTCAGACGACACGATTCAAATTGCGTGTTTAATGTGTGTGTTTATTGGACTAGCGTACAACTGACAATGTCATGTAATTTGTGCATAGCGACTTAGCGTTGAGCCTATGGAATAGTGTATTATGACTGTGGCCTGAGATGGTGCTTGACTAAAGACGTTCATTTTGTCCCCCCTCTGCCTTTTTCGATTCCCCGAAGTGAATAACAAGCCAGGATTTGGAGATGGATATCCGAGGAGCTGTGGACGCTGCTGTCCCGACCAACATCATCGCAGCCAAGGCGGCTGAAGTCCGAGCCAACAAGGTCAACTGGCAGTCCTACCTACAGTAAGTCCCTATCAAACACAGACATACCTTTACATACAAATTCAGTTATTCTACTTATTCTGTGATTATTTTAGTTTTCTCTTGACATGACATTCGGTCACTTGACTTTCCAGATGAATGTGGTTCTTCCTTAAACTTTTACAGCCGTGCTTTACATGGTTTACATTTATTTGCATTTTTTTATCTACACTTGCCAGATTGCACAGTTGCACTTCTGCTTGATGCTAAACTGCATGATGTGTCGGAACTAACTAACTTTTCTATCATTATATGGACTAGTGCTGGGACATCTGACCTTTCCAGCCATATGTGGCTCTTTTCCAAACGGTTACCACAAAGCTCGAGACACACACTATCTATAGGATTAAATAGAAATCACTGCAAAGTTTGCATTCGCTAGACCTGGGAAACCCAAACCTGTTCCCTTGTGCACAAATTGAGCTCAGTGAAGAGCAGATCTCAACCCTATTGAACTTTATTCGGATAAATCGGAATGCTGACTGCAACCCAAGCCTAGTTAACTATGTCAGTAGCTGACTTTAATATCTTGTGCGGTTACAGGAAAGTTTCACTTCACTTGAACAACAAAACTCATCCAGCATGGCAATGCCCTTGTGCACAATGAACTCCATGAACAGATTACATATGTTGGAGTGGAAGCTCTGACATCAAACCTACATAGCACCTTTAGGTCCTTTCCCATATATCACTCACTGAATGTTACTAACAACACTGTCATTGAATGAACACAGACATTTCCACAAGCACACTACAAAATCTAGAGGAATATCTTCCCAAGAGGGCAAATGGAGAGGAAATGTTGAAAAAATATATAAGAATCTTATGGTTCTGTGTCCACAAACTTTTGGCCGTGTTATAAACCTCATCTTTAGTTTAAAAGTGAAGGAATATTTTTCATTCAGATAAATGTACTTGATCTATTTTATCTTCATGCTTCCCCTGAATTTTCCTCAAAAACAGGAACAGGAACAGTTTTCTTAAATGACAAAGACGGCGTCAGTGTCTTGTGACTCTTTGTGTCCTTGTCTGCATGCCCGTGGGTCCACATGTGCAACTTATTTATGTCGAATAAATGTGTTCTACAGTTTAAAGCTAGAATATTTATCATAATGTGTGTGTATATATATATAGAATATATATATATATATCTATATATATATATATATATATATATATATATATATATATATATATATACTCTCTCTCTCTCTCTCTCTCTCTCTCTCTCTCTCTCTCTCTCTCTCTCTCGCTCTCTCTCATATATATCTCTCTCTAGCTCTCTCTCTCTATATATATATATATATATATTATATATATATATATATATATATATATATAGATATATATATAGATATATATATATATATATATATATATATATATATGGAGAGTTTTTTCTTCTCCTTTTTCTATTTGTGAGATTTTATTTTTCACGTAAAACCTCACCATGGTGTTACATGTAATTATAGGCAGGTTGTTAAATAGCTTCATGGTTGAATCTTTTTTTTTTTTGTCATCCTATTGTTAGGTGAAGTAAGTCTGTCCATATTGCATAAGTTTGGAAAATACTACTTTTCAGCGGTTACGAAAAATGTGTCAATTATGCAACACTAATACTACATGTAGTCGAACAAACAATCTACAAATATTAATAAATGAAGAATTAATAAGTTTTGCCACATTCTGGATCTGGATTTTATCACTTCAGTTTAGTTTTTGTTTGAAGGAAAGTCAACATTTTCTCTCCTGGTAAATATGATTGAGGTGCGTGTGTTTTTCTTGATATTTTCAATAGGTTAAATATTCAAAATAGGGAAGTACTTTTTTTTTTCCCTGGAAGCTGAAAAACTGAAAAAACAGCAAAAAAATAATGCATTTATTGGCATAAGGTCAGCTGGAAAGAGGTTAAAAGTTAATTGACTTATTTTATATGCTTATTGTGAAAGTGGCTTCAACAAACTTTCCTTCTTTTGTAAAGCTTATGAATTGTATTTGATTGCATACAGTGGTAACACGTGTTTAAAAATAACTTCATTATTTACTCCAGAAAATTTGCACGCTATATGAGATCACTTATGTGTTGCACCTGAGAGAAGTGCAGATTTACAGTGAACGTATGAAGTCCTGACTGCTGCGATTTGAACGGACGAGTCATGGGGAGACAAAATGAATGAGTCTGAATCAGTGTGAAATGCTGAAATAAATGAACGAGTTGTGGTCAGTGTGTATAGAAAATCTTGACCTCCATTTTCTTTCCATTTTTCATTTGGACTTTTGTGTGTGAAAAGAAGCATACTTATGCATTTTCCATATTGCTTTCAGGAAATTCAAATAAAACATTAGAAAACTATGAAATAGGTTCTTTGTGAATCTATTAAGACAACGACATTGCTTACCTTTGTAATTTTGTATGACGTGAACATTCAAAAGCCACCCTTTTTTTCGTTAAAAGCCTTTTTTTTCCTCCATTTATTGTGTTTATTGTTCTTTATATCGTTGTCACAAAGATTAATATGGCAAAAATAACTTGCTATTTGTGTAATTATACTTTCCCTTGGGATAATTCTTAATAGAGCCATCTTTGTTTTTATTTGTATTTACAGGTGCTGTGTTTTTTGCTGTTCTTTTTGCATTGAAATCTTATATTTTTCCTGTTGTCTGTTGTTGAGCAGCAATTTTCTTGTTTTTTTCTGTAGATAAAACTATATTCAGGTCCTTATGTTTGAGCCCCTGAAGTGTAGCTTTGTAAATAAGTACACTAGTGCCTGGCAAGGTCTGTCTGAAACAATTGTTGTCCTTGAAAATATCATTGTCAGTAGCCTTGATTGCTGCATTCATGTCGAACGGTAGGCTGCGAAAAAATAAATGAGCAAAATGCTGATTTTATATATCGATGCCTCGATAAGCCGTGACGCTTCCAGACAACAGACTGAAATCGTGTACCTGTGTATGCACTGCTTATAGAGCTTCTGCATGGCACTCGACCACAAGGACAGCTTTTCACTCTTAACAAGACACACTCGCACTCTTAACAAGTGTGATCAGATCAGTTTGTAATTGGAGAAATGAAAGCAGTTATGAATGTCATATTACATGCTGTAAAGACTCAATAATTACTGATCATTTTTATTCCACAATGGATTAAAAAGTCCAAAAGTGCTTAGTGTTAAAAACTTCGCCGAGGTCATAAAGATTAAACCCTGTTTAAGTCACTTCAAGCGTTATTAGATGATATAATGGTATCTACTGGATTACTGAGAGTCTAAAGCTCGTACTGAAGAATTCTTATTCAGAGATTTAAAAATCAATTATTTAAATTTTGGGGAAAAAAGGCCTCACTGATCATCATTCTATTCACTCACAATGCTCCGAGACATGTTTGAGGAAATGCCACTTTGTACTTTGTTTTAATGATTCATTCTCCTCCCATGAGGTGGAACAATGACCTTAGAGTAGGTGTTAGACTGGCAGTTGTCATTGAAAAACTTTTGGGTTTGAGGTTAAATAATATTCATGGGACCATATATTAGAATTTCAGCTTCCCTTTCTTGATATTTACAACCTAACCATTTTACGCTACTTGATATGTTCTTCAAAAGATCATAAGTATTGGAACCGGCACTGAAGATTTGGCCTTGCTATTAAAATACTTGAGCTCTGGACCATTTGCTTTAGTAGAATATTTCATCTTTCATTATTATAATAACACAGTTTGGATGAGGTGTACTCCGGCCTATTTAAAAAAATATATATATTTACTTTCAAACGCACTCCGTTCTGCTCTGAGAGATTTTCATTCAGCCGCCATTTGATTGTCCTTTTAAAGCTGAATAAAAATGCGCGCTTGGCATGGTCAAATCCATTTCCACCTGCTCTGTGCAGCAATTCAATTCCCAACTCCTTATCAGCTTAGAAAAACCTCTCAGACCCATCTCACAAAGGACAGCTTTGTATTGATTTGCAGTGACCCTTCCTTCTAAGGGGGACAAGTTGAGCCAAATTATGCCAGCAAAATGCCCACGTGATTTAACACAGTCACACAACCACCTCAATAGGGGTTAAGCATTCAGGCTTGTATTAGTACCTTGTGTTCAGGTACGTTTTGTGTGTACCAGGCATGAAGGCACCTACTTGACTATGAAATATAGACATTTTCATGCACTACAACTTTACCTGGTCATTTCCTGCTGTTACATTCTGAAGCTGTGTGCAGCATGTGCACTTCTGACCACAGTATCCAGAGCTGTTTACTACCCTTTTTTTTTTTTTTTCCCCCACACAGACGTAAGTGCATGTCCGATGGATATCTGTTGAGTCACTGTTCCTACTGAAACACAATTTCATCCAGTTCAACAGAAGAGCCTTGTCATCTTTTCCTCAATAATGATCCTTCTTTCAAACTCTCTTAGACCTTTAGCTGCACTCTCATTTTCAGCCTTCTTCGTTCCCTACTAGTGTTCATGGATTTTAGGGCAGATAATGGAATAGAAATGTCGCATTTCGATTCGGTTTTACAATTTGTCTGGTTTGTCATGCAACGTACGTATACATTACAGCTCAGTAAATTTCTTTCTTCACATATAATTTGTGAATGAATTACATCTGAGCTCTTTGGAACTGTTGAACTACCACTTAAATGCTTTCCCACGGCTTTTGGTGTGCGAGTAGAGATTAAAATATCAATAACAGTGTATTTTAAATGAGTAAGTAATGACTAATAACTGCTTTTGTTAATGACTAGTTACTTGTATGCTATAAATAAATTCCTTGACACTTTTTTTTTCTGGCATAAAGATGACCTTTATTCCCAGGACACTGTGAATTTGTAGCTTATAAGTATGAAATTAATTTTAAAAAGTTCCCTTTTCTAAACATTTGTTGTTTTGCAATAATAAGCAAATTGAGTCATTAAATACTGCATTTAAAAACTCACTCTTTATTGTTTTATAGCTCGAATACGGATAATTATTTTGCACACAATTCTTTTTTTTAGGATGTAACAATTTAAACGTGAATTTCAGCAATTCATTTGGAGGCAAAATGCCTTATTTGTGTTTTTGTTTGTTTTATACTTCATAATTATTCCTCTAACAAAATATATGTATTTTCAGGTTTGTTGGATTTTTTTTTTTTTTTTTTTTTTTTTTTTTTTTTTTTTTTTGCGAATAGTAGCTACATGTCAATATAGCTTGAGTTAGCTGAATATAATTTAATATCATATTAAATAATAATACATAAGTTCCTTATGTTTTATGCACATACTTGTGTTATTAAATGCGTAACCACAGAAAGTTTACTTAAATTCTTTTTTTCTTAGGGGCCAGATGATCTCAGCAGAAGACTGTGAGTTCATAAAGAAGTTTGAGGTTGCTCATTCCGACCAGAAGCAAGCAATTCTGACCAATGAAGGACATCAGGTTTGTTGTGCTTACTGTATGTGTTTGTTGACTTTGTTTCCTGTGTTGTAACGATTTCATTCAATATGGTAATTAAGGAATTAAATATTAAAATATGTAAATGCATTGGTTGTTAATACATTTACATGTTAATGAATGGGCTTAAAAAACAAACAAACAAAAAAAAAACATGTTCTTACCCAAATGCATTCATATCTTCTGGGAATGATTGTCTATTTTTGCACTGTTGTTTTAAAAATCCGTGTTTGTTTGCAGTGTGCAAAGACCTTTCTTAACCTAATGACCCACATATCAAAGGAGCAGACGGTTCAGTACATTTTAACCCTGATCGATGACACTTTACAGGTATGATACACTCACAAACACAACAGCGCACTTTTACGATACCTTTATATAATAAATGTGTATGTAATAGTGGGTGTTGACTTGAATTATATTCTGGAGTATAATGTGTAAACATCATGTGTAAACATTACAATGTGTAATTTCACATATTCTCCATAAAAGGTCCCCAAGGTTTTTTAAAGGTATTTCAATTATTCAGTTAATATTCACTTTAAACATTACAATTGGATCACTATGAGTCTATTTGATGTCAGGTTGTTTGGTTTGACTGTTTCTAAAATAGACAGCAGTCTATGGGACTTCTATAGACAGCAGTCTCTGGAATCACACAAAATGGCGCAAAAAAATTAAGTGAGCTTTGGTTTAGGAAAACGAAACCTCTTGTTAATACGGAAGTACACAGAACAGTAGTTTTGAACAATTACCATTTTTGAAAGCTTTATACATTAAAAAAAAAAAAACATTAAATTGAATTGGTTTGAGTCCACCAACCTCATAGTGTTTTGAAATTGAAATTATGCCAGCAAAATGCCCACATGGTCGAACAGAGTCACACAGCCACCTCAGTATGGGTTAAGCATTCAGGCTTCTGTTATTACCTTGTGTTCAGGTACATTTTGTGTGCACCAGGCATGAAGTCAACTAAATGATTGTGAAATATAGACATTTCATGCACTACAACTTTACCTGATTATTTCAGCATGTGCACTTCTGACCACAATATCCAGAGCTGTTTACTAGTCTCTGGAAAAAAAAATCAAGTGAGCTTTGGTTTAGGAAACAGAAACCTTTTGTAAATAAGAAAAGTCACAGAAGAGTAGTTTTGAACAATGCCTGTTTTTATGGCATTGCTTTAAAAGCAAACACTAAATTGAATTGGTTTGAGTCCACTACACCTTACAACAGCGTTGAGTGGCATAACATTATGACTTTATAAGATTGTGATCAGCGTATATGCGCTTAAGCTCTTGACATGATTATATGCACAACGCTGACTATGTGATTACTGCTTGAATGAGTAGGTGTGTAAGTGTTTTTGTAGAAGTGCTTAATGAATCATGCAAATCCTAGCAAGATTAAGTTACTACCATGTTTCATGTCACATTTCTGAGTTCATTTTGGATTGTGGGATAAAAATATACGATTTCAGTTTTTTTTTTGTTTAGTTTCAGTAGAATTTTAGTTTAGTTGTGTGTTGTTTATATATATATATGGTGTGTGTGTGTGTGTGTGTGTGTGTGTGTGTGTGTGTGTGTGTGTGTGTGTGTGTGTGTGTGTGTGTGTGTGTGTATGTATTTGGAATATACTTTGGAAACTGATGTTTAAATTTAACCATCCTCGTATGCTTTAACTGTGTTACAATCTGAGTATTTAACAAACACATTCATTGTCTATGGAAACTTCTTTGGATCTTTGGTCACCTCTCACATATCTGTTTAGTGGTGCAAAAAAAAAAAATATCGGTCAATATGGGTGCAAATTGCTGGTTTAATTGAGTATGTAATTGGGCTTGTACAAGTTTTTACAAAAGTTTATCCATGCGCATCCTAAATAAACATTCACATTTACACCCAAACCCAGGAAAATAATCAGCGAGTCAACATTTTCTTCGATTATGCCAAGAAGACGAAAAACACCGCCTGGTCATATTTCCTGCCGATGCTGAACCGCCAGGACCTTTTCACCGTTCACATGGTAAGTTGTTATTAAAGCAAACACCACTTCAATTAGACGCTCGACATTCATTTTCGGTAACTGCCACCAGACAGTCGGTGTAAATTGTGTCGGCTTTAATTACTCGCCGAGATTGTCTTCTATTATTGAGTCGCTCCTAAAGACATGAGCTGCAATTACGATGGCCAAAAGCATGAAGTTTGAAAAGTGCGTGCATTTGCAGCATTTGGCAGACGCCATTCTCCAGAGCGACTTACAACTGAGCAATTGAAGGTTAAGGGCCTTGCTCAAGGGCCCACTATTGGCAGCTTGGTCGTGGTGGGGTTTGAACCTGTGATCTTCTGTTCTAGAGTCCAACACCTTAACCACTGGGCTACCACCTCTCTGGTAGCCCAGAGTGCACAAAGTGGCCTGATATCGATCTCTGACCTTAATTCTGCTAAACATCTTTAGAGCAAATGACTCTTCACTCTATGGAAACTAACGTAACTTTTCTAATGTTCTTCATATCTTCACAACTACAGTTCAAAATCTAGTGCTGGCCTGGCCAACCCGTGGCTCCCGAGCCTCATGCGGCTCTTTAACTAGTGTCATGCGGCTCTTTAGGAGCTTTCACATAACATGCGTCAATGGGAATGGGATGATGTTCATGTGTACCCATGTGTATGATATGGCTCTTTGCAGTAACCCAGAAAAAAAAAGCCTCCTACTAGTTGGCCACCCCTGATCTAGTGGATCATCATCTCATACATAGAGACCAAATGTGAAATGGTCCATGTAGTGGACATATTAGGCTTATTAATGTGTTCACACCTGAAACCGACACCAGATTAGCTATTAAGGTGTGAACACATTAATAAGCCTAATGATACTTGATGATCGAAATATATTAAAAGAAGCATTTCCCGAAGGTGACCGCGGAACGTATAATGTCCTAGAGATAGCGATCCGAACAAAAAACGAACGGACGTATAAATCATTTTCTATCCGATTTGCAGTGTGAGGGTGTGTTTCCCATCCATGAGAAAAAGAAAAAAACACTTACTGACATCATTGATTTTTCTTCAAAGGTCAAGAGTAAATAAGATCAGAATCCAGAGCGATGGCCCGGGTTTGTTTCTTCAGCTGCGAGTTTATAGAATCAGTACCAATCTGTATTTCAATTTGTGCCTTGCATCTCATTTGATTTATTGAGGTTGGGGTGTAAAAGGATACACATCTTCCAAATGTTCAATATTCTAAAGAACAATGACCACCGTGTCAATTTAAAGTAATCATCGATAAATAATTGATAATAAATCAAAGAATATTCAACTTCAATTTATTTTGAACAATTAATTCCTTTCAGTCTCAGGAAGTTTTGATTGAAAAGTGTCTTGGGGATTCCGACAGCTCTATATCACGGGTCCGTTAAAATAAATAAATAACTAACTAAAAAATAAAATGGAGGCACGGGCATGATGAATTACTGTCCTTAGCGTTTCATGGTGCACTACACGCGATTTCGCACCCTTGTCGTTTCGCACACTTTCATTTTCAGTGAGAAATCAGAAGAAGAGGATCACGGAATGTTGAGTGGAGAGAACCGGACTCGGAAAACAAAGGGGGGGAAAAAAAAAAGTCGAGCTGGATACAAATTAGAAGTGGCAGCTGTGTGTCTCTGTCCAATCGTAACAAGTGCCGCGGGCTGCGTGCACATCAAGCAGTGAATTGAAGTCACAAGGAACAGAGGGTAAGGGAGGAGGGGAGGGGGAAAGAAAAAACAGCTCAGAAAAAACAATTGCGCCTGCACCTCCAAATCTCCACTTGACATGCACTCAGCCTTGCACCTAAAAGGTGCATCTGCCACCAAGTTTACTGCAGATCCTTTTAATCATGTAAAAGTACAGCTTTCGGTTATAGATAAGTTTTATTTCCGTTACCTAGCAACAGAGGTGTTATTTTTAATCTTTCAATGCAGTTCAGTCGCCTTCTTGCTTTTAAATCGAGAGGAGTTTGGGGGAAATCTTTTGCTAAAGAATAGAAGACTGACACCACACACACACACACACACACACACACACACACACGCACACACACGCACGCACGTATACTTTTACAGTTGTCAATATAGAGGTCATGCATAGAACAGTGTGTTCCTGCTGCAGGATAAAAACAATTTGTGGGTGGATCATTGCTTCGCGAGTCACACTTGGTCAGGGCTGATATGAAGTGTTGTCCAGCGCACCTATTTTTCCACTGTTTCACGAGTCGCTTTCCCTGCTCACCATCAGCTCACGCTTGCTTATTTTCTTTACGCAAGCCTCTTAGAAGATAAGCTATCTAAAGTTTCCTAAACATTCGCGTGTATCACATTCTGTAAGGATATGCAGTGATGAATAACGACATAATGACTCTAATGCATGCTACATGAAGCGCAGGTTTTATTCGACTTAAGAGTAGATTGTAAATAACAGGTGCAAACGGCAGTCGATGATAAAAATATTATGCCGGAGCTTTCTTCAAAACTTCGATAACATGAAGGAAATGCAACTTAACTACATTTCTATCCACTTTACCTTTCATTACTTGCGTCATTGCCATCGGGTAAAATTCACATAATGCTTTCTCCCTAACACAGTGCAGTCTGATGTACTGATCACTTCTTGGTAATAAAATGCTTTTATACGGCTTTTATTGTGCTCAGCCTTTAATACTTTTAAACTCTAAAACCCCTGTACATATTGTTTCAATACTTATTTTATTTGTATATTTGTATATCTATCCATCCCATCCATCCACCCATTCACCCATCCACCCATCCATCCATCCATCCACCCATCCACCGTTTTTCAATGCCTTTATATAGTTTGTGATATACGTAATATATCCATATAGTATATATTTACATGTTTGCATGCATTGTCCAAAATTGCTATTTGCTAAACCTCATTTTGTTGCTGTGGTCATACTTTATAACAGTTTACATTTATTTCATAGTTATGTTTGGGTTATTATTATGTATTTTTTAAATAATTGGTTGAAAATAGGTAGAACTTTTTCAAATGTTACTTTGAATACAAGACGAACTAACAAGTTATGATTTTTTGATTTAAGGCTACTGGCCTAGTTACTGTTATTATGATTATTATTATTATTATTATTATTATCATCATCATCATTATTATTATTCACACAAACCTGATGGACATGGATTAGATTAGATTTTGGATCATTTTAAGTGAAATGCACAAAATCACTTTGTTTCATGGCAAATAAAATAAACGATTGCTTTAAGCCATAATGTCGGTACCCCCCACATCTTTTCACAGCACTAATGCATTTTATTAATATGCATGCTGAACTTTAATTTGAAAATAATATAAAAAAAAAGCAATGCTTACAATTCATGGCACTTGAAATGAAAGTACCATTAATGAAGGGGGGTTTGGGGGGGGGATGCGGCTTTTAATGGCACTGCCTCTCAGCTTTTATCGTATTTTTTCCTATATGCACGGCCTGCGACAACAAAAAGCATTCACATTTTGTGTTGCGATGATAAAACACCTCTCTACTAAACTGTATTTGGCAATGACAATAAAGATCCATCCATCAATCCTTTCAGCCATACATACACGCCGAACTAATATTCTCTAAAACTGACAAATTCCTACTTTCTCTTGGATAGGAGAGCGGATGCACGTAGCTCATTTGAGACATGCGAAGCCGTCTACCTCGTATTATTGACCTGCTGTAAGATATCTGAACAGGCTTGGAGGAGAGTGCTACCTGCCCTCTCTTCTATATTCCTGAGAGAGAGAGACAGACTCTAGAGAAATGACTAGCCCTGCTCTAATTGATAGAGAGGGGAGAGGAGAGCGACTCTTCCCACTCGGAGAACAGAGCCAATTATGTTCTCTCGGGCCGTGGATGGTTGCAGCGTTTGAACTCTCAATTTCCGGCTCAAGGAAGGAAAAAAAAACTTTCTAGTGCCACTTGAAAGTTGATGCTACTGTGACTGTAAGTGGATTGAATATATGCAAGAATCCTGTATGGATAATTATTTCTTTTATTCATTGATTTTTTTTCCCCAGTATAGTAACTTTTTAGGATCAGCTTTTTAACCATAATTCCATAGATTGACTTTACTTATGATACTTTGGATTGGATTGGTTCACATTACATTTTGACAGTGATGTGACTGGCTCAGGAACATGACAGGGAGCCCCTATTTTGGGGCAAATGCTACAATAACAAACAAAGACATAAATAGAAGTTGACAATACTTTTATTTACATTTACACACACGCACAAAAAAAGGCATATCCCACCAGCTGAAGTTAAAGCTTTCATGTGCATAGACGCATTTACACGATTGTCCCAGTTCCTTGACTGCAATGCAGACCTCAGGGAAAATGTCCAGTGAAATAAACAATCAACATCTGGCAAGAAAATCAAAGCTGTTTCACATCACTGGCTGGGATTTTTACTTACTTTACTTTTTTTTTTTTTTTTTTTTTTAGGCTGCCAGGATCATCGCCAAGCTGGCTGCCTGGGGCCGGGATCTGATGGAAGGGAGTGATCTGAACTATTACTTCAACTGGATCAAGACTCAACTTAGCTCCCAGGTAGAAAAGCGTACTCTATATTAACGCTTCGATTCTGTAATATGACCAGGATGAAAATGTGTACAAGGTACAAATTTCCATATTAATCCCCAAACAATGATGAGACCAAAATTGACCAAACTCCAGTCCGATTTCATCACCTTACGTTTTACAAATGAGTTCCTTAGAAGTTCTTGAAGTCCAGCTTCATCTGCTCCGGTCCAGGATTTCAGGTCTTTCCCTGTTTTTCCATTGTGTTCTTGGTAAATGGTATGGCGAGGCATCAAAGTAGTATTGATATTTCAATGCCCGAGCTACCTGACTGCATCATAAAGTGTATTCAGTTGAAAAACGTGCCTTTTTCATAAACTAATGACTTTTTGCCGAAGCCAGAGCAGTTGCCTGGGTGAACTTGTATCGTATCCTCCACCTTTCTTTCCATTTCCATGCAAATTCGAACCCTGATGATGACACTGGGGAAAATGTATTGTTTTTCACTAATTGAGTTTTGCATGGTTTATGCGCCTTGTATTTTTTTCCCTCCTGTTCTTGGGTAGTATTTAATGCCAGGTTGATTAGAACAGGGTTCTCTATGGAGTCTGGTTTCTGTGAAGGTTTCTTCCTGTTACCATCTCGGAGAGTTTTTGCTTGCCACCGAACAAACAGGGACAAACTGATTTCCATTCTCACACACCATAAATAAGTGTATTATGTAAAGCTGCTTTGTGGCAATGACCATTGTAAAAACGCTCAACAAATAACATTTAATTGAATTAGGAATGGAAATATTAAAGGTCATACTTTTATAACAGTTTACATTTCTTTTAATAATTATGTTTGCATTGTTATTATTTTTTTTCAAAAGAATTGCTAGAATAATGGATAGAACTTATCCATTATTATAGAACTTATCCAAAACGATACGTTAAATAGCAAGAAGAACTAACATAGCTTAGGATCCTTCCTTTTAAGGATATAGCTAGCATTCAGAATGCCCTTATTACTAATATGTCATTATTATTGATTATTATGATTATTAATATTGACACAACCTGGCAAACCTGATGGACATGGATTAGGTTATATTTTGGATAATTTTAACTAAAATTAATTGCATTCAAAAAATATGAACAAATCTGAGAAAAATCGCATTGTTTCATGGCAAATCAAATTAATTATTGGATTAAGCCATAATGTTGGCAACCCCCCCACCACACACACACACACACACACACATTTACATTTACATTTGTGGCATTTGGCAGACGCCCTTAACCAGAGCGACTTGAGCAATTGAGGGTTAAGGGCCTTGCTCAAGGGCCCACTAGTGGAAGCTTGGTGGTTGTGGGGTTTGAACCTGTGATCTTCTGGTCCAAACTCCAACACCTTAACCACTAAGCCATCACCTCACATCTTTTAACAGCACTAATGCATTTTGTTAAAATGCATGCTGAACTTTGATTTGAAAATAATAAATAAATAAATAAATAAACAAACAAACAAACAGAAATGCTTACAATTCCTAGCACTTAAAATGAAAGTACCATTAATGAAGGGTGGAAATGCGGCTTTTAATGGCCCTGCTTCTCAGCTTTTATTGTATTTTGTCCTATATGCAGGGGCTATGACAACAAAAAGCACTCACATTTTCTGTTATGGTGATAAAATACCTCACTCTACTGAAGCAAAAAATGAAGAAAAAAATGCATTTATATATTTATAAATATATATATATATATATATATATATATATATATATATATATATATAATATGAATATATAATAATATATACAAATATTTATAAATATATTTATTTATAAATATGAAAAGCCTTTAAAAGTTGCATTCTCATTTGTCTACTATTTGAAAGGCTCTTAGTCTACCATACATCTCTTCATTGTCTCTCGTTGTATACAGGGGGTGGACAAATGATCCATAATTCCAATTAACGAGGATAAAAATCAGCAACTAAATCTTAACTGTTCTTCAACAGCCAAGCAATGTGGACAGAAATGGGAGGAAGGTCTTTGTTTAATATTTTGCCTAAGAACAGGGGTTTTCTCTTGTCATACTGCGAATCTCATTATAATTTTAATATTGAGTGAACTGATGAAGTATACTGATGTATATAAACCTATTGCCGCCCTCTGCCTGTAAACCAAACATATCAAAATGATATCTTTATATGCAACTACAATAAAAAAAACATCTATACTGCTTGTTGTAGCTGCATAGCTTAGTCTATTATATAACCATATATAGTGATATTGTACACGATACAAAAGATGTCCTCCTACATTTAGTCTTCCTCAAGGTTCTGGCGTGATTATGGAGATTTGTGTTTGTTCAGCTTCAAGGCTTTAGTAAAGTACGGTGGGGACAGGCAGCATTTCGAAGAATCTAAAAGTTGTTGTTAAAGGCTGAGATCAGAGCTTTATACAGACCCACCTTTGGCTACAATTCATATAAACCATGTATTTATGGAGCTTGCTTTGTGTACAAGGCCATTGTTATTCCTAGTACAACGAAGTGCAAATGTAATGCTACCTCATCCGAAGACATCCTATAAATTTATTTAGTCTCCAACTTTCTTTAAAGTCAAGTGTCCTGTTTCTATTGTTCGTATTGCGTGTATGTGATGTAGACAAATGCATACCGGGGTGTAACAGTACACGTGTTCTCACCGAACCATTTTTGGCTCAGGACTCTCGGAGCATAATTCAAATCAGAGTTCCCTCACAAGCATTTTAAATGGCAAACCGCAAGTTTGTTCAGTCTCTACTACTTGATCCACACCGGACGCACGATTTTTTTTGCGCATGCATGAAATCGGGTCACTTTTCCTCATTGACGACCTCCTTAGGACAGTCTAGTGATATGAATTCTTTTATAGTGTTTCTGTAGAGCTACAAAACATTATCTTAATTTCTGCATATCAAGGCAATGAATGGATTTATAAATAAATAAATGTAAAGAATTCAATATCGAAATAAATAATCTTAAATGCAAACATTTGTTAAAACTAAGCTGAAAATTAAATATTAAAGGTAAAACAAAATATATCTGTATTACCCAAATGACATTTTAATGTACATTTAATGTACATTTTATACATACTTTTATAAAAAAAATGCATTGAATTAATTCATTAATTTGACTTATTTGATTTTCTCTAGTTTTTTTTATTTTATTTAAGCAGGCATTTTATTTAACAATTTCACAAATGTTACTAATAATAAGTGACATTAATACAATAACCATACAATTTGAACAATGTGTTTACATTTCTTCCGCACAAATTTACCCAAATCAAGCCAAACTGTGACTTTAAAACCGAGGCGAATTGTATGTACTGTTGGACTTGTAATGAATATTATAATACCAAGTAACATAATTCATGCGGACACAGTGAATAGATAAGAAAGTCTATTTATTTGCATTATATTCTTGTATATGCTGAGTACGCACATATGCTTTTTCTACTCAAAGGGAAGATGATTTATTCATTCATCCCCCTGATTTCACTTCCATACTGGATTCCTATACATTCCGATAACCAGTCTTATAGGGTAGATTTTGGGCAACAGTTAAGTTTGTACCTCAGCACACATGCTTTTCTTTTTTATGTTTTGTTTGGTTATCTATTGTTAGAAACTGCAAGGTACAGAAACAGGAACAGGAACCATCTCTCCCAGTGAAGTGAGTATCTTACAGAGAGGTCTTGGTCTATGCTCAGTGTGGCATTACCTGATCCCAACTGCATATCTTTTTTTCCATTCACCTGTACTCGAGTTCCCCTTTTCTACTACAGCTTTGCTCCTTCGCTACTCTCGCTGTGGTCTTTATCCCTCCGAGTCCATGTAATGCTTTTTCCATGCGCTTTATAGATATGTTATATATATATAGCTTTTATTTATATTATTAGTATATTGTCAGACATTGTCTAAGTTAATGGAAGAAGGGTATATTGGGTTCACAATCTTCTATTGGTCAATTATTATATAGTCAACATAATATGGGATTATTTTTTTTCATGCCACTATTTAATCTACTGGTATGATGCAAGATGGTATATCCCTAATTCAATTTCCTGTCAGCACTCACAAAATCCCAGCCCCTAATTTGCTGTTCTTCAGAACCTCTCTCTTATTTCCCCTCCTCTTGATGAGTAGCATTTTATGCATAATTCCTTCATGCCGATCTACAACGTCATATCTCCCCCCCCCCCTCTTTGTCTCTCTTTCTCCAGCAGTGATTAATTGAATCTTCTTGCTTCTCTCAGTCTCTCTGCTAACCTTTCTCCATCCAGGTTCCAGACACCACTGTCTTGTACCTACTGCATTGTGAGATCGTCCGTCTTTCCAAATTTGCATGCTCACGGTTTTCCCCCCCTCCCAAGGTCTTGCACGTGCATAGGTGAATGCGAAATGATTGTGTCACTTCGGGCGGCCTTGGGTCATTGCGTTCTCTTCTGCTAACTCCTACACAGGGCGGCCTCCTACTCCCATGCCCACTTTCCCCTTGCTTCTGTGGATTGTTAATGTTTCTCATCTTCTGACCGTGTTTTCCTATCTGTCTATGTCTTGTGTGCATGTCAATATGTGTGTGTGTGTGCGTGTTTTGTCTGTTTGTTCGTTCGTGTGTGTGTGTTTCTCCTCCCCCCCCTCCCCTACAGAGCTCTCAGTATGTCCAGTGCGTCGCCGGCTGCCTGCAGCTGATGCTGAAGGTGAACGAGTATAGGTTCGCCTGGGTCGAAGCCGACGGAGTGAACTGGTAAGACTCAGTGATTCAAACGTTAATACTTTTAGCATTTAATGTTATTCAGTAAAAAAAATCCAGTGTGTCAATTACAAGACCAAAGAAGTCATGCGAATAAGTCCCCCCCCCCACCTGTTTCTCAATGCTTAGCCTCACTGTATTGACAGGCTGAATGCTACACACACACACACACACACACACACACACACACACACACACACACCTCCATCTGGACCATTGTTGAAAACATTCCACACAAATGCAGTTGATTCAATGTATATGGTAGTAGAAGGCACCATTTTATGTGACATGTATGTGTACAGTATACGTATACTATACATATGTATTAGGGGTGTAACAGTATACAGTCACAACGCAGTATGCACCTCAGATTTTTATTAACAGTTCATAACATAGTTTACCTTCTTAGCAATTGAAATAAAATGCTTGCTTTGTTAAATTATATAAATATAGAGAGAGAAGTAAAAAAAATAAATAGAATAAATACAGAAAAATAGCATAAATAAATTTTTTGCAATGCACTTATTATATTGATTAAATTGAGAAACCGATTAACTAAAAATTACATAACTGGAAAAATGTAATTAACCTGTAATCATATTACCACCGTGACACTGCACGCTGCCAGTTTCTTTTTCATACCCCAGGCATTGTTGTGTATGTTTTTTCACGTTTAAAGATTAATCATGAAATAATAAATTCAAATTCAAGTCCAACACTTGTGGAGACTATGTTATAACTCCATATAACCGATTGCATTCGGTACACGTCCCCCAAACCAATAAAACAATGGACACGATTGCGTGTATCGTTACACCCCTGATATATATGCTGATCGGAGAGGCATGGAACATGTGTAACACGTGCGCTGTTCTTCTTCCAGCATCACCGCGGTGCTGAGCAACAAGTGTGGCTTCCAGCTGCAGTACCATATGATCTTCTGCGTGTGGCTTCTGGCCTTCAGCCCTCAGCTGTGTGAGCAGTTACGCCGCTACAACGTGGTGCCTGCCCTTTCCGACATTCTGCAGGAGTCTGTCAAAGAGAAGGTCACTCGCATCATCCTCGGCGCTTTCAGGGTACGCCAACCTCAGCCACCTGATGCACTGTCAACCCGAGACATAAAGTCTTTATAAGCTGTTGGGGGGGACATGATTGTTGTAGAAAGAGCTATACTGAAGTGATACGACAGGCACTGGATGGTTAGGAGTAAAGCATTGGCACAGGTCCAGAGTGTGCTGATTTCACACACTCGCACTGTTACCATACCAACGCTCTTACCAGCCCTAGCTACTATCAGCTAAATGATTTGCATAGCTCACTGTCTAGATTAGATTTATTATAAGCAGTAATAAAGACTGCTTTGAATACGGCAGGTTGTTTGCTTTTGCTGTAGCTTTGAAGTCAGAAAATCAAGAGAAGTGCTGCTGCTGTTCGTGTGTGTTGATTGAACGCGATCACAACACTGTGCTGATTTATTTATTTATTAGAAAACCAAAATCTTATTTTTCAATTATGGTAATAATTGCTTTTGTATGTCTTTTGATTAGAGCTGTCCAAATGAAAACAATACCGCAAATTAGTTTTAAATGCACTTTAATGTTAGAAAAACTAATTTGTAATCACTAAATGTTTCTTTTGCTGATACGCCCAGGTTTAAATCCTCCACGATGCACACATGCGGCAACCCAAACCGTCCTTGAGGAAACTTGGGAAAGGTTACGGGACGATTGATGTCATTTAAAACACCATTTTTACTTTAGAACCGTTACAAGAATCAAGTTTGGTGTCACTAATAAGCATATATTTTGCCAAAGCATTCATATTTGTCCATTGCCATGTTGATTAGTGTATTCATTCATTCATTCATTCATTCTACCGCTTATTTTATCCGATCTTCCCTCGGGCGACGGGGAGCCTGTGCCTATCTCAGGCGTCTATAGGCATTAAGGCAGGATACAACCTGGATGGAATGCCAACCCATAACAGGGTGCACACACACTCACAATCATACACTCATTCATACACTAGGGACAAATTTTCCAAGGTGCCAAGTCTACCTACCGTGCATGTTTTTGGACCGGGGGGAAACCGGAGAACACTGAGAAAAACCCCCTCAGACACGGGGAGAACATGCAAACTCAACACACACATGGCCGAGACAGTAATCTCACTGATGAGTTTTTAGAACAGGCCTGAGAGCTACTCATGTGGTCCTTGGGGGCGACCTGGTGCCCGCGGGCACCACGTTGGTGACCCCTGGTTTAAATCTTTCACAATTCACATATGCAGCAGTCGAAACCGTCCTTGCGGATACTTAGGAAAGGTTACGGGACGATTTATGTCATTTAAAACACCATTTTTACTTTAAAACAGTTATAAGAATCAAGTTTTGGTGTCACTAATAAGCATACATTTTGCCAAAGCATTCATATTTGTCCATTGCCATGTTGATTAGTGTATTAATAGCTGTAAAAGTGTTCGATACATTTTGAACAGATTTGATTAAGCACATGGGGTCATGACGAGAATTTATTTCTTTCATGGCGAAATGACATTCGAAGAAAAACACAGCTTTAATTCAGCGTGACGATGTATTGACCAGGTCAAACGGCACCGACTTTTTCACAACACTGAATCTTCGCACGCGTAAGTGAGTTACCTGAATGTCCACTAATCTCCACATGCTGTCAGGCAGAGGGTGTTGAAAAAGGGTTGTGGGTTATAAATTATTTATGTATACATTTTCACACCCTCCTTCCTTTTACTTCTGAGATATGGCACTTGTGTAACATTATGTCTTAAAAAAATAATCATTGTTTCTCCATTATGAACTGCCATTATTGTCTTTGTATAAGATACAGAATACTAATAGTGTGCATTTGAATTCACCTCTTCCCCTGCCACTGTGACTGTCGCTCTGGTGCTGCTCCACACAAACCTCTATTATACTTGCATTACCTTGTAGGCTTGGTGAAATCTGATTTTGCTCCCACTTATTATTATCAAGCACCATCTTGGGAGAGGTGCACCTGCACTTCAGCAGGAGGGGGTTAGAAATACCCGTTATTCTCACTCTGCGATTCTTACATTTGCCGCACATGACACTTAGTGTTTAATTTAGCCCTGAAAGCTGGAAACTGTCATGGACATTAATGTTCGGTAATGAATTCATTGTCCGCGTCTCTGAAAGTATTGAATTAGAGTTCGTTTCATCTGCTTAAGATCTTATTAAGACGAGGGACTGCCTTTGTCCTCGCTCATAATTACATGGCTTTCGGTTGCAAAGCCTGTGGTAAAATGACACTGTTGTGGTAAAATGAGTCTTCTTGTTGTGTGCTTTTTTTTTTTAGGGAGAGGGTTAGGTTTCTTGAGAAAATAGCTTAAAATGGGGACATTGGACATACAAAGCTGTGAAGATCATTTTGCTGTATTGTCGGACTTTTTTGAGGATTTTAAAAATGTCTTTTTCAGCAGAAAGTCACAGAGAAACTTTATCGGGGGGAAAAATACACAGATTTTTGTAAGAAAACGTTTCTTTAAATGTCGAAACTCCATTCATTTTTGAACGAATTCTGAATTCTGTTTTCACAACCCAAAAAAAAAAAAAAAAAAAAAAAAAAGTTGGGCCAGTTATGAGATTTGCAAATCTCTATTCTATTCACAATAGTACATAATAGAACTGAGGAAATGTATCATTATAAGGGAAAAAAAATGAACGATGGATGGCCGCAACACGTCTCAAAAAAAGTTGGGCCAGGGCAAGTGGTTTTAAATGAAAGGGTTAATAATTAGGTTAAATGACAACAAAAACGATTGGGTATGAATATTAGTATTATCTTAGAGAGGCAGTGTCTCATCTTAAGAAATAAAGATGGACAGAGGTTTATCGATTTGTGAAAGACAAGATCTGCAAATTGTGGAAAAAGAGTCAAGGGGTAGCTCAGTGATTAACAAACTGGGATTTACTGTGCTGTAATGTACATGTGACAAGTAAAGGCTGTGCTATTCTATTCAACGTGAAATGTACATAACACAGAAATCACGGTGCACAAGGAGCGAGGGCAGAAATGAATACTGGGTTCCACAGCTATAATCCTGTATCAGACACATATGAGATGACATTCCTTGAGCAACAGGTTTTCTCAGTCCCAAATGTATACAGAAAGAAAGACCTAATGCGGCAGTTTTAAACATGGCCCATTGGCATTTTTTACCAGACTTGTTTCAGACATCACATTTCAAAATGATCTTATATTTCCTTAAAATTATATCTTTAGTGTGTGTGTGTGTGTGTGTGTGTGTGTGTGTGGGTGTGTGTGTAGTGTGTGTGTATGTGTGTGTGTGTGTGTAGTGTGTGTGTGTATATATTATATATATATATATATATATATATATATATATATATATATATATATATGTATATATATGTTTATATGTATAATGTGTATATGTAATGTGTATATACATATATTTATTACATACATTGTGTCTCAGCAGTGTTTATAGGAATACAACACCTTTTTACACAATAATGCATTATTATTATTATTATTATTATTATATTATTTTATGAGCAATTTATTTTTCTTTTTATTTGTAACCTTTTTTTTTTTTTATTCTCATAACTTATTGTTGAAAAGCCCTAATGGCTTTTATTTCAAGTTCAGTGTCCTTTGGGACAGGGCTTGTTTTTTTTTCTCTCAAATTAAACTTTCTCATGAAAAATATTAGTAACCATGTGGCTAAGTGCTCCGCTTGAAATTTCCAATTTCCTTCTCTGGTGCACAAGTCCCCCTCAGTACACAGTGCATCCTATTAGAGAGTATATCACGGCCTGTCAAGGCCGCCTTATTACCGCAATTCTCAATTTAGCATTCCCTTTAGCTGTACTCTCTGTGTGTGACAGATTAATATGCTAACACGGTTCTCTCCAAAATACATTATTGCCATAATTCAAGGTGACAGCTTCCACTCGATCAGATTGGCTTTTTGCTTTCTCCTGTACTTAGATATTCCTGTTGTCATTATATATATATATATATATATATATATCTATATATATATATATATATATATATATATCATTTATATAGGTATATATATATATATATATATATATATATAGATATATATATATATATATATATATATATATATATATATATAGGTATATATGTATATATATATATATATGTATGTATATATCTATATATATCTATATATATATATATATATATATATATCTATAGATATACATTATATATATATATATATATATATATATATATAGCATTTATATATATATATATATATATATATATATATATATATATATCTATATATATATAGATATATATATATATATATATAAATATATATATATATAGTCTAACCTGTGGATCTGAGGATTGTGTGTGTGTGTGTGTGTGTGTGTGTGTGTGTGTCTCACCAATAGACAGTCAATCAGCAGTTGCCCAGAGCATGCAATTAGAGTCCCTAATAATCCCCCTCCTGGATTGTGCTTTCCCTCATCTATACTTGCAGCGTTGCTTATTATTGGTTTCAGTGTTTTTTTATTACAGGCTGATTTTGAAACATGAATGCATTTAAGCGCTGCCAGCAGCTTGCTTCCCCAACAGACAAAAAAAAATGTGTGAGCTTGCGGTGGTAACGCTGAGAGGCTATTTACATACAACGGATATAAATGTCTACAGACATCTCTTTTAAAATAACAATTTTTTGTATTGGGGGGGAACCAAGATAAATCATGTCAGACACCACCTGTGTGATGATTTAGCAACCAA
This sequence comes from Kryptopterus vitreolus, assembly GCA_030449085.1. Taxonomy (NCBI): domain Eukaryota; kingdom Metazoa; phylum Chordata; class Actinopteri; order Siluriformes; family Siluridae; genus Kryptopterus; species Kryptopterus vitreolus. The sequence goes on along the minus strand of JACRUU010000017.1, from coordinate 17,024,128 downwards.
CACAATGCAAGTGAAAAACAAATGGCGTCCCTGTTCCTTGGTGAAAGCACCTTTTGCTTGTAATTGAGGTTAGTGTCTATCAGTGTATCTCGGATTTGCTATTTTATTCTTTACTGAAACGCTTCAGATCGATGAGATTATGAATGGATCGCCTATACACAGCACAAAACCCTTTCACAGGGTTTCTATAGAATATATATCTGGCTCAGACTGGGTCATTTCCCAAAAAAAAAATATCTTCTTTCTGTGTGTGTGTGTATGATATCTATAATATATATATATATATATATATATATATATATATATATATATATATATATATATATATATATATATATATATATATATATAATGTGTTCAGCTCTTTTATGGATTTTAGGCCAGAATAGATTGGCATTAGAGGGAATCCTTGATAACGCCAATCATTACCAAGTTAACTAAGCCCTAGTTTCATGCATAGAGAAGCAGTCTCATACCATGTTGCTGCCAGCACCATGCTTTATTATGGATAGATAGGGTGTTTGTTTCTTTTTTTGGATGATGATATACTTTTTTTTTTTTTTTAAAACACCAAACTAAATTTTACGATTGAGGTATACCACATGGTTTGGCAACATTTAGGAAGATTTGTTGGTTTTATGTGTGTGTTCACAGTAATGGATGCACATCGATTGATTAGGTATTCATCTCCTTACGGTACACATCTTTTCCAGACTCTCTCTCTCTCTCTCATCATCTCTCTCTCAGTCAGATTCTGCTCTAATCTGAAAAAGATAAGCCCAGTATGTATTATATATTGTGTGTGTATGTATATATGTATATATGTATATATATATATATATATATATATATATATATATATATATATATATATATATGTATATGTATCTAATGTATGTGTATGTATATATCTATATATATATATATATATATATATATATATATAAAATGATGTATGTGTCTCTCCTAATAAAATGTGTTTGTATGTATGAGTATATCTATCATATATAATATATATATATATTATATATATATATATATATCATTTGGAATCTGATATATATTGTTCAGGAGGGTGTAAAGACTTGTTTTTTTTAATATATTTTTTATTTTTAAATATATTTTTGTGCATATGTTCAAAGCAGGGAATATGTTTAAGTGGCTTCTAACCTTATTTACTAGATGAACACCATCGGGAAAAACTACCTTTAAAGTACATTTTTGGGGACCGAAAATGGATTTCGGGATATTTCTTGTTTCACCATTTTATACATGAGAATGAAATAGGTTTTGGGGGCACGAGTGGACCCAATAGCTGACACTCCAGGCTTTTATTTTAGTCTACATGTGGTGAAAGAAGGCTTGTATAATGTGTTTTTTCCTGTTTTTTTTCCAGCAAGGCAATGATTAATGTGTGCTTTTGTGAAGGTCTTCTATAATACACTAGCCAGTATTTTCACCCTGTAGTCCATTTAAAGTAGTCCATTAAAAATGTTTTGTTTGGTTTATGAGAAACAGTCTAAATCCATTTTCATACCTTTTTTTTTTTTTCTAAGATGGAATCAGGCTATCGGATATTTATTTGTCTTTACGTCTGATTAGCGTTGATGAACTTACTTTGTTTTAATTTAATGTAACACTTAACGTAATGTAACGTTATGTACATACAGTATGCTGAATTTATTTATTTATATGAATAGTAAGGGTTCTTGAACAATAATAATGCTGGATGCTTCTCAGTAGTACTGTATCTTTTACCTTAGAAATGGAATGAGCCAGAGTCATGTGTATATCATATAGAAGAGATACCCAAACTAGAGCCCATATATGAGTGGAGGAAAATATTCCACCAACACAGATTTTTATTTCATATTTCACATTGAACTTTTTTTTTTTTTTGTAACCAAGCAGCAAAAAGGTCATGTAAAATTCAATTAAGAGAATGTAAGCGAATTTGGAGAAGAAATTGAAAAATAACAAGCAACTTTGTGTCTTGCTTTAAAGATCGCTGAAATCTCTCTCTCTCTCTCTCTCTCTCTCTCTCTCTCTCTCTATATATATATATATATATATATATATATATATATATATATATATATATATATATAATGAGTATATTGCTGTCTTGCTTATAGCTTAGATATTGAACTTTTATTTATTATTGTCTTCAATGGTGTCAATCTCTAAAACTACAGATTACGGATGATTTATATTTGTTTATTTCTAAATATTATAAAGTCATAAATGAGAAGAGCATTGGTAACTTTCATCTTAATACTGTATATTACAGTTTGGTATAATGTGACATTTAGTTTTGTCACCCGGCCAAGACACTAGTTTGATATTTGGCCCTTTAGAGGAAAAGCTTTGTGTCATAAAGCATATCAGGCGCCGTGTACAATAATAATAATGGGGTCAGCAAAATGTTTTGATTTAAGACTGCATGCTAAAATGACATGTTTAATAACAGAACCTGCTGGAGAAGTCTGTTGAGAGGGAGACTCGCCAGGAGTACGCTTTGGCCATGATTCAGTGCAAGGTCCTGAAACAGCTGGAGAATCTGGATCAGCAGAAGTATGATGATGAGGATATTTCTGATGACATCAAGTTCCTCCTGGAGAGACTTGGAGAAAGTGTCCAAGACCTCAGGTACCATTCTATAATGTCAAAACAACTTTCGGAAAAAGTTGAATGTATTATTAGAAGCCATTGTCGAATATAAATTGTACATTTTCACTCTCAAAACTTATAATCAGATAAAGCAGTATAGGTCACTTTGATGGTACACAGTTACCAGTTGTTCTGTAGCCCATCTGTTAACATCTACGGTTGGTCATCTCCCTTTCATTTGTCCGTTTATGGAAAGATCACCTTAGGCCAGATGTTATGTTGATGCGTTGCATTCTCAGGGTAGTCAGACAAATTACACATAGTAACAGATGGGCTTCTGAAAAAGTTATTAATTTGCACTGTCATTTCTCTTATCACTCCATTCTCCATGGCTCCTGCTTTAAGATGCATTTAATTTGATTAAGCTCAGCCCCTTTAAGGCACAGAACTGTTACTGAACCTTCTGTCAGCCCAGCCTTCAACAAGCTATACTCTAGAAAGTGACACTGATGAAGGGCATGGAGACAAATTGGAAAAGATCCCTAGTCTGTAATTGTGCAACAGTATTAATAAACACCACCATGCCAGTGTGTCACTGCTCTCTGATATAATAGAGTGCGGGGCTCCGTATTGGTCCGGTTCCATTTCATTAACAGACTTGATAATTGGGGGAGTAATAGGGGGATTGTGACAGATGGGCTATAGCCGCTAATTGATTTTCTACAAAGTCACCTATATAGTAGGTTTACCTGACCACACAAAGCTGCGTGTAACGGCGATGAAAAGCGGATCATCTTGGTGCCGGATTGTGCGTTTAGCCATTTCTTAAACGACAGACCGTTTCAAACAATGCCTTAGTGTTTACGCATTTAATCTTTCCATCTGTGCTCAGCTCCTTTGATGAGTACAGTTCCGAGCTGAAATCTGGTCGGCTTGAATGGAGTCCAGTGCACAAGTCCGAGAAGTTCTGGAGGGAGAATGCTGTCCGTCTGAATGAGAAAAACTACGAGTTGCTCAAGTAGGTGGCTAATGTAACACGTCCAAATCGAATGAACCCCGGTGCTGACGTTGTTCTTATGAATGCTGTAATTACATTAGGTTCCATGATGCATCTGCTGTGCATAAACCGAAGAGGATTAGTGGATTTATCGTCATGGAATTTACAATAACAGACGGGTGATAAGTGTGCAAAATGCACACACTTGTAAACATTCTGAGTATTTTGATGTCAAATCAGCCGGTCGTGCTGGGAACTGAACAATGCAGACATAGGTTGAGTATGACATCACTATATTACCCACAGTGCAATTCCCTAAGCTGAGCCAAGTCCGTTGATATGTCACACATGCCCTTCCTGTACTTTTTGTGGCCCCGCCCATTTTTTCGGAAAGTTTCATTTTGTAACATTGTCGCTTGAGGGCCAGCTGCTTTGCGTATTGCGTATCTTCTGCTCAAGAGTTTATAGAAAATACGACTCAACGCTGAAGGTCTGCTTGGTTACAATGATGGGAGCCGATTGTAATTGAAATAATCATTGTTTACAACCATAGTGAGCAGAAAAGTATCTCAGAGTGCACAGCACGTCAAACTGGAATCTGAGGACTCAGACACTTCCCCAAACCTGACGTTAAATAAGGAATCTAGACTATTTTTTTCTAGTATGGTTGAGTCTGGTGCCCATTATTCCCCCATATTTCTGCTCTTATGTGACAGAATTGATACCTGTTGTGGATTTCTTTTTTTTTAGTTTTTGCACCATTTCCCATGAACTCCCGAGACTTGTGTGTAGAAATGAGCAGCTGAAATACTGAAGCCAGCCTATTTGGAGCAACGTGCCACTTTTCACCCCCATTTTGATGTTTGATGTGAACATTAACTTAAACCCTAGGGCTGTATCTGCATGATTTAATGCATTATGGCTCTAGTGATATAAAGCACATCATCCAAATTCATAGGCCAATTTTGCTAGGCCATTATTAAACCTTTGGCACATGTGACGGTCTGGACAATTCAGTCATTGTTTAACTACTTTTCATAGTTGCTAAGTACTGTATAATCAGGGACACTTCACGATACCTTTTGCTTTGTGGCCTGGTCATTTAGTTATTGCAATTTGGCCTTTGACCTCTAGAAAGGTGCCATTGTAATGAGATGATCAATGTTGTCAATGCCACTTGTGAGTGGTTTTAATGCTTTTGTTGGTGTGTATGTGTATATATGTATGTATGTGTGTATGTGTGTGTATGTATATATATATATATATATATATATATATATATATATATATATATATATATATATATATATATATATATATAAATAAAGCTTTCTTGCAAGCTTCTATGCAACCGAAAAGTAAACCCTTTTAAGTAAGTGAAATCATTAATCATGGCTCCTTTTGACAAGCCTTAATTCATGTATCTCGTCTCTCATCATCACTCGTGTCTCCATAATCAGTCCTGGCTTCCTTTTAAGACACCTATAATTTCTTTTATCTCAGTCGATCCTGTCCTTCAAGTCTGTACTCGGGTACTCGTAGTTAATTTTTTTCCGAACATCTCTCTTGTTAAATGGATGTCTCTCTTTGTCCATAAGCCATTATATATTCTCACGCAGTTGTTCTAATTACCTGCGCTCCTTACGCTCCAGGCTTTTCCTGCCGTGTTGTTTGCGATCTCTCGTCTAATCCTCGCAGAACTCCCACCGCTTTATATCCTTTACATTTCTAATCACATGCTATTCTTCTCTTACCGCTTTGAACCAGGGATATTGTAAAGAACATCCTTCTTGATGAACGATGTATTTTATCTTGCGCTTGAGCTAACATTTCTACTACATTTCCGCTTCCTGAAATAGGCCGCATATCATGAGGAAGAGGTTTCAATGTTTTATTTTTTATTCCCCCACCACTACGTATTTGTCCGAGACAAAAATCTAACCTCGTCATGTCACGAGTTGAGATCCTGGATGAATACATGACACCAAAATGCGGGACGTTTTGAATTGTGGCAGCCGAGAGAACGTCTCTTTGATGTCTCATCAGAGTTTTATGATGCCGGTGCAAAAAAAAAAAAGGGAAACGGCACGGAGAGAAATCGTGGATAAAATGGAGCTTTGTGTGTCCTTATTACACGAGGACACTTTGAAGTATTGGCATTCATGTCACCGTCCTTTTTTTTTCTTCTCTCATCCATGACTTCATGTTTTTGAAGTCATTCCTGTTACATTGACGCTAATAAACCAAAAGCTTGTTTTTTTTATTATTGATGACATGGGCAGAACAGTAATTTTCTTTAATTGCAGGTCTTGTTGTTTAGAACACATTTTGTCACACAAGCTGTCATTGCATGTTATTGTGAGGTTTGTTTTCAAATGCTGGCAGGATTTTATTAGGCTCGTCTCGAACAGTGTGGAAAGCAGTCACCTCAGAATCGGCATCGGTGCCCTCGTGTTCCCCCAGACACCTGGGGTTTATATTTGTATTGCTGTGTTCCAGGATTCTGACCAGGCTGCTCGAGAGGTCTGAATGACCCTCAGGTTATTGCTGTTGCTGCTCACGATGTGGGAGAGTATGTAAGGCATTACCCTCGTGGCAAAAGGTAAGCCGATCCACCGCCTCTCCCCAGATGCAGCAGAGCAAACCTCTGTCATTTTGCATAATCTCTCTCTTTTTTTTTTTTTTGATACAGTTCAAATATTAGACGTGCGCTTAAACAGGTAGTCCCGGTCAGTTTGCTCAGTGCTCTGAACGAATAGGCTGCCCTATAAACAACCGTAACCATAGTAACCAATGCATACCGAGAGCTGCCACGAATGTAAAACAAATGGAATAGACTTTATTTGTCACTCATACATTACACGGCACAGTGAAATTATTTCTTCGCATATCCCAGTTTGTTTCGGAAGCTAGGGTCAGAGCGATATGGCGCCCCCTAAAGCACAGGGGGTTATGGGCCTTGTTCAAGGGGCCAAGGGTGGTAGCTTGGCAATACCGCAGCTCGAACCCCCGACCTTTCGATTAGTAGCCTGACCCCGCAGAGCAAAATGGATAATTGTGCGGGTCATTTAACTGATCTGGTGAATATGGCAATTTTTGATTTTGAAATAAAAAAATATAACGATGCAACATCAACAGCTTTGTTATTAATATCAGTAAAGAAACTAATTTGTGCGCTGTCGCTCACACATTCTGTTTTAAAACATCATTCAAACAAGTGCACTGCTTTTATCAAGCAGGCTGAATTTGAGATCAAATTATATACAACTAATTTTGCATTTTGCAGGCAATTGACCATCGACTGCTAGATAGAAGTTGTGTAAGGAAAAAGTAAGGTATGCAGAAGGGTGGACATTTTCCATGGGAACCTACTCTTGAGATTTGTTTATTTATTTATTTATTTATTTTTACATATTCCAAGTTGGAAACATGCCAGGAAACAAGAGGTTATGGGAATAGATTTGAATTCATAAAAAAAAAATTGGGTACATTTATATTATGTTAGTATTTTTTTGCTGCGCAGTAGATTACTAAACTTAAGTAATATTGGTCATTTACATGAAGTGTCGCATTATTTTATGTTAAGAACATGTATGTAGAGGGTATGGCTTTAAAAGCACTGCAGTAAGTACATTTTAATTCCTTTGGTTGATTTTAGCCAAACTTATAGTGCGAGACTTTAGACGTTCCCTGTTAGATATTAACCTGCAATTTTGTAAATTCCAGGTTTGTTCCCATTAAGTCCAGTGGAAAGTTTTCCCGCTGTTTGGAGCGCTTGCCCATCTCAGTAGATCGAGGCCCCTCGTGACTATTATATATATATATATATATATATATATATATATATATATATATATATATATATATATATATATATATATATATATATATATATATATATATATATTATATATATATATATATTCATTCATTCATCTTCTACCGCTATATCCGATCTTTTCTCGGGTCACGGGGAGCCTTTGCCTATCTCAGGCGTCTATGGGCATTAAGGCAGGATACACCCTGGATGGAATGCCAACCCATCGCAGGGCACACACACTCACATTCACACACACATTCATACACTAGGGACAATTTTCCAAGGTGCCAATCAACCTACCGTGCATGTTTTTGGACCGGGGGAAACCGGAGAACCCGGAGAAAAAACCCCTGAGGCACGGGGAGAACATGCAAACTCCACACACACATGGCTGAGACGGGAATCGAACCCGGATCCTGGCGGTGTGAGGCGAACGTGCTAACCACTAAGCCACCGTGCCCCTTATATATATATATATATATATATATATATATATATATATATATATATATATATATATATATATATCTATATATATATCCATATATATATATATATATATATATATATATATCTTATATATATATATACATTCTTGGTGCTGGATTTGCATATGGCCTTCTTTTAAAGAAGACAAGCAACAATGGCAAAGTCCTTGTGTTGTTATAGGGCCGTATTAAGCGCCCAGGCGATAACAGCATCGAACCGCCCTGCCGCTAAATTGTTTCCATTCTAACCCGGCCAACAGTGGGTGATTTTTGTACAAAGTACGAAGAGACTCTCTTTTTGATTCTGTTCTGTGGGTAACCACCACAGGGGTTGCACATTTACTCTGCTTTCAACAATGCCTTTACAGTCTTTCCAGGAAGTTCAGTTCTCTCCATTCATCCCGTTGTGACGTACCTCTCGCACTAACCCGTTAATTGACCCACTGTATGGCAATTTAGTCGCGTAGATCTGCCCTGCTGGATGTAAGAAATTATTCAGGATAATTACTTCAATTTCATTTCTTTCCAACCAGGTATTATACTTTGCATCGAGTGTGTCTTAAATAAATAAATAAATAAATAAATAAATAAATCATATCAAATTGCATTTGTTTACTTTGAATGAACTTTGAACAGAACAGTGTTTTAAGCTTGTTTTGCTTTTTCTCTCTCTCTCTCGCAAAAAAAAAACAAACAAAAAAACGCATGTCATCACCCTGTAATTAAAACGACTGATACCCCGGAGCGCTTTTTCTGTGTAGCACTTCTTGTACTGTATAAGCCGAGTGTTTTCAAATGCTCCCGAATGGATGCGTTGAATATTAATGGTGTGACTTGCCAGTGATTTATCAAACGAGGCTAAGTGTAATTTTAACACAGCGCCTTTATGCTCAGCTGAATGACTCTTGAAACGAGATGTTTTGGTAATGTGAAGTGATCTCTATGGGGAAGGGGGGGGGGGGGGGGGGGGGGGGGGGGGGGGGGGGGGGGGGGGGGGGGGGGTGGGGGGGGGGGGGGGGGGGGGGGGATTACTACGACAATGTAATCATATTCACAGTAGAAATATCTGGTCCTTTTCGTGTTTAGTATATAGATTACAACATCGACATGCCACTAATGTGGACTTCCCAGAAATAATCTCGAGTAGCCGTCGCCGAACCACTTAATTGATTTGCATTTAATTGATTCGCTTTGCTGGAGCGTACATTATATTATACCGCGTGTCGTGCGTCTTCGTTGTTGATTGCTTTGGAGCATTTCTAATTCTATGTTAATGCTAATTAACCGCGCCGTTCTCTGTCGTTTATCTCGGTGTCTACGTTGCACTCGCTTTCCCCTGGCTTCTCACTCCCTTTTCATTTCCGCATCAGGGTGATCGAACAGCTGGGCGGGAAGCAACTCGTGATGAACCACATGCATCACGAGGACCAACTGGTGCGCTACAACGCTCTACTCGCCGTTCAGAAGCTGATGGTGCATAACTGGTAAGTTCCGAGTTGCTCAGCAGCTCATTTAAAATGTCAGGTGCACTATTTTAAAATGTCAGGCTCAGTGTTTAAAAATTGGCACAACAGGAAGCCAGAAAGTACACGTACATGATCGATGGTCAAGTCCGAAGATGTGGGTTCATTTTACTGACAGATGTGCTGGCCGTCATTTCAACCATGGGTTTATATTACCGTGCTAATTTGAACTCATTTGCGTTTCTATAGTAACATCAAAGTCATAGGGACTTGTTCGGCAGATGATCCGAGTAATCCCAGGCTAAAAATAAAGCACGGAAAGTACGCTGCTATTTAAACACAAATAAACAACAATAAGTAGTCGTTAATAAGGTGAATCATGGCGAGGACTCATTCAGTATTTATGTGTAGAGTTCGAGGGGTCAGAACCATGTAACAGGCAGGATTCTCCGCCCTGAGAATCTTTAAGACAGAAAATACGGATCTTGGTGGTTTTTGTGTAGCATGAATATATAACGATTTGAAAATCGCCAAAAAAATCCAATTTGACCAAAAAAGTAAAAATTCAATTTCAATACATATCCAATATTTAAGCTGAGAATATATCCCATTTTAATTACACAAAATAAACATCATTCTCATTCTTAAAAAAACAATCTCATCAGATTTTGGAATATTTTCACACTATAATGTGAAACATGAGCTGATCAATAGTGAAAAATCTAAATAGTGAATGTCGGCATGTTACTGTGGCATAAGAGGAATAAAACACTTTATTATGCAAAATAAGTTCCTTCCTTACATACCAGTGAAATGCCAGGGAAAATGTGAGAACATGGCATTCAGGAACACACCGGTATATCACGAAGCACTTGAGTAAAAGATGCACTTCTTGTTAAATGCGCACATCGGAAATTGTTCGGTTATTGATGCTCATGCTGTTGTTGACTAAAAGCCTTTTGGGGGGGGGTTACAAATATTTGCTTTCTCAAGTTTCGTAAACGTATCGCAGTATCATTTTAGTCCACAGGTGTCTGTGTCTGTGTCTGTCTGTGTGTGTGTGTGTGTGTGTGTGTGTGTGTGTGTGTGTGTGTGTGTGTGTGTGTGTGTGTGTGTGTGTGTCTGTGTAGGATTGATTTTGCTGTCAAGGATATTGTCCCATTCTCACGACTGGCTCACCCTGTCTCAGTGTGGATGGTTAGAGTAAATAGGCTTAAGTTAGTTTGTCCCTGAGAACCTGCCAAGAACTAAAGAAAAACAAATCTGCATCCAAGATGTTCCATTTTTGTGCCCCCCGCCAAAGTAAATACAGTAGTGCTATAAATGACACCTTGCATTTATTGGACACTACGGAGATTAACAGCCGGAATTCCTTTTTTATTAGTATATGAGTAATGTGATCATACGCTTCTAATTCATATGTCCATGGCAAATTGCCTTATTTATCCAATTGAACTGATTAAGTGGTCAGTAGGATTAGTACTGTTGGATAGGGACTTTTTCAAGATCATTAAAAGAGGCCATTTGGCACGTATACACCGCAATCAAGAGTTGTTTTAAATCATATGTACATCATATGCATCTTTGATTTATCTTTGCTATTTTACTCTAGCATTTAAATACCCTGTTTATGCAATGGATTTATGTTTGTTATAAATAGAACGTTATTACATACAGTCTAGCGAGGACAAGGTAACAGCAAGAGATTTGAAGTGAGTGTAAGAATGAATCCTTATCATTGTAGACATGGAATGCTATACAGATTATACAAAGGAGCTTGTGTAACATCAGGTGCTCATAACCTTCAGTTAACAGTATTAATCCAGGCAATTTAGCATACGTTTTGCCTTTTGGTAAATACGCTAAACAGACTAGTGGAACATCCAGCCGTTCGTGGGTCTTGTCCAAATAGAACAATAATAGAAGAGTCAACCCGGTTCCGGCATGACGGTGCAAAACACAAGCGAGGCGAACATATGGCTTATGGACGTTCTCTCGTGGCCTGCTGTAGAGCTCTTACTTCAACAATAATTGGCTGCACCCCAGGTTTCTTGGAATGAGGTGTTCAAAAAGCACGTACAAATGGCGCACTCAAGTGTCCACAAACTCTATACACTAAATACTAAATACCTCACTATTTGAGAACCACTAACTTGAAGTAATGGCTGCAAAAAGAGGTGCTGCAAGCTACTAAATAAAAAGGCGTCATTTACTTTTGCACATACAATTCAATCCTATGGAAAATTATGGATTTCACAGGGGACATCAAAAACATTATGCATTTTTAAAATCAGTGTAAAGTACTTTTTTTTACTTGACTATTTTATTTAATGCACACACTGTATGTTGCATTTATATGATTGTGATTCCTTATGTAAAGATTTTTTTTAAAGGAGTTTATTCTTATAATTTGTGAAAAAGTTTTCATTCTTTTTTTTTTATACATATCGTATGCAAGAGTTGGCAAGTTTCGTCCTTCTAATCTTTTTTTGTGACGCAGTAGCATCAGGATTGGCGGACTGTAATGCTGTAAGTGCTCATTAGCCGAATCATTTGAGAGTAAAGCCAGTCAGTACTTTTATAGGACAAAACTGTGTGTAGTTAAAAAAACCCCCCCTTTTTTTTTTTTTTTTTAACAAAAAGTAAAATTTTATAATAAATGCAATTATTAATTTACGACATCTGAATCAATTAAAAACATACGCAAAACTTTATACATGTAATTTTAAAAGATTCAGATCCGAACATTTTATATTCAGTATTTTGTTGATGCACCTTTGGCAGGACATACAACTTTTTCTTACCAGATCATTCTCTCAGTAATTTAAATGACATTTAATGACACTTTATGAATAATGTTGCGTTGCCCCCCCAGTTTTGCTGCCACAGCATTAGCAGCATTTACTTCTGCACCATTTGAGCTGTAGCAGCTCGTCTGATGAATCGGACCACACAGGCCAGCCTTTGCTCCCCACGTTCATCAGTGAGACTTTGCCCCCACATGATCCCATCGCCGGTTCACCACTGTTCCTTTGTTGGACTACTTGTGATGGATACTGACCACAGCAGAATGGGACCTAGAGTTCCGTAAATGCGCCGACCCTGTCACCTAGCCTCTACAATTTGGCTCGTGTCAGACTCACTCAAATGCCTTTGCTTTCCCATTTTCCCTCCTTCTAATGCATCAACTTTGAGGACAAAATGACTTGCTGCCTGATGTATCCCACCCACTAGCTGGTGCCATGATGATCATGTCATTCTCTCCGTCAAAATGTCACGACAAGTTTATGCCTCGTTAGAGTATCTGAGAAGTGGTCGTCTTTCTTAGAGCCAGAGCCTTTATTTGTCACGTCTACATTGCAGCACAGTGAAATTCCTTCCTCGCATACCATGAGACGGCGCCCCTGGAGCATAGAGGGTTAAGGGCCCTGCTCAAGGACCCAAGAGTGGCAGCTTGGCGGTACTAAGGCTCATCTTAAGCGCTGAGCGACCCCCTCCCCGAATTCCGTCATAATCTTCCATGTTTGCAAGCGACCTCTAAAGCTCTGAGTGGACATTGGGCTTCTGGTCGACCCCCCCTGACTGAAGCTCAGATACTAAACCAGCTTTATAAAAGTTGATTCTGTGTGTGTTTTTAATGGTTTTCACTGTTTGTGTTCCTAAATCATGTGTGATTGGATGTATTTCAACGTAATTTAAGCGCACCTGAGCTCAATTTGGAGTGCTTGAACAGCATGTTTGGAATACTAGAGCATTCTAAAAGCACGTTTTTACTTTGGCTCGGACCATCACTTGAATTACATTGCCCATAGAACGTATGGCACGTGTATCTATTTAATGATTTTCATTTTTCACACATGGGAGCATCGCAGGTAGACTATAAGGTTATCCATTAGCCCATCACAGACCATCACGTTGGCGTAATTGTTGCTATGGACTTTTTCTTGTAGCAGATGTTCGAGCTGAAGTGCACCGTTTATATATAACACAGATGTCTATGTTCCGTGTGACCGTCACGTGCCCGGCGTCATCTCATTAAATTAGCATCGGCGTGGGGTTGTTTGTACTACGTTTAAAGAGACGGAACGCGATCTAATCCCCCATGCATCTCGCTGACTTTTGCAAGCATTAGAGAGCTCTCCGAGTCTTACCGAGCACATAAACACGCATTTCGCACTCCATCTGAACACGCCGTGAGGCGCTTTAGCTCGTGCTGTGCGTTCGTGGTCTTTTAGCTAGCGTTGCTTTAAAGCACCGCTGGAGCTCTTTAAGGCAACGTTCTACATCTCCCCTTTTTCTGGGACTATCAGGAGCAAGCTGTTATCACTTTTATTTACTTTCTTTTTCGCCCCAGAAGCTGTTTGATGGGTTGCGCCTTTTGAGAAACCTGTGTTTTGGTGCAGCGACAGAGATTAAGTGGTTTAATCAGAATGCAACACTCGGAACATTCACCTTAGTCACTGAATGCTTACTTGACCGCGAACGTTTTTTATTAGCACAGATTATACGGAGCATCTGCCACCCAAGTCCCTGTGAACGAGCTGGAAACGATCATATATTAGAATGAGCTGATTTCCATCCTTCGACTTGCCTGAAAATGAACTTTTAGCATTGTGATAAGTTAAAAAAAAAATGTAAGAGATCTAGCATAATGAAATTATGATAAAAAAAATATACTCATATGTGTTTGTTTGTTTGTTTATTGGTTTATTATTAATTAGTTTCTGTATTGATCATTCTACAAACATGCTCAGGACCTTTTGTTTTTTCTTTTCTTTTTTAAATATACTAAAAAAATACTTTGTAATATCATCTTCTGGATAAGAACGAGAGCGCAGACGTGCATTAATGCATTTCCTTGTTCTTTGAGTCATCCGCTCCGACAAAATGAGCCGGAAGGCACGAATATTTTCTATTTCAAGATGGCGGGCTTTTAGGGCTTTTAAAGCTTTTAACCAGGAAGCAGTTTCACACAGCACGAAATCCAAATGCCATTGTTCCCTGCTTATGAAAGTAGGCTTTTTTCCCCCTTTCTTTCTTTCAAATTTCCATCCTGGAACAAAACGTTGCCATGTGAATAAAAGCTTATTCAGAAATGCAGAGTTGTGTTGCGCGGTGCATTCGGCGATAGGCAGGTCACAACGCACCTCCTTGGAAAGCGAGACTGTAATTAACATCGCTTTGTCAGTCCACAAACGACTTCTTACTTTTCCCTCGTCAGATCCACTAGAATGGGTGTCTGTGTGAAAAGCCGGACTGCATACCTGCAGCTGATTTCGACAGATCCATAAATGTGGAAGCAACAGGGAACGGGGTGAAAAGGTTTTAACGATTGTGTCTTGTTTTGCAGGGAGTATCTGGGCAAACAGCTGCAGTCCACAGAGCAACCCACACCGGCTGTGGCCAGCCGTAGCTGAACACTCTCTCTCTCTCTCTCTCTCTCTCTCTCTCTCTCTCTCTCTCTCACTCACACTCACTCTCCCAACACTCAACACACACTCTCTCTCTCTCTCTCTGTGTGTTCGTGTTTGCATCAGTGGACGTGTGAGTGTTTGTTTTTG
>JACRUU010000017.1:16974189-16999189 GCA_030449085.1 Kryptopterus vitreolus | reverse complement strand
CCAAAAGACAACAATATGCTGGATCAAGTGTACATTAACATTGCAGGAGGCTATAAAGCGGCCCCAGCTCCACACCTTGAAAATACAGGAGTTGTTTCCGCAGGGTGTAGACGCGGACCTGGAGGACTACAGTTGGCTTACATAGTCTTCCATATTGATACTGTGGTAACCAACAAGGTCTTCCCAAACCAAAAACCATGGCTTGACAGGAGTGTGTGGTCCGGGTAAGAAGCCGGCTCTAACAGACTACCAGAACAGAACCTCACTGACCAATGATGTCACACTTCCCGACGACCATCAGGTAAGATCCGTTCTAAGCAACTCTCTTCACAGATCCCCCCCCCCCAGAGCTGTAGCAAACAGACTCCCCTGAAACTGCCGAGAACTGAAGGCAGGTCCTTGCTCAAGGGTCAACTAGTGGCAGTTTGGTGGTGGTGGGATTTGAACCTGAGGTCTTCCCAGTCCAGAGGCATAATGCCTTAACCACTGAGCTCCCACTGGGCCCCATTTCCCATGCTTCTGCTAATGCACCAATTCCTTACCAGTTTGCTCTGTTTGCACCAATATCCAGTCCCAATGTACATATATACCATTGTATTTATTGGTATATTATTATTTTAGTGTTGGGGAGGTTACCTTGGAAATGTAATAGATTACAGATTACAAATGACACTATTCAAAATGTAATAAGTCGTGTAAATTATCAATTACTTGAACCGATTACTTTTTGGTTACTTTCGTTTGTCCACTAGGTGGCACTTTAAGTTAACATTCCTAAGAAAAAGGTTTCAGGGTTTTATTTAAGTAGGTTTTATTTTTCGAAATGAAACTGCAGTGGATCGTCACGTTACGGTTGAAAATCATGCCGTCGTCTAAAGCACCGATTTTACACGAAATTTTTAGATGGAACCCTGTTTGTAACCTTTAACATTTTCATAAGTAACTGTCATTTAATGACACGTTTTTTTTTTCCTCAGTAGCTGTAACGAATTACTGTTACATTTATTTTGTAATTAAATTACATGTAACTAGTTACGCCGTAACATTGATTATTATTATTATATTTCGGTCTAATTATCTTTTTACTACTTTGTTAAATCTTTTGTTTATTCTTACCCCCCCGCCCAGTATCTGAGCAATTTCATTATATCAATACAATGACAGTCTCTTTCTTCTTTACTTTAACCTATAAGCTACTGGTTTTCTTCGAATCCACCACTCTTGCATTTCTACCTGCGTGTCCCTAAAGGACGTCTCAGCAACTTGAATTGATCCTCAGAGGTGACTGAGGAATACTTGACTCAGCAATTGTTCCTTTCTTTTCTTTCTTTTTTTTAACAAGGACCTTTTAAAATCAAATCAAATTAAGCTTTAGTTGGCCCGACTCATCCCTTATATTAGGCGAGAAATGACAATAAAATGCACGGCACGGAAAGCAATACCAGTCTCTTAGCAACGTCGTCTTTTATCTTATATCAGTTAAGGTGGAGAGAAATGTGCAGCGGGACATTGTGAACATTTTATACGGTGTACAGGTCCATTAGTGGCGTGCTTAGGTTATATCAATATGGCGGTGGGCCACATGCTTCAGGACGGAGGAGGCTATTAGCAGCCTGGGCTCTTCGTTTTCCCCGGTGCAATTTTCTAGCTCGCTAAGCTTTATTTTACTCGGCGCGCAAGATCATCACAGGTGTTATGTGCGATAACGTTCGGGGATTATAAGGGTTGAAAGTGAAAGGTTTCTCATTTCTCATTGTGCCAGGAAGTGTTTTTTTTTCCCCACCCCTCCCTCATCATTATTTTACCCCCCCTTCTGATGACTGAGGCTTATCTTTAAGTCCCAGCGAAAAACACATTACTGCCCTGTATCCATGGTTACATCCAAGCCAGAAATGCGACCATGTTAATCAGCGCCTCCTCTTTCTGTTAGGTCACTGACAAAGTTGCCATTTAAGGTGTAAAAGAGACCCATTGATGGAGATGATGCCGTGCCGCGCGCTGTTATAACTCGCCAATGCATCTTCGTTGTAGCTTAACGTTCAGCCACTAAACAGGCGCCTTGCGCTTCAAGGACGGGGTGTGCGTGAGGCAGATCGTTTCGCGTGCATATAAAGAACAGGAACAAAGTGAGAGAGAAAAACCCTACAGTGTGCTGTGAAACCAAAGTAATCAATAGTGACAGGGTGTCATGGGGGTCGCCAATACAGCAGGATTATTTCCTATTATACCCAAATGATTTATAGTTATTCATTTCTAACAAGACGCGCTGTCCATTTTACAGTTGTGTCATGTCGGAGAAGGTCCACGAGACAAACGAGTATCTGTTAACACGTAAGTTATAGCAGCTATAAACAGTAATTCCGTCGCCAGCCTCTTCTCCCCCCCCCGCCTTGATTTAATGCAACAAGAACAAAACTGCACTTCTTACTGAAGCCTTCCTGTGGTAGGGGAAAAAATACAACTAATACAACTTCAACATATCAATAGTTATATAAATCTTATGTGAAATAACATCAGATTGGATCACTCAGCAGCACTCGTGCTAATTAGTTAACCTAAAGTTCCACTGTTAACTTAAAGTGCCACCTAGTGGACAAATGAGAGTAACCAAAAAGTCATCAAGTGTATGTAATCAGTTGCTTTTATAAACTAATTGAAAATGTTTTGAATAGAAGAATATGTAATCTGTAGTCTATTAGATTTCAAATGGGACCTTTCCAACACTGATAATAATATAACAATAAATAAATGTATGCACTTTCGACCAATCAGATTGGATCATTCAGCAGCACGGTGCGAATTAGAAAAACGCACTAGATTTCTTCTTGAATGCCGTCATTAATCATTCAAATATTCCAATATACAAATAAAATATATTAAAAAGGTTTATTCCGCTTATCGCGTGGTTCCGATAGGCCTCTCCCAAATGTTAATATAACATTTGCGAATCGCGTTGCTTTCAAAAAATGATCTCATATGCTAGTCTGATCGAATGTTGCTAATATCCTGTAATAAAAAAAGGACATTATGAAAGCAACAGTTGCTGAATAGAGTGTGTGTGTGAGAAAGAGAGACCTTTTCGTGGGAAAATGTTTTATTACTTTTCGCTGGTCCTGGATAGTCGTACACTACGATTAACGTCCTACTTATAATTACTGCCTAAATAGGTGGGTATCAGGAAATGGTATTTAGCACATTTTCATTAGCACATCGAGACAGGCTGATGCTTCCTAATTGGCATCAGGTAGTAGAAGGTGGCTGCCGCACTTCGGCCGAAGTGGCATACGGTGTTCCTTGAAACCATCAAATCGGTCCCTGACACATGTGGCCTTTGCCCACTTCAGCTCCTTTGGCGTTTTTGACACCCGTGCTAACAGAGGGACGTCAGTGTTGAAATCCCGTATGTAATTTCTAGCCTGGGTTGATTCATTAATTGTACACTCCAAGCTGGGATTTATCAGTACTAACAGTTAGACAGTAATAGTGTAGCTCAAACTCTGGGCTTTTGTTCTGCCCGGAGAATTCGTACTAATCAACGCGAACGCGCATCGCCGAAAGAAACGCGCACGACGTTTTGACGAGTTTGAACTCTTCTCAGCCGTGACTCATCGGCATGCATCTTCAACAACCCTATTTGTATATATCTGATTAATTTGATATAATTATTATTTTGTTTTGTTAAGCATTTCACCCTTTCTTTCCTTCTTTTTTAATAGACCTGCCATAATTGCTGTATAGAATACTGGAATGTTGTTGTTTTTTTTTCTCGAGCACATATGTTGTTTTTTTTTTTTTTCTCCCGAGGATTAATCCACACCATAATAACATCAAACACCGAAACGTATAAATAGCTACAATTCAGATGTAATTACCATTCATTTACCTCAGACATGATGCATCATGGATAGCCTACGAGACCGACGACAGACACGTCGAATTGTACAGAATGCACAGAAGTGCTATGATTATATAAAAGCAGGTTTCTGTAGTCAACATACCATAAGCGGACTTATAGCAAGCGGATTTGTACAGAATATTGTTGAGTGCTTTGAACGAGAACAAGAATAGCCGTTAATAATAGTTAATAATAGTTATGTATTTATATAAAATGCTGGAACGTATTAATAGGGGGAACGACTACATTTGTGCAGGCTGTAAGAGGAAATCGCCAGTGCATTAATTTACTCTATAATGCTCGCATCTTGATAGATTATGGCCATTGGATTTCGCCTCCAGAGCTTATAGGGTAGTTAATTTACTGATGTAATAGAAACTGCTCTTAGTAGCTGGGTGCTGCTGCTCGCTGCGACCACAGTTACTGTTTAGGAGCTGCTTTTAACACATGCCCATTCACAAGACAAGACCAAGGGACAGACGCTATAGCTTTCATAAGATCCATCATTTCCATCCGACCCCTGTTGTTCCAAGGGTCAACACTTATACTGCTAAGGGGTGGGTGTGCTTTGGGGTCAAAATTTGTGTGTGTGTGTGTAATAGGTAGCTATATATATATATATATATATATATATATATATATATATATATATATATATATATATATATATATATATATATATATATATATATATATATATATGAAAAGGAACAAAAATGAGAAGGGTCACATTTTAACCTGGATGGTTTGAAGAGCTCACAAATGGCATTTCTGTGCTGTAGATGCCACTTCCTGTGCATTTTGTGCCTCAGTGTTTTTAGGTGTGTATTAAGAAATGCAAAAAAAAAAAAAAAAAAAATGGTTCCGTTTCATTAAATGCTGAAAGGCCAGTTTAAGTCTAGTAATATGGCCAATCCTGTAAAGATAAAGGTCAGCTCAGAGTTATCGGGCCACCAATCTGGCATACAAGGCAATTAGTGCAGCGTTCAGAGGAGTCACTTACTTAGCATTTCAGATTATCAAACACACACACACACACACACACACACACACACACACACACACACACACACACACACTCCTTACAGACTTCATCACTAGTAGAAATCCTATGGCAGAATCTTAGGGAGTCACAGGACAGCCTCCACTTTCACGGACTGGATATCCCATAAAACCCTCCATCCACTGGGAACAGCAGATCTGTCCAATGAGGAATCGGCCTCGAAAGCTCTTAGTACACCTGCACAGGCTAACATTATAGTATATCCACCTTAACTTCCACCTGATTCATGTATTCTGCACTGTCGGTTACAGTAGGAGCCTTACATTATATCCCTGTGGCCAGAGGTGTCAGGTAATGAAGTACAAATACTTACCGTCCTTAAGAAGAAATTTGGGTATCTATATTTTGGGGAAGTATTTTTCAGCCGACTATTTACTTCTAGTCCTCTCCTTTTCACACAGTTATCTGTACTTTCTACACCTTACATTTTAAAAATAGCCTCCTTACTTTCATTTCATTTCATATATACATGTGTGTGTTGTGTGTGTGTGTGTGTGTGTGTGGTGGTGTGTGTGTGTGTGTGTGTGTGTGTGTGTGTGTGTGTGTGTGTGTGTGTGTGTGTGTGTGTGTGTGTGTAATGGGGAGATAGATGGATGGATGGTGGATGGATAAATGGGTAGGTAGGTAGATAGACAGATGGGTCGTAGATGGATAGGATGGATGATAGATAGAGAGATAGATAGATAGATAGATAGATCATGGATGAATAGTAGGATAGATAGGATAGATATATAGTAGGTAGGAGGTAGGAGGTAGGTAGGTAGGTAGGTACATAGATAGACAGATGGATAGATGGGATAGATAGGTAGGTAGGTAGATAGGTAGATAGATAGATAGATAGATCTAGATAGTAGATCGGTAGATAGTCAGATAGATAGATCGGTAGGCTAGGTATCGGTCGATTAGTCTCTCGGTCGTACCCGTAAGGGTAGGTATCGATAGATCGATGGTAGATCGGTAGGTCGGTAGGTTGGTAGATAGATAGATCTACGATAGATAGATAGATAGATAGAGTAGACGCTAGATCAGCTAGGTAGGGATAGGTAGGTCTATAGATAGGTAGACATCTAGATAGATAGATCCCGCTCGATAGATAGTAGATAGATAGGTAGGTAGGTGGTAGAGTCAGGTCGGTCCCGGATAGATACGATCAGATGATCGGTAGATAGATATCGAGGTAGGTAGGTAGGTAGAAGATGGTCGGTAGATCTGGATAGATCTCGATCTAGATAGAGGTAGGTCTAGGATAGATAGATAGATAGATAGATAGGTAGATAGGTCCAGACGAGGTCGATGTGTAGGTCGTGTAGGTGTGGTAGGGCTGGTAGGTAGCTGGGCTAGGTGGGTAGTAGGTAGTGTAGATAGATGGATAGAGTAGGTGCTCGTAGATAGATAGATAGATAGATAGATAGATAGATAGATAGATAGGATGGCTAGGATAGGAGGTAGACAGGTAGGTCGGTGGATCGGTGGGTACATAGATAGACATGGATGGATGGATAGATAGATAGGATCGTAGGTAGATAGGTAGGATGTACATAGATAGACAGATGGGTAGGATAAATGGATAGATGGACAGATAGAGGTAGGATGGATAGATAGATAGGTAGGTAGGTACATAAATGGATAGGATAGGTAGGTAGGTAGATAGAGACAGATAGATAGGAAGGTAGACAGGATAGGTGGATGGATGGATGGATGGATGGATAGGTAGGTAGATTGGTAGGTAGGTTGGTAGGTACATAGATGGATAAATTAACAGATGGATAGATAGGTCAGGGATAGATAGACAGATGGATAGATAGGATAGATAGATAGATAGATAGATAGATAGATAGATAGATAGATGGATAGATGGATAGATATACACTATCTATTCTACATTGTTTGATCCTTTTTAGACAAAGAGCCGTGATCTATCTTTGGTCGTTAATTCAAATGAATCCATTTTGCTAATAAGAGCTCAATGGGAGTGAAAATGCTTCTGTGAAATGAAGGCTGTGCAGCATAAAGCAGTGTAAAAACGCTCCTACATCATCGCCAGCATTATTACCAAATGACATTTTCATCAAGTAATTATAATAGGGTTCGGCTTCCGGTCTCTCCTGAGCTTGAACTCTAGTTTAAATACGGAGTAAATGTGTTCGTTTGGATATGTAATTGTTTGTTTATGACTACGTGTTTATGACTACACTATGTAGATGGATTGTTAAATAGGGTGGTTCGTAACTCAAATGTTCGCAATGGACTGGTCAAATTTCAAAAAAAAAAAATATATATATATATATATATATATATATATATATATATATATATATATATATATATATCTATCATCCCAGTACTGAGACTGACAAGGCAAGAAATACTCTAGAAGCAGGGGATCACCAACCTTTTTGTAACTGAGAGCTACTACATGGACACCGAGTCATATAAAGGGCTACCAGTTTGAAATACTCCTCTGAAATAACAAATTTACCTTTAGTTATATATTATTATTATTATTATTATTATTAATGATACTCATTTATCTATGTAAATACACTTGACAGTGACTATCAACAACGAATTAACTACATTTTACATTATAGACGCATCTCACTGATGAGTTGTGCACTTTTTATAGCAAGCCTGAGAGCTACTCATGTGCTCCTTGGGGGCTACCTGGTGCCCACGGGCACCACGTTGGTGACCCCTGCTCTAAAGGTTATGTCATGGAGGGTACATTATTAGGGGTAATTAGGGTCAGAATGGCTTGGCTAATATTAGTGACCAATCATGGCTTAAGGATAAAGACAGGCTCATGGTGCATTTAGCGTGTATGCATCTCTCGACTATAGCACCACCCCTACCAGGCATTCTGTAAAAGTTTCACAAGGTTAGCGTCAAAAACATCAATGTAATGTCTTGCAATGTCTCGTAATGTCTTAAGATGTGTCCTCATAACATTGCTCGTAACTAGCACTGGACTAGGTATTGCTGGTGTGAGAAAATTGGCCATATGTCATTGGTGTGGACAAAAGTATTGGGACACCTGACTTTTTCCTGCTACATTATATATATATATATATATATATATATATATATATATATATATATATATATATATATATATATATCACGTGTTTTTTTTACACATGTTTTTATTTATTTATTTATTTATTTATGTTTAAATTAAAACCCAACCCTGTTCTAGCATGTCAATGCACAAGTGAGTTCCATGAGGATATGGTTTATGGTTAGCACTTAGCCACAGGGATGTGGTAGCTCATTGGTTAAGGCATTGGCCTCTAGACAATACTATTGCAGGTTCAAACCCCACCATCACCAAGCTGCCACAAGTGGGCCCTTGAACAAGGCCCTTAACCCTCAAATTGTCAGTTGTAAGTCAATCTGGATAAAAGCATCCGCCAAATTCTATAAATAAATTTAGCATACTTATGGCAGCATCTGATTTTTTTTTGCCAATGAGACCTTGCAGAACAGAAATCTGTTTGTGTTAGGCAACATTCTGGTACACACACTGTGCATGAAGATAGAAATGCACCCTGGGAGCGTCCTTCACTGAGCATTATGCATACACACATACACCTGGAATGTTTTCATTTATGGGGTGGCGAGAAGCCTACATGGACACCAGGGAGAGCAGGCACAGCCACTCTTCCAAACAGTAACTCTCTCTCAGAACGATTGAACCGGAGCCCTCGGGGCTGTGAGTCGGCTGTGGGGCTGCCTGCTGCCATGCAGGAAAGCCATCTGTTTTATGGTTGTACATAGTCCTGATATATGAAAGGGACGAGCCAGAGAACTGGAATTCTCTATAGCATTCTCAGAGGCGCAGCCTATGTTTCCTGTGTGTGTGTGTGTGTGTGTGTGTGTGTGTGTGTATAGGCACAGATGCATGAATCCATTCATCTTCTACCGAGTTGTCTCTCGGGGAGACGGTGCCTGTCTCAGGCGTCAAGGCAGGACACACCCTGTATGGAATGCCAACCCATCGCAGGGCGCACACACACACACACACACACAATTTTTTCCAAGGTGCCAATCACCCTGCATGCATGTTTTTTGGACCCTGGGGGAGAAAAAAAATCCATAGGCATGGGGAAAACATGCAAAACTCCACATACACACATGGGAAAGAGGGGAAAAGGACCCCCAACAGTGGATATGTGAGGCGAACGTGCCGAATATTCGAATAAAAAATAAAGCATTTAACATTCGGTTTTATCTTCTGAGAAATACATGCTACAGATTACACGACGTGTGCTCTAGGGGGATGAAAAAAAGGATGCAGGGACAGTGTATGTACGTGCGCCCGCGTGTGTATGTGTATGTGTGTGTGCTGAACATGTACCAGGTTCAGGACCGTAAGGCTGAGAAGACTTTCCAGTGAGGATGGACACCCCCACCCCCCTTTCACTTATTTACCGGAAGAGATAAACTCTTACAAGACAAAAAAGAAACAACTAAAGAAAACAGCAAACCCACGCTGCAAAACACTTCCTGTCGATTCCTCTCCAAAAAAAAACTTCATTGAGAGTCGGTGTGTGTCTCTGCGGGCGGTTCAGTCGGTGCGCTGCGCTCTGATGTCATCAGGCGGCCACAGCTGGAGCGCCTCTATAGCGCCAGTGCGCGTGGAAAACGCATCCTGTGCGGGGACGAAACCACGCAACTCCTTTTCCTTATTCGCTCGCCTCGGAGACTTTCTCGTCCGTTTTAAACGCGGTAAGATCACGTCTCGCTCCTTACTGTCGGTGTTGCACTCTTTGGATTTCTTAATGCACGCGTTTTCGTGTCTTTTTTTGTTTTGGTCACCTGCATGCAGTCTGCTGTCATCAGTGTTTTTTTTTTTTCATGTTTAATTTTTATTTTATAATCAGTCTTAACATGTTGCACTTGTCCTTCTAGACCAAATTACCAGGTGATCTAACAGACAAAGTCTTCAGTTTTTTTTGTCTGTAGTGGAGATGGATATCAGCGTGATGCAGATCTTTAAGGAGGATCAGTGCGCGTCTGCGGGTGTTGACGAGTGTTTGGTGAACTTGGACTCGCTTTCAGAAGCGCCTCTGAACTCCTCTGGGAACGAGAGCTGGCCGAGCGAGGTCGAGAGCCTCTCCCCCATCGTGCCCGTCATCACAGCTGTCTACTCCGTGGTGTTTGTTGTCGGCCTGGTGGGAAACTGCCTGGTGATGTATGTCATAATAAGGTAAGGGGAAATTATATATATATATATATATATATATATATATATATATATATATATATATATATATATATATATATCAACCAATATTCTTGTATCTGTATAAAGCAGATTTTTTAATATATAAGGTTTATCTGGAATATAATCTCCTGATTACCCACGATGATTTCATATACGTAGAATGTTGTTACTGCATGTTGTTGTTTGCCCTGAGAAGGGAAAATACTTAAAGTCTGACTGAAGATCCAAGAACAATATATATATATATATATATATATATATATATATATATATATATATATATATATATATATATATTATTTTCTATATCTATCTATATATTTTTTTTTTATTGGTTGTCTGGCACCCCCAAGTGGATGTCGAAACTCATTGATAGATTTTAAAGGGGAGAAATAAAAACTTCCCTTTCTATGCCGCGTTGTGTACGTTTTAATATGTAGTTTATAGTAATGCTTTTATTCATCCACTAACCGGTTTCCCAGTAAACACTATGGAGAATGCTGGAAGTATTAGAATGAGACCTGATTTTAGAGTATGCTTATGTGATTACAGCACTGATCATTTACAGTAGACTGTCCGGCTGGCTGTGGTTAATGCTATGACTGTGAAGAAACCCAAATTAAATATGAAGAGAGCATTCACTGCTAAAAAAAAAAACAGAGAGCTGAGGATGTAACCAAAGGCCCTGGAGCCCTAGAGAATCAGCAGAATCATACAAATGCTTTTTAAAGGAAGACTTTAAAAATGCTGTACACTTCAAAAAAAAAAAAATAAATAATAATATATATATATATATCACACACACACACACACACACACACACACACACACACACACACACTGCCATAGCCTTGTAATTTGTACTTTTTACGGTTGCACATTCCACCACATTGCACTTATCTATTGCTGTACACACATTTGCATATTTATACTGCAAATGCTGTACATATGCTTCATAGTTATATCTCACTCTCACTGTACATATACACTTGTCAGTTTACATTGCTACTATTTGCTATCTATCTCTATTTCTCTATCTATCTATCTATCTATATCTATCTATCTATCTATCTATCTATCTATCTATCTATCTATCTATCTATCTATCTATCTATCTATCTATCTAGCTATCTATTTATCTAGATCTAGGAGCAAAATTGTGAAAAAAATGAATCACTTATGGAAAATGGCATGTGAATGTTTTATGAAAGAAATGAATTGTGTGAATTATTTGTAAAATAAATAAAGAAAGAAAAAAAAGAAACAATATGTATAAAATATATAATTATATATATATATCTATTATATCTCTATATATTATATAGATATATATATATATATATATATATATATATATATATATATATATATATATATGGCTGGAAGGTTGCAGGTTCAAGGTTCAACCCCTTAGCTGCTCGGTTGGAAGGATATTTTTTGTAGCAAATGATAATCACAGAAAATGTTTAGTTTTCTAACTCTAAACCCCCACCCCCCCACTCTATTTACAAGATGACTTTTATTTAACAGGCAAATATTTTTCGGAAATGCTTCATTAATTTTTATTTAATGAAGAATTTAAGAGCTTTGATTGATTTTCCTGATCCAGATTGAGACAAATTGAGGGATTACATCAAACGGATTAATAATGTGGACTCTCCAAACAATGCTTTGTACTGCGTGTTCCATTCTACTTTGTTCCATTTAGTTTTTTAATGCTCTTATAGATACACCAAGATGAAAACAGCCACCAACATCTACATCTTCAACCTGGCAGTAGCCGACGCCCTCGTGACCACCACCATGCCCTTTCAGAGCACCGACTACCTGCTCAACTCGTGGCCTTTCGGAGAGGTGGTCTGCAAGGTCTTCATCTCCATTGACTACTACAACATGTTCACCAGCATCTTCACCCTCACCATGATGAGCGTTGACCGGTACGTGGCCGTGTGCCACCCGGTCAAGGCCCTGGATTTCCGCACGCCTGTCAAGGCCAAGATCATCAACATCCTTATCTGGGTTTTGTCCTCGGCTGCTGGCATCCCGGCTATGGTCCTGGGCAGTACTCAGACCAACAATGGTAATAAGCATCCCTATAAATTCCATTCACCCATAACCTTTGGATCATGAGGATAACAAGCACCCCCTTTTTCTTCTTTTCCTATATTGATTATCTTTGCTGTGAAATTCATAAGCATAATTGTCCTATGAACCTCCCTACTTTTGCATACTATCTAGGGCAGCACAAGCCGATTTCTCCAGCCACTTTATTTCTCTTTCATCCAAGCCTTAGCTAAGACCCTTCCCAGATAGCATGCAGTAATCGGCCCAAGCTTGGCAGTTCCTGTGGCTCGGGATTACAGTCCGGCCCCCACAGCTCTAGACCATGTGTTTTTTGTTTGGGCCGATTCCTATTCACCGTAATTTCTAGGGGAGGATCATTTTGTCCTGAACAGAGCATCAGGGTTAAGAGTAACAAAGAAAGGCTAAACACATCTTCCCAATTTTATCATTGTGTACGATCCTTTCATCTTCCAAACATGATTTTGTGTGTGTGTGTGTTTTTTCTTACCACAGTAATGAGAGTTCTCCAAGCCTTTTCATTCTTTCATTTTGCCCCTTAGGCACGACTGAGTGTGCGCTGCAGTTCCCCGACCCCTATGTCTACTGGGACACCCTGATGAAGATTTGCGTATTCGTCTTTGCCTTTGTGGCGCCACTGCTGATCATCAGCGTGTGTTACACGCTGATGGTGCTGCGCTTGAAGAGCGTCCGCCTGCTGTCTGGCTCGCGCGAGAAAGACCGCAATCTGCGGCGCATCACGCGGCTCGTTTTGGTGGTGGTGGCCGTGTTCGTCGTGTGCTGGACGCCCATTCACATCTTCATCCTGGTGAAGGCCCTGGCGCCCGAAGTTCCCGAGACGACGGCCGTCATGGGCGCCTATTTCTTCTGCGTGGCCCTCGGTTACACCAACAGCAGCCTCAATCCCATCCTGTACGCGTTCCTGGATGAGAACTTCAAACGGTGTTTCCGCGACTTCTGCTGCCTGACCCGGAGCAAGGCGGACGGCGCGGGCGTGTCTCGGGTCAGGAGCACTCTCCGCGAGCACACGTGCCAGGCAGAGGGCAGAGGCGAGGGAGGACGCGGTAGATCAGTATGACTAGCTGTGGAGCTCTCGTCCTTCCAAGGCCTGGAAATCTCCAACGACCTGGGATTGACACAGATCACCACCGCAATCTGAGGAGGACACAGATCGAGACGGGCCTTTTAGGTGCGAGAGCCGGCGCCTTAGGAAAGCGCTATCAACATCGCTCCATAATTCCGTGTCGCAATTCATCCAACGCTCGTTTTTAATTTATCAACGTTCTTGAAGATATCTCAATATAGTCTTATTACCCAGAGGGTATGATGGATTCCGAAAGGCTTACCTGGCAGGGAACTGATGCTGTTGAGGGATAAAAAGAGACACCACATCCTGTGCTCGGCCATATCAGCTGCAGATATTTTGTCCCGAGTCAAAGACAGTGTCCAACAAATACCTAAACAAAAATAGAAAAGGATTGACAGTTAGAGGTGATGCTCCATGTCTGAGCAATACCCAGAATTCTAAGTGCATTATTGAATGAAATGCAAAGGAAGCTGGATGCAATGGGTTTTTACTGTGTATGGGGGTAATTGTGTGCTTGGGATAACTGCGAATTGTTTATTTGTATTATATATATATATATATATATATATATATATATATATATATATATATATGAGACCATTTCAACGGCCATTCATTCATGTAAGGGAGGTTACCTCTTATTTTTCCCGTTACTGAACGTGCATGTTCAGACCATTAGCGGGAATTCTTCCGATTAAAAATGTCGTCAATTAAAACTAGGACCAAAGAGATAATTAATATTAACGAAAAAACTAAACCCAGTCTGACGCAGCACGGAGAAAACTGACTAGCAAGTCAAAGATATATAGTTCTAAAGAAAAATAACAACCCGTGATTAATACGAATGTACTATAAATTAGGATTAAAAGATGTTTATTCGTGCCCAGCATTCTCACACTTATCACCACCCATTTCCACCAAATAATTACGGTTTGCAATAAGTTATAATGCAACACAAACAATTAATTATCAAGGCTTTTAGGCTTTGGATCGGGTTTATCATCATGCTGCTCGGACAATATTCCTGAAAAGTATACATTAAGCAGCACTGGCACGTTTTATAGCGGATTAAACACTGGCCACACCTCTCTTTCTGCAGTTCATTCCGCGCACTAGTAACCTCAAATAGTTTGGTCGTTACCGTAGCAACGACCAAACACACAGTTACCACGTGTGACGCTCCAAAGCTGCACCAAAACACACGATAAACACTCCATATATTGCGTTTAAATATTTTATTATTTTCCGCTAAGAAAGTTATTGTCGGCAAATCTTTATTGCTTTATTGCAGCAAGATTATAAAAGTTGTCTGGAAACGTTTCTTCAGGTAAACGTTTGTTGTTTCTAAGTGAAAGATTTGATCTATTTTCAGTTTTATATGCAAATGGTCTTGAAATGGTCTGTAATTTCACCAAGCATATAAATGAACGTACCTTAGGGATCGGATTCATCAAAATGATCATACATTTTTTTTTGGGGAGGGGGGGGGGGGGGGGGGGGGGGTTGTTATTGGTAAATAATGTTGTAATGTAAATAAATGAATGTAATTATGTTATATAAAGTATTACATATACTGTACAAACACATTAAGAATTTTGTAAATGAGCAAAAATAGTCATTGTAAAGGTTATTAATGATGACTCGAATCTTTAGTGATCACTAGAAATATGTAATATAAAAAAAAAAGATGTATAATATAGATGTATAAATATCTGTAGACACTATATGGCCAAAAGTATTGGGACACCAGCCCCGTATATGGTTCTGCAACATACTATTACCACAGTTGGGGAATCAGGAGACTTTATAAGACTTTGTTATAACCAGAACCGGGCATGGAATGTGGAATCTTTAAAAAGCACAAATAAATCATATGGTCCAGGTGTCCAAAACCCGTTTGTCCATATAGTGTATATAAAATATCTTTTGCTGCAAACTTTAGACATATATTTTGGACAGAGGGCTCTACAAAAAAACTTGAATCAGTTGTATTATAGTGTATCACTCACAAAGCTCATGGTGACATAATTTGTCAGTAGATTTCATCTATTTCAAAGATATGAAATAATCAGATATGTTATGAATGATGCTGTGCTATTTTTATTTTATATTGTCTATAGCAGCACTCTTAAGATAACAGTACAACATTCAGCGAAGGATTTTTACTATTTCAATGTTTACAGTCATGTCTTTGGTCATCGTCGTTTAATGCTCATGCAAGATTGTATATTAATGTAAATGCCGAAATGGGTTTGACATTAGATAAATCTTTAGTGGCCGCCTCTGTGGAAACCAACACGCTGTCACCATAGCATAGTATATTTTTATTTTCTGAAAAAAGTTTTTAAAAAAAATCTGTCTTGACAGTTTAACTAGTGTAATAACTGTAATGTGGTTGTACAGTATAAGATATTGCAACGTTGTCATTTTGTATTGCTTTTAATTATTGCACTTTCTTTAAAGAATAATTGTAAATACAGTGGCTGATTATTTGCTGATCAATGTCTGGGCTGCAGGAGGCTCGGTGCAGACGAAACATGTCACAGCGCCAGGGTTCCCAAATAGTTCTTCAGCTCTAGTTTTACATCCTTTACCCATGTAAATGTGATTTTTCTTTAGATTTTATGGTTCCCAACATCATGTCATAAAACATGACGGTCGATGGTTTTGGTTGCTCTAATTTGCAGTGTGTGTGTGTGTGTGTGTGTGTGTGTGTGTGTGTGTGCGTGCCTGAAAATAATTTATTGAATGGACTCATGTCTCTGTTACAGTATTACATGGCTTGCATATAACTTGTGAAAAGTAAATTCCCGTGTTCTCAAACAATAAAACTATTTATGCTTTAAATTCATTTGAAAAAAAACAATTTATAAATAAATAAATAAATTTTATATATATATATATATATATATATATATATATATATATATATATATATATATATACATGCTGTAATAGGTACTATGTTTTTTTTTATACTTACTTTCTATGTTTTGTCTAAAGCAACTACTTTGACCACTAATGTATAAATTCCCTTTTAGATAAATAATCGTTTATAGAGAGATCAGCTCCTGGTAAGTAATTTATATTTACATATATCTGTATTTATTTATAAGGGTGTAGCAGATTTATATTGACATGTATTAATTATATATATATATATATATATATATATATATATATATATATATATATATATATATATATTCATATATAACAAGAGATATATTAAATGTTGAACATAGACTATATATATATATATATAATAGAGGGTAATTAAATGGACTGGATTTTTAAAAAATATAGTTGCTACTATGTCATGCTCCTGTTTAATTGTATGTCAAGAAAGCAATTTTTTCAATTGTTTAATGTCACTGAGTAACACTGCATTTGCTTAATGTTTGAAAACCCGCCTTTGCTTTCTGTACCATGCCATTTCAATGAAATTACAGTATCCGAGATGCAAGCCAAAGGTACAGGTGCACCATGTGCATTCTCAAAAACGCTGCGTTAGAGCAGAAAGCTTGCTTATGCATGCTAACACGGGTAGATTTAAAGCTTGGCGTCAATGCGAGCTTATCAAGTGTGATTGATGTAATCAGCAATGGAGCTGCGCCGCCTGCATTCCAGGTCACCTGGAACAATGTGTAGGGTAGGAAAAGCTTTGGCAGCCATGTGGATTTTTTTTTTTTTTTAATCGAACTTGTCACTGTGCCTCCTATGAATTCTACCTCTATTCCATCGTTACGATGCATGATTAGAGGAACGTATCAGCTTCTGGTAAAGACAGTATTGACCTGCTGCTCAATGTTTAAATGCCACTCCCACTATAAATCATTCGGACATCCTTAGTGACAATCACTAATCCAGAGTCTAAGCATGGAATACTAATAAATCAAAGGCTTTCATGCCCATGCACATGGACACACTTAATCACAATCTAACAGCAATTTACAAAAGCCAGACCACCCTTTGATATGCTGTGGGGGGAGTGACAGCTAGGGCTGAGGAAATCCTTATACCGGAATCACAGAAAATGACCCGAGCTCAGATCGAAGCTGCGACCCTGGAGCCGTCGCCCGCTACCTGCCAATCTCCTGTAATAGACGGGAGGATCAATCTGTTAAATGCAAATTGCACATGGTATTGAACTGAAAATCCCCGGCATTGTCATGGTAACTACCTTTACGTGTGAGGCATTCGTTTAACTCGGCACAAACCCACTATACAGGCATGAAGCATGGTGTTTTACACGACCACTCCCACTGAGGTACTCCTCTACCTGCAAGCCGTCAAAAAAAAAAAAGCAAAAGTGTTTTAAGGCATGGAATTGGATGTCAAACCTTGACGCTACTTTAGTTTGGCGGAGAAAACCAGTGATAAAGGCAGGAGACAAGTGCAGCGCAATTTGAGCTTTTGACTCATCCTCCTTTTGTGTGCCAGCGCGTGCAGTCAGTTTAAAACCTGCAGCTCAGCGTCGAGGTTTCAGCCCTAATGCTGGCGTTGCCATGGCGCGCACTGTGATGGCTGGAAGCAGTGGTTCACGGTCGCCCGCCATGCTTCTAAAACACTGATTCGTTAACACTGACCCTGAAGAATAACTTTGCTTATTGTTTTAAATCCACTCACTTTGCATTATGCCTCACATGAGTCACTCCAAATCAGAGCCTCCAGATGTCCTCCAAACATTGTGTTCTGAATGAAACGCAAGGCAGTGTGTTATAGGGGAGAATCAGGCATGGTGTTTTTTGTATGGTGCTATGGCTCTGGTGATTCTAATGCTTTTGGCTCCGATCTTCATCATCTGTACCGATCAGATATCCAGTTACGGTTATTGTCTGATTAAAGGCCTTTATCTATCATGCCATAGTGTTACAAATGTCTTTTAGCAATAAACAATGTTGGTTTAATACGCAGCACTTTATCGTCTTGCAGAACTACTGTGGAGCCTCTACCAGAGCCACCAATCTTAAACTTAGTCTATTTTATTGTTTATAGTTCTCTTGTTCTACACGCCAATGCGACTGTTTCCGTCCACCTTTCAATATATTGTGAAATAGAATATATTCATTCATTCATTCATCTTCTACCGCTATATCCGATCTTCCCTCGGGTGACGGGGAACCTGTGCCTATCTTAGGCGTCTATAGGCAGGATACACCCTGGATGGAATGCCAATCCATTGCAGGACACACACACACACACACACATTCATACACTAGGGACAATTTTCCAAGGTGCCAATCAACCTACAGTGCATGTTTTTGGACCGGGGAGGAAACCAGAGAACCCGGAGAAAAACCCCCTGAGGCACGGGGAGAACATGCACAAACTCCACACACACATGGCCGAGACGGGAATCGAACCCCGACCCTGGCGGTGTGAGGCGAACATGCTAACCACTAAGCCACTGTTCCCCCAAATAGAATATATAATATCTATAATATAATATCTGTTTCACTAAAAGTTCACACCCAGACCTGCAAACACGTTTGTTGCTTGACGATGAATTAAGCAATCGAAACAAAAACAAACGCTATGTAGGAAATATATCGATTACGATTAAGGGATTTAATGACAGGGTTGATGTAGTCGTACATTACAGTACATGTTTATTATAAAATAGTGTAGACATTTACAGTAAATAAATGTAGTCATACAGTACATATACTGTGCTGTATGACTACATCAATCCTGTCATTAAATCCCTTAATAGTAATCCTATATACCGTTTGTTTTTGTTTTGATAGCTTAATTCATTGTCAAGCAACAAACAGCCACCCCATTAAAAAAAAAAAGAAACAAGGAAACCTCTAAGTCTAATAAACTATTATTAATCTGCACAGGCTCAGAAGCCTTACAATGTTTTAAAGTGTATTGAAATATATTAGATTCAGCCGTATTATTTATTTATTTGTTTGTTACTTTTTGCATTTAATACGTGAACGTTTTTTCAAGTAATAGCCAATGTTCCCCACTATTATCTATTATATAACTATTTAAATACAGCGCTATTACTGTGATGATTTACAAAGTGAATTTTCTTCTTCTACTTATTATTATTATTATTATTATTATAATAAATTATAATAATAATAATAATAATAATAATAATAATAATAATAATAATATGTCGTAACATGAGTTAAAAATGAGATGCCGAGAATCGCATACAATGTGCGCACACACACACACACACACACACACACGCATATTAATTAATTCGTCCTTTATTTATTTATCGCATTCATTCATTTCTTTGTGTGTTCATGCGTTCATACGTTTATTCGTTCGTTTACTTGCTGGGGTGTTTTTGTTTATTTGTTCATGTATTTATGAATCCATCCATGTCTGTGTTTATTCATTTCGTCGTGTATGCATGTGATTTAATCGCTGTGTTTGTTTAGTCATTGTTCCATTTCTTCTAAACCCTGTGTTTAGAACTAGGACGATTCTCGGCTCGGCTCGGCTCGGTTCGGTGAATCGGTACTGCTGACTCACTCAGAATCGCTCTCACCGACGAGGCTCCGCTCTCTGACCCGCAGCAGGATCGCGGTGTGGGTGGCTTTCGATCACAATGAACCGGCTTTTCGGGAAAACCAAGAACCAGGCTCCTCCCAACCTTGCGGAGTGTATCGGAAATGTGAGCCGATTCTTAATTTTGCCGTGTGTCTTTTGCGGTGGCGGGTGTCGTTGGTGCTGTATGTAGTGAACGCGCTCATCATGGCCGCCGTTTCAGGTCGACGCGCGAGTCGAGGTGATGTCGAAGAAGATAACGAGGTTGGACGCGGAGCTCATCAAGTACAAGGATCAGATGAAGAAGATGAGAGATGGCCCGGCCAAGGTATATGAGCATCCCCTAAGCCCCCCCCCCCCCTCCCCCCTCCCCGTGCCCGCATGAACAGTGTGAATACGCGCACACACGCACATTATAAGCATGCATTTGGCCTGTACGTCTCTGAATCATAAAAGAATGCATGCTTTGGATTGATGCAAAT
Source organism: Kryptopterus vitreolus (assembly GCA_030449085.1). Classification (NCBI taxonomy): domain Eukaryota; kingdom Metazoa; phylum Chordata; class Actinopteri; order Siluriformes; family Siluridae; genus Kryptopterus; species Kryptopterus vitreolus. Next base: position 16,978,837 of record JACRUU010000017.1, on the reverse strand, counting down.
TTATTTATCGCATACACGTGCGTTCAGTGAAATGCTTCTTACAGACCCGTAAACATGAAAAAGAGAATACTGTCGATATTTATCATAACTACATGGAAATGGTGTGTGTAATAGAAATAGGGATATGAAGTTCAAATAAAGATAACAATTCTAAATATATTGGATAGCATGTGTGGCAGAGTTATAAAGAGTGTGTCGCAGATGTGTGTCCAGTGTAGTGTTGCGCATAAATAAAACACTGTTTTACAGAATGCAGTGAAACAGAAGGCAATGCGAGTGCTCAAGCAGAAGAGGCAGTGAGTATTTGAATCATAATAAAATACATTTTTCTTTTATATCTATATATATATATATATATATATATATATATATATATATATATATATATATATATATATATATATATATATATTGACAATATAAACTATGACAATATATTGTTAGGATAATTGTACAGTCTGTTGCTTTATTGCTTTATTGATGCAACCTTATATACATGGATTAGCCATCATATTAAAGGCGCTGAAACGTGGCATGATTAACACTTCATAGTCTTGTTACAATGGCAGCAGTGAACAGTCATTTCTCATAGCGGATGTGTTATAAACAGGAAATATGGGCTGCAGTATAGATCTGTGTAAAAGGTTAAATAGTGATGAATAGATGACTGTGCCAGAAGCATCTCTAAAAAAGACGGGTTCCCCCCAGTATGCACTGGTTAGTAAACAAAAAAAAAGTGATGCGATGAAGGAAAACCTTCTTCTGGGGGCCTTCTTCAAGGATGTTGATTTTTGACTCCTGATTACATCAAAATCCATGCAGAACAATTACAACGAGAGATGTTTTTGTCGGCACAAGGGAGGCGTACAAACTATTAAGCAGGTGGTTGTAACTTTTGTGTATATGTGTGTATATTATATATTAAGCAAGCACGTTCGCCTCACACCAGGGTCCGGGTTCGATTCGCGTCCCGGCCATGTGTGTGTGGAGTTTGCATGTTCTCCCCGTGCCTCAGGGGCTTTTTCTCCAGGTTCTCCGGTTTCCTCCCGGTCCAAAAACATGCACGGTAGGTTGATTGGCACCTTGGAAAATTGTCCCTAGTGTATGAATGTGAGTGTGAATGTGAGTGTGTCCTGCGATGGGTTGGCATTCCATCCAGTTTGTCCTGCCTTAATGTCCATAGACGCCTGAGATAGGCACAGGCTCCCCCGTGACCCGAGGGAAGATCGGATATAGCGGTAGAAGATGAATGAATGAATAAATGAATATATTAAGCAATGCTGGTGTTTGAAATACTTGCAAGTGTTCTCAATCGATTTTGAATCCTCTTTAGAAGACATTTATTTAGATGACAATAACTGTTTGTTTAAAAACGTAATATCCCTTCATTTCCTAATGAGAACTGTACGGCTGGAATCTGAGACAGCGTGTGCCGATTTGCTCGCTTTAACACATTGATTGTATCGATTAGCTGTTAAAGCACACAGTGAGCTGTTGAGTTTGTCGTGTTTGAGCAGGAAGAGGGGGGAAAGAAATCACCTGTTCTGGACAGTGGCTAAGCAGTACGTTTACGCCATTTATCCAGAGCAATCGAGGGTTAAGAGACTCCTTGCTTACAGGCCCACTAGTGGCAGATTGGTGCTGATGGGATTTGAATTTGTGATCTGATCCAGAGCCCAATTTCCTTAAGCACTGAACTATACACTCGGTGGGGGAGGTGGCAGCTCTATGGTTAAGGCGTTGACCTCTGGACCAGAGGATCGCAAGTTCAATCCCACTCCCACCTCCCACCAAGCTGCCACTATTGGGCCATTGAGCAAGGCCCTTAACCCTCAGTTGCTCTGGGTAAGGGCATCTACCAAATGGCGTAAATGTACACATAGTTGAGTACCCCCGTCGAGCCTGTGATGTATCTGATTAGTTTTTTCCCCTTTCCATTGATTTACATGACGAAGATATGAAAACCAAAAAGATCAATTTTCCCAGCAGTCTTTTAACATGGAACAGGCCAACTTCACCATTCAGTCATTAAAGGACTGCAAAACAACCGTGAGTCTCCTTCATCTCAATTCTCTGTCAATTCTCTTCATTCATCATCGACTTGTAGCGTTTAATGTTTAAACGAAAACCCGATGTGCTTGTAGGTCGAGGCGATGAAGATCGGCGCGAAAGAAATGAAAAAAGCCTATCAGCAAGTGAAGACCGATCAGATCGAAGTATAACGCAGTCTACACTATTTCTGACATAAATAGAACAATCAGAGTTTGCATGTATGTACAGTATAACCTTTTAGCAGTGTTGGGGAGTATCTGGTTACATGTAATTTCATTACAAAATAAATGTAACAGCAATTCGTTACAGTTACGGGGGGTGTGTCATTAAATTACAGTGACTTATGAAAATGTTAAATAGGGTTAGACTACTGCTGTCGTTCTCAAATAGTGGGGCTGAAAAATGTCGTACTGGAATAAAGTATCATTGCACATCCACTACAGTAGGTGGCAGTGGCGCTCTCAGTCTCGGAGTACGCTCAGGGAGTAACATGATGGAAAAACACTGCAAAGCGTAACAAGCACGTACCACAACCACCCCCATCCTTTTCATCTAGAAAAATACTATTGTCAACATTTTTCCTTAGAACGTTAACTTAAAGTGCCACCTAGTGGACAAATCAAAGTAAGTCATCAAATGTAATTGTAATGTAAAAAGTAATTGAAAAGATATACGACTTATTAAATAGGGTCGTTTGTAATCTGTAATCTATTCCATTTCCAAAGTAACCTTCCCAACACTGCCTTTGAACCCAAGCTTACTGTAAAAGCATCATCATTGTACTCATACTTGGCTCTAAGGACTTGCAGGACCAGCTTGAGGATATGATAGAGGACGCCAATGAAGTCCAGGACGCTCTGAGTCGCAGCTACGGTACACCGGACATCGACGAGGATGAACTGGAAGCAGGTAGGAGGCGCATACGTTGTGTGTGTGTGTGTGTGTGTGTGTGTGTGTGTGTGTGTGTGTGTGTGTGTGTGTGAGAATCACCAGGTGATAATCTTATAATCTTCGATTATACAGCTCTGCTGTTGTGCTTCAGAGCTAGATGCCCTCGGAGATGAGTTACTGCTGGACGATGACAGCTCCTATCTGGACGAAGCCTCGTCTGCACCTTCAATCCCTGAGGGCATGCCCGGCGACAGAAAAACAAATAAGGTTATATTACTCAGTTATTCCATCTCTCCCTTTGTTTTACTATAGTATCATTTTACACAGTCTATGGAAAGATTTCCCATTGACCAACTTCTGTATAAATTCAGGCCCGTCTGTTTAAAAGTCTTTTCTTTTTTTTTTACGGTTCCTCAGGAGGAGACGCTGGTGGATGAGTTTGGATTGCCTAAGATTCCTGCCACATAGTAAACGCGGCAGGACCGAAAACCCAGTCGGTATTTTTGTACATTTGAGGGACGGCTTTCCCATGGAAGACTACCGGAAGGAGTTAATGAAGCACGTGGCCTTGTAAATTCTCATTTGTTCCCATTAATATATTGTTTAATAGTCTATATATTTTTCATAAACATTTTTTGGGGGGGGATAAATAATACTAAAATAATACCAGCATCAGTATTGTGGTTTCACTGAATAAAGAATGTCGCTGAACAATACACAACAATTACAACATGGTGCTCAGTTGTGTATTTTACAAATGCAGATTCTTATTTAGGGCTCATGATTGGCTCATTTGAACTTCTTTACCGATACAGAGAAAAACATCCTCACAACGCAAATATGTGTTACTTTTTCTTATGTCTATTTCCGAGGCTTCACATGGAAGTGCAACAGGTGGAGTTTACATGTTCTCCCCGTGCCTCAGGGTTTTTTTTCCCGGGTTCTCCGGTTTCCCCCCCGGTCCAAAAACATGCACGATAGGTTGATTGGCACCTTGGGAATATTGTCCCTAGTGTATGAATGTGTGAGTGTGAATGTGAGAGTGTGTGTGTGTGTCCTGTGATGGGTTGGCATTCCATCCAGGGTGTATCCTGCCTTAATGCAGATAGACGCCTGAGATAGGCACAGGATCCCCGTGACCCGAGGGAAGATCGGATAAAGCGGTAGAAGATGAATGAATGAATGAAGAAACAAGCAGCACTCCTGCCACTTTCTCTTCTCCACTTTCATTCCCCTTCTCTCCAGACTCTTCTCAATCTGCTCCCTACTTTCAATACAAATTACATCATCAGCAAACATCATAGTCCATGGAGACTCCTGTCAGACTGTCAACCTGTCCATCAAACAGGAAACGGCCCAGAGACGATCCTTGATGCAATCCCACCTCCACCTCGAACCATTCTGTCCTTCTTACTGCATGCGTCACACTGTCCTCACACATGTCCTGCACCACGCTCACATGCTTTCTCTACTACACCTGACTTCCTCAAACAATACCTCACACAATACAACTCATTAGGACCTTCACTACACTTCCCCACCAACATCCTCAAAGCAAATATTGCATCCGTAGTGCTTCCACTCAGGAGTTTTCCACAAAACTCCACTTCCCTCTCTCCTAAACATCTCCACATCAATGTCATCCGGTCCAACCTGTGACCCATGAACACCTCTGGCTTCTCATTCAGGGTGTATTCCTTGTTCA
>JACRUU010000017.1:16946689-16971689 GCA_030449085.1 Kryptopterus vitreolus | reverse complement strand
TGATTTTCACAGTTATGGATCAAACTTTCGCTTTTTCAGAAGTTCGTTCAATAGTAGAGCTATTATAGAGCTACGCAATAAAAACAACCTAATGGGTTGAAGAAAAAAATAGCACCCAACGTCTCCAATCCATAAACCATAATCCCACTCCATCCTCTCAGCTCAAATACCAATCCTAATACTCGTTCCAGATTTTATTTTTCAATATTTTTTATTTGATTTTTTCTTCCAGACCGTACCTGAAAATTTTGGCGACTGTCGGATGAAGAAAAAAGGACTTGTAAAAACTGTACAGGTATTTTTATTGATTTATTTTGATTGAAACCACGTTCGATCAGCAATTATTTGATTTTACATTCTAATTTGTATCTTTCTTTCCCCTTCCCCCACACAGGGCTTCCTTGCTCAGTGCGATAAGATTGAAGCCGGCATATCCGATCATCTGGCAAAGATCCAGAACAAAAATCTAGCCCTGTCTGACTAGAACGAAGTAAACCGTTATTCATATTTGCTCCGTGAGCGAATAAGGAACAATCCCACTGAGCTTCAATAGTGGAGCAGGTTCAGTCGTGTGTATTTAAGTATCCGTCCTTCAAAAGGGCAGTGTAAAAAGCTGCCAACGGTAATCTGGAAGGTGCAAAATTGTCGAAAACCTCTCTTGCTCTCTATGGTGTCTATAAGACCTGTGGGTAAGGACTCAGTACTTTTGTAACCCTTTTAATGGCGAGGTAATTCAGGGGTTTCATTTGGTTAAAAGGGGGATGCAAACAAAAAATACGGTGCTTCAATTCTAACTTCTGAGCCGCTGTTTTCGTCGGCTCGTCACTGAGAATCGACAGAAACTGACCTTTAAAATCGAACCTACCCCAGGAAAACGGAGAGCAAAACAATTATTGTTGCTATAGCAATGGATCCTGAGCAAGCAGTGAACATTGTCGCAGGATTATTACGCTTATCAATATCCCTCTGCTTTACGGCCGCCGTTATAATGTCGTGTGTGTGTGTGTGTGTGTGTGTGTGTACACAGCTTGTACTGTAATAAATTTGCTGTTGTGTAGGAATTCCATCACTACAAAGGGTGTAACGTCAATTGATGGGAATTCCAAAAAAAAATCAAATCGACATGTTTGTGTAAGTTATTTTGCCGCCGGCAATAAAACGTTTTTTTTTGTTTGTTTTTGGAATGGTGCCATGAAAATGAATCAACAATCAATATTACACCTTTTAACAACACTCTTAATACGGAAGCTTTTTTTTTTTTTTAGCCCCCAAATAACTTGTAGTGAAAATCTATCCCGAATGTATTGCATTATTCATGCGTACATTTTCCTGTCTGGTTTTCCTCTGGGTCCTGCAGGTTTTTTTTTCTTCCAGCCTTCCTAAACATCATCTATGGGTTTTGTGAATTGGTCTATGCTAGCTGTTTGTGTATCCACTAAGTGCCCTGTGGTGGACTGCTGTCCAGGCGTCCTCACGGCAAGTATATACATCGACAGGGTAAACACGATCCAGAAAAAAAACCGACGAATTCACATTTCTCGTCATCTCGTATTACACATGTTGAAATGTGTCATGTGTGTGATTAGGTTTTGAAAATATGTCAAAGAATACACTGAAAATATTCACAGACATTTATTGATTGTGTGAAAGGAAGCTATTAATAAATAAATAGACCTAATCAATAATAATAGTTTATTTTGACTATGTAGGAAACGCTGTTTGCTCTTAATTTGCACATTCAAACTATATACAGAATATACAGTCGTATAAGAAGTGCTCATAATGTAATGCATGATTGATGAAAGTCACAACACAAAAGGGCATTTACATGCCGTAAATATAAATAAGGATGAGCGATGGATATAATTTATTCTATTAGTGTTATTAAAATATCCCTGCTTTGTTTCAATACAATATGTATCAAGTTGCTACACAAAACAGGGGGGTTGCAGGTTCTTTGGGATATTTGTAGTCTTTTAACATTTTCAAAGGTATCTGTAATTTAATTATACGTTTTTTCCTCGGTTACTAACGAATTACTGTTACTCTTAGTTTGTAATTGAATTACGTAATACCGTTACACGTAACTACTCACTACCCAACCCCTGTCTGTGTGTGTGTGTGTGTGTGTGTGTGTATGTATATATATATATATATATATATATATATATATATATATATATATACACATATATATCATAGATATATATATATATATATGCATATAATGTATGCATGTATGTATACACACACACATATTACCCTATATATATATATATATATATATATATAGAGAGAGAGAGAGAGAGAGATTTTGGGCTGTTAATAGATTCAACTATTTCATCGCGATTAATCACAGGATTGCCATGAGTTAAAACATTAATTGTTAACATTATTTTTATTACATTGTTAACTTGAATTCTCAAAATCGACCCCTTTAATGCAATTATTAATTATTTAATATTTATTTTACGTGGCTAACTTAAGAATTCTGCTCCGTTGCTTTTCCATATTAACTGGTGATAAATGCGCATTATCTATCTATCGATATATATATATATATATATATATATATATATATATATATATATATATATATATATATATATACACACACACACACACACACGTTAAGAATGTCTTATGTATGGCTTATAAACTGGTGATCTCGCCTGTGTTCTCTTAAAGGCCCCTACACCGTCGACCCAATCTGGCAACCCTGTATGCGACTGTCCCCCCTGCGGGCTAAATTTAACGCTCCGCTCGCCATACAAGGTCGCGCTGCGCTCCGCCGAGTCTTCAGCATTATTTTTGGCCTCTGCGCTCCCGCACTCCGCTCCGCCGCCCCGCACCGCCGCTTTGCCCGGAATTCTGCCCACTTTCGGAGTCGAGTCCCTTCTATCTGACTATATTTTGATTTCCTCCCCCTGCAGAAAAAAACAACAAAAAACAAACACAATCGGAGTTTGGTAAGAATCTGCATTTTTTTTTGCATTTTCCTTGCAATGTCTACTTTCTGTGTTTTGAATAATCAATGAACGTTGTCTTCCTTGCTGTATGTCCTCTCCTAAAGTATTTTTTCTTCAATGTAAAATTTCTGGTGTAATAGCATCGCTTTAATATTCCTCATACTCCAATTAAGCTTACATTTAATCCCTCAAATTCTGCATGGCTAGAACTGCCAATATGTCTAGTGGCAACCGGTTATTGTGGATATATAATATTTTACTGGTATCATCATGTACCAGTGATATATGAGAATGTATTTAAAACGACCTCCTTTCAAAACTTGGTGAATGAACACCGCTGTGTAAACCCTACTGTCCCTATGTGCCTATTGCTGTAACAGGTTATTTACACATAATGCGTCTGGCATTTTGTCCAAACTTTTTTTTCCAACCACTTTTTGACTCGTTCCCGCCCCGAATTTGCGCCGGAACAGCGAGCGCACCCACAAAAACGACAAAAATCGAGGGGGGAAGCAGGCCTACGGGAGATTCACAAGTCGTCCTACAAGTCAGTCGGCGGATCCAGTCAGGATGTCGGGAGCCGTACAAGTGCAGCAGCAGGAGGAGGAGCAGCAGAAGAATCTGGAGACTCGCTATGAAAGCGGTTACCACCAAAGCTCTCTGTCGTCCTTTAGCCACCAGTCTTACACGGCCCACATGAGCAGCGTAGGGTAAGAAGAGCCACGGCGTCCCCCTCTTCCCTGACGTGTGGTAGAAAAATCACCCCTGCTGCTTTGATCATCCTGCTGCTTTGACTCTAAGCCTAGAGGCCTCACGCGCTTCCGTAATCCTAATAACGCTTCATCTTCCTAACTCATCCTGACCCCGGACGGGCGCATACACACAAGACGTCACGTCTTGTATGATGTTTGAGTTACGGCCTAATAAACGTTACAAGAAGCTCGTTTTGTTGCCTAACCAAGTAACACTTTTTATGCTGAATGACTCTCTCAGTGGAAAAGTGCAAAGATTTGACCTGCTGAAGATTCCGTGTATATGTATGGATGAGTATTTTGACTCCAGGTGTAATGTCCAGATAGCGTCTGTTGGTTAAGATGGCAGGAACACACTTATTTATATGTAGTTTTTAATAATAGTTATTATTATTATTAATATTATTATCATAAACAGTGTACATTTTTAATGTAGAGGTGATGACGACAGCGGCTTAGTGGTTAGCACGTTCGCCTCACACCGCCAGGGTCCGGGTTCGATTCCCATCTCGGCCATGTGTGTGTGGAGTTTGCATGATCTAGATACGCACAGACTCCCCATGACCCGAGGGAAGATCGGATAAAGCGGTAGAAGATGAATGAATGAAGGTGACGACGACAAGGAACGATCTGTTGAGAGAAAAAAAAACACTTATGACATTTGCTAGAAACCCTAATCCAGTGCAAATCATCTCATTTATACATCTGAGCAGCTATGGGTTTTTAAGAGCCTTGCTTAGGGGCCCAGGAGTCACAACTTGAACCTTCAGAGCCAACATCCAGTGCCTTAAACACTAAGATACCACCAGACCCAAAAGCATTGATTTTGGGTGGCATTGGAGAGCGGGATAATAATCCATTACCCATAAACAACTGTATACTCTGAAGTATACAGTAGGGAGGTGGTGGCTGAGTGGTTAAGGTGTTGGCCTACAGATCGCAAGGTTGCAGGTTCAAATCCCACCACCACCACCACCAAGCTGCCACTAGTGGGCCCTTGAGCAAGGCCCTTAACCCTCAATTGCTCAGTTGTAAGTCGCTCTGGATAAGGGCGTCTGCCAAATGCCATAAATGTAAATGGTTCAGTGTTACAGTGTTTTGAATTCAGGAGCACCCATGTGACCTCGATAGGTGAGAAGAACTGTATCTAAACCAGGGGTGGGTAGATTACGGCCCATTGGTGCTTTTTTTTTTTTAAGATTGGTAAAGAATTGTCCAGATCAAACTATATCATGATTATGACTGCATTCATTTGACCTTATCCTGTAATACCTGACGTTCCACCAGGTGGCGCATTAGACGCTGTGCAACATTGAGTGTTAACATTAACGCCTTTTATATGTTTTATATTTGAAATGGCATGTTGGTGCTAGCCTGACCCGTCTGTCAAAAAAAGTCAGTGTGGCCCCTGAACCAAAAAGTTTGCGCCCCCCCTTCCCCCCGGATCTAAACTGTACTAGGTAGTATAGGGGAAATCTCCAGGGTTATACTTTTCATAACAGTTGTAGGATTGTGTTCGTATTGACTTTGCGTACTTTGTACGTACGTACGTTCACACGACGATATCCCCGGTTGTGCATCATATCCTGAGAGATCATTCAGCGATAAATGATCTCTCAGGATATGATGCACAACCGAAACAGACGGGAAAGCAGCGCTTTTACCGGGTTGTCGTGTGAACGCGCGATATCATTGGTCGGATCTATATAACTGTCAAATCAGGCTTTTTCCGAGATTTATACGTATATAATTGTATTTTGTCGCTTTTCACTTGCTAGTAGCTTTGGGTGAAATCGTCCTCCAAATGTCTTCCTGCGATAAATAATCCGATTTTGTTCTGCGAGCTGACCGTCGATCTTGGTGACCCGGCTTGAGCGAGGAAATCGAACCTCTCTGCTGTTAAAGAGCCAAGGCTATTAATGTGTCCCATGGCTATTTGTGGCTCATGAGAGAGGGAAATGTAGACGCTCAGGATCCCTGTTACTGTACCCTGGTACTACCACTGTAGAGCCAGTAGAAAATTCAGGAAATGTATAATATTGAGAAGCCGCAAAAAAAGTGAGATTTATTGGCTTGCGTGACAGTAACGCGTACGGCCACGCTAAATTCTCGGAAACCTTTTCGTTTTATTCTATTCTTTTATATTAAACCTGCTTGTAATGTTTTTTTTTTTTTTATTTATCAGAGTTCATTTAATCCAGGATCATTTGTCTTCAGGACAAGATTACACAAACCATTCCCCATGTAAAAGCCATCGCTAAAACCTGCGTCTGCAACGCTTTTTACGGCAGACGCTGGAAATAAATACAGTATGAATGGCTGCGATTCCTCTCGGTAATAAGGTTAATGCCGAAAGCCCGTGTAGTCCAGGGATAAATTACCACACCGATAAGGATGAACGACAAATCTCCCCGGATAGCAAACGTTCTTTGGGCGCCGCCGGCTTCGGTTTATCTAGCAAGTCAACAACAGGACGTGTGCAATGCCGCTGGCAGGTGGGAATATGTGACGGGACTATTTACATGCCTTCAGGTTTATCTCCTGCTGATCCAGACTGTTTATTTTATTCAGCACAACATCCCTTTGTGCCTGACCCGTAGACTTTAAACGAGTAGGAATATTCAATTTAGCCTAGATTGCTTGCATTCCCCTAGATTTGGAAATGCTGGTGATAATTAGCAAAAAAAGAAAAAAATGATATACAATGCAATGGATTGAAGGCGAGTAGAAAGAACAACGACAGTCATGAACTAAAATGGAAACAGTCGGATTTATCTGGGTTTATTTTCACTCGTGGTGTTCCTGAATATTCAGTTTTCATAGCCCATGAGCTCTCCTTAAGATTCTCACTTAATGGGTGGCATGGGTCCTGGGTCAGGGGTTTGATTCCCACCTCCGCCATATGTGTGTGTGTGTGTGTGTGTGTGTGGAGTTTTCTCCGGTTTCCTCCAGTCCAAAACCATTTCCCTTAGGTTGATTGGCACCTTGGCACTTGACTTGAACTTGAAAATTGTCCCTAGTGTGCGAGTGTGAGTGTGTATGTCCGCCCTGCAATACAGGATGTGTCCTGCCTAAAAGACACCTGAGATAGGCACAGGTTCCTCTGAGACCCGAGAAAGTCGGACGGATAAAGCGATAGAAGATAGAATGAATGAAGATAGAATGAGCGATAAGCGATAGAATGAATGAATGCTCACTTAATGTAAATATTATGGGTTTTTATTGTCTTTTTTTATTGTAGAATATAAGAATTGCGTTCACAAATTTCAACTGTAATGTTGTAACTGCAAGGGCACGGTGGTTTAGTGGTTAGCACGTCCGCCTCAGGTTCCGGGTTCGATTCCCGTCCCGGCCATGTGTGTGTGGAGTTTGCATGTTCTCCCCGTGCCTCAGGGGGGTTTTTCTCCGGGTTCTCCGGTTTCCTCCCGGTCCAAAAACATGCACGTTAGATTGATTGACACCTTGGAAAAATTGTCTCTAAGGTATGAATGTGTGTGTGAGTGAGTGTGTGTGTGTCCTGTGATGGGTTGGCATTCCATCCAGGGTGTATCCTGCCTTAATGCCCATAGACGCCTGAGATAGGCACAGACTCCCCGTGACCCGAGGGAAGATCGGATAAAGAGGTAGAAGATGAATGAATGAATGAATGTTGTAACCGCAGGTATTAAATGTATCAATAACGTCAAAGAAACAAAAACAAATCCGTAAAAAAAAAAACAGACACAATAAATGCACCTGAGTGGAGCTGAATTGCTGCGTTAGTGGAGGATTCCGTGTTTACTCAACATTTTGTTCCTTCGTCCTGATGATGATCAGTATTCCGAATTTTTAGTTCAGTTAAAAAGAGGCCAGTGTATTGTCATTTTCGGATAAATCGGATAAATATACTTTTGTCCAGTAGATCAGTATTTGTTTACGCTTTGCTGTATAGATTTGCTTATAATGCGACATTAAAAGCTATAAAGGCTATAAACCAGTGTGCGATCAACATTGTTTAAGCTTTAACTAACACACTAAACCAGACCATCATGATTACATACACATTAACAATTCCATACCATGGGAACTTGGGTTATATACCGCTCGCTCGACTGTGTCTCTGGCATGACTGCTGGTGGTTCTTGTGCAGGATGCAGACTTCCAGTAAAAAGCAGGAGAAGAAACTGAGCTCCATGTCCAGGTTCGCATCTGAGGCGTTTATTAATCAGAATAATACACTGACGCAATCACCCTTGATTTATTTCTTTCTTTTTTCTCCCCTTCTTGCCTTCTGTTGGCTTTTCTTTAGGGTGCAGACGAAGAAGAAGCAGGAGCAGAAACTGGCCTCCGTCTCCAGGTTCATAAGCGATGCCGCGATGCCGTTCACAGGAACGTCAGCGATTGGACGTTAACACGACGTTGTTGTTTCTTTAGGGAGAAGTCTTCCACTAAGACTCAAGAGGAAAAAAAGGCTTACTACAGCAAGAAGCATAAGTGTGCCTGCCTGGCACTCGATAAAGAGGAGAGCGTCGTTGGATACGTGGTGCCTGTTTTTAGAAGCAGGTGACTTTGTTTCAGCGCAGAATGCTGGTGAAAAGAGAGCAAACGAAAAAACAAATCTCATCTGTCTCATAAATCATACCTTTTTTTCCCATATGTTCATCAGTTGTTTAGCCACACAGGACCTGATGGAGAGCCAGGAGGAGGTGAAGGAGGAGGGTCTGGGTTATGTGGTCATGAGAAACCTCTTCTCCAGAGACGCCGATTACCAGATGAAGCTGGTGAAGAAGAGCCGCAGCACGAGCATGCGGGAGTCTGCCGAAAAACTGTCCCTTACCAAGAAGGTTGTGCATCTCTAGCTTTCCTCTCCTCTCCTTTCTGGTCTTTTCCTCTCCTCTCCTTTCTTTTCCATTCCATTTATGTCCTTTCCTTTCCTTTCTGTTCTTTTCCTTTCTTCTCCCTTCCTTTCCTTTCCTTTTATGTCCTTTCCTTAGGGGAACTTTCTTTTCTTTTTTCTGGAAGGGTTCCTTTTGGGAGGGAAGGGCCTTTAGGTTCTTTTGCGGCCGGGCCAGGGGAGGGCGGGCCGGGCGGGATCAGCGCCGGGGCCGGGCGGGGCCAGGGTCGGGAATGGGGGAGAGGGGGGAGGGAGGGGTTCTCTCTCTTCCTCGGGAAGACCCTTCCCGGGGAATTCCCTTTCCTTTCCATTTATGTTCTTTCCTTTCTTTTCCTTTCTTTTCTTTTCCTCCCCTCTCCCTTCCTTTCCCTTCCCTTCCTCTCCCTTCCTTCCCTTTCCATTTATCTCCTTTCCTTTCCTTTCTGTTCATTTCCTTTTCATCCTATTCCTTTTCTTTCTGTTCCATTTCCTTTCCATTTATTTTCCTTTCTTTTTCTTTTCTTTCTTTTCTTTTCCGTTCTGTTCTTTTCCTCCCCTCTCCCTTCCTTTCCCTTCTTTTCTTCTCCCTTCCTTCCCTTTCCATTTATGTCCTTTCCTTTCCTTTCGGTTCCTGCCTTCTCCTTTCCATTCTTTTCTTTTCCTTTCTGTTCCTTTTCTTTCCATTTATGTCCTTTCCTTTCTTTTCCTTTCTGTTCTTTTCCTCTCCTCTCCCTTGCTTTCCTTTCCTTTCCATTTATGTCCTTTCCTTTCTTCCTGTCCTTTCTTTTTCTGCTCTTTTCTTTTGCTTGCTTTCCTTTCCCTTCCTCTCCCTTTCCTTTCCCTTCCATTGATGTGCTTTCCTTTCTGTTCCTTTTCTTTTCTTTCTTTTGCTCTCGCTCTTCCCTTCCATTCCTTTCTTTTATTTTCCTTTCCTTTCCATGTATTTCCTTTCCTTTCTTTCCCTTCCTTGTCCTTTCTGTTCCTGTCCTTTCCTTTTCTTCTCTTTTCTTTTGCTTCCTCTCCTTTCCATTTATTTCCGTTCCATTCTTCATTTTTTCTTTTCTTTTCTTTTGCCTTCCTTTCCCTTCCTTTCACTACCTGTCATTTCCTTCCTCCTTTTTCTCCCTTATCTCTCCTTTTCCTGGTCATTCATTCATCTTTACTCTTTTTTTCCGTTCAGGACAGAAATAATGAATGTAAATGAATCTTTTTGGACCGCAATGTGCTTCAGAAAATTGCACATTATACTGATTCAGTTGGTTAGAAATCAGATACCAGCTGTCCAAATGTTCACAATCTTCCTCCTCCACAGTCAGAATGAAAATATAATTACAGTTTGACTTTTTCCCCTTTTTTATACAGAATAACCTGCTTTTTCATTAAAAAAACAAAAATCACGCCTGTAGTGTTCTGATGTGCAGTATAAACACTTAGTTACAAATATAGTCATTGCTTTCTAGTACAGAGAAACTTTATTATAGCAGTGTAGGTTATTTCAGTACAATGTAGTGTAGAAGTGATGACCCAGGCGTCCCTTTATCCTGTTACAGATTCAGGAAAAGCACGAGTTCCAGAGGAAACTGAACACAGACAGTCTGACTCATCCTCCCGAGTTCGTCGTGAAGCCGCGCGGTCAGACCGTGTGGGAGGGGAAGAGTGTGACTCTACACTGCACTGTGGCTGGCTGGCCCAAACCCCGCGTGGCCTGGTGAGGCCTTCTGTTCCGTGTTTATTGTTTACGATGATCGTTCTGCCCCAGGCATTACTATTTGTGAATGGAAGAGCAAGAAGAGATGCTCTGAAAGATGTAGTTCTTATAGATGAAAAGTTCTAATAAAAATGTATGTCATTAAGCTCACCTTTCATCTTACAGATAATATCTTTATTTTTATATATATATATATATGTGTGTGTGTGTGTATATATATATATAATTGTTAAAATTAATTAATCCTCAGGACCTCATAATGACAAGTGAAAATAGAATTATATAAATGGCTTTTAATGTTTTATTTCATTAACGACTGAAAGGTCACATAAATATTCAGAGCCTTTGCAACACTCGTGCCTCCGAATTCTCAGAGTAAAGATCCATGTTAAAGGAACCACTTGGAGACATGACTGTTTTGCAGAGCACTGATCTGGGGAATTCTAAAATACATGTTGAGTCCAGTGGCCTCTAGAATTGGAAGAATTGGACTCATTCAACTAAGACTTTTCCACGAACTGTTTAGGATTCATTTCTTAACGTTATTTCTGGAGGAGACCAAACACCATTCGAACAGTGGTTGCATGGTGGGGGCAGCGTCATGCTGCTGGGATGCTGTTGTATGCTGTTTTCATGCTGCAGGGACAAGGCAACCGGTAGAGGTTAAGGGTAAATAACACAAGTAGCTGTCCACTGATCGTCCCCGTCCAACTTGACTTCTCCTGAGAGGATTTGCGAAGAAGTGTGAATGTCATAAAAATCACCTCATCCAGATGTGCAACATTTATTTCATTGTACCCAAAAAAGACTTGAAGCTAAGTCGGACATTTCTAGAATTCGTGTTTCCGCTTTGTCATTACAGGGTGCCAACAATAGTATCAGGGTGCAACACAACACAATTTCGTAAAAGTTAAGAAGGTTTGAATGTTTTCAGATGCACTGAGGTTAGCCAAGAGGTTTTTATTGTATAATGCAATTATTGTATATAATGCAACGTGCATAAAATTGATTAGACCTGAATATTTCTTTAGAAACATTTCTTTCCCTATTTGACTGACTGCCCCCCCCCTTCCTTTCCCCCCTGTGATCAGGTACAAAAATAATGTGCTCATCGATGCCAAGGCTCACACCGAGAAGTACACGTCGGAAAGCAACTATAACATGCACTCTCTGGAGATTAAAAAGTAAGACGTTTTTGACATGGAATCATTGCTACAACATTTTATTGTGTTTGCTTTTCTTCTGTGTAAATACACATTATGACTTTCAAGCTACTCCGGTGTCAGAATGAATACTCGTGCTTGGGCGGATGCCTTTGTTGTGAGTAATAATGCCATTCCTGTTTGCGTTACAGCTGTGATTTCAGCGACACGGCTGAATATCGCATCTCGGCTCTCAACGTGAAAGGCGAGAGCTCTGCCTTTGCTTCGGTCATCATTAAAAGTAGGTGCACACATCTTCTAGTGTATTAGTTTCCTGGATTTATCAGGACAAAGAGCACTTCAGGAAGATCAAATGCTCTGTATTGGTTTTAGGAATGACCTGAATAATAGTAAATGGTGACAGGCGTTTCAATGCTATATTCTGTAGGTTAATTTCTTTGAGTTAGTTTATGAAACTGCTAATGCAACTGGCTAATATCTTAAAAATTACATAAAGCAAAACAATGATTGACAATCAATATATACTGTAAGCAAATGAAGATTATCCTCCCACATACATAAACTGGGAGGGGGTGTGGCTCAGTGGTCTAAGGCGCTGGGCTGCTGATCGGAAGATCCGGGTTCGAGCCCCGGTATGGCCAAGCTGCCGCCCTTGGGTCCTTGAGCAAGACCCTTAACCCTCTGTGCTCCAGGGGCGCCGTATCATGGCCTGACCCTGCGCTCTGACCCCAGCTACCAACATCAAGCTGGGATATGCGAAGAAAAGAATTTCACTGTGCTGTAATGTATATGTGACAAATAAATGATATTATTATAAAACATGATGGATCAGTTACTGTTAAAAGCTCTTAAGCATTAATAAACTACCTGGCAACCCCGTCCATGAGTTATTTCTGCTTAAGGTTCCAGGAATAGTCTCTGGCTCTACCATGACCCAGACCAGGATGAAGCTTTATAGATTATTCATCTTCTTCTACCGCATTCTCCGATCTTCCCTCGGGTCACGGGGAGTCTGTGCCTATCTCAGGCGTCTATGGGCATTAAGGCAGGATACACCCTGGGTGGAATGCCAACCCATCACAGGGCACACACACACACACACTCACACACTAGGGACAATTTTCCAAGGTGCCAATCAACCTACCGTTCATGTTTTTGGACCGGGGGAGGAAACCGTAGAAAAACCTCCTGAGGCACGGGGACAACATGCAAACTCCACACACACATGGCCGAGACGGGAATCGAACCCGGATCCTATATAGAATTTATATAGGTAAATATAGGTAATAGGTATTTATGTAGGACTTGTATATTTCATTTGTGTTTTGAGTGAGCTGTAAATGCATTGCATATTGGATCATGTCGATACCCAAATAAATCATTATTTACCGTACTGGCACCAATCTTGTTTTCTCCTGAAATATGCTGAATGGAGGCAGTGTGAAGGAGGCAGGGATTTGAGTGAAGTATATTTGGAGTGAACGGCCAACTGACACCTACTCAGACTCTATTTTAGGCCTTTTAGTGCTGTTCTGTCAGAGTTCACTCGGGTCTCCTTGCAGAATAATTCAGTGAGGTAGATTCATACGAACAGTCTTTTAATATTATAAACAAACCCAAACCAGAAGAATATAGAGTATATCATTTGAAATGTTTGTAAGCACTTGGTCTTGTTTTTGTGAGACACATTTCTATTTATTTTTAACATGTATGAAAATGTACTCGAGATTGATTCCCGACTCAGCCGTGTGTGTGGAGTTTGCATGTTCTTCCCGTGCCTCAGAGGGTTTTTTCTCCGGGTTCTCCGGTTTCCTCCCTCCCGGTCCAAAAACATGCACGGTAGGTTGATTGGCACCTTGGAAAATTGTCACTAGTGTATGAATGTGTGTGTGTGTGTGTGTGTGTGTGTGTGTGTGTCCTGCGACGGGTTGGCATTCCATCCAGGGTGTATCCTGCCTTAATGCCCATAGACGCCTGAGATAGGCACAGACTCCCCCTGACCCGAGGGAAGATCGGATATAGCTGTAGAAGATGAATGAATTAGGATAGATATATATATATATATATATATATATATATATATATATATATATATATATATATATATATATATATATATAAATAAAATTTATCGTCATTCATCAAAATTGAGTGAGTATAAAGTAGCTTTAAAACTTTTTGTTAAAAGCTTTAGGCGGATTCTATCAGATGTTTGTAATCTACCGAACCAGCATTGATTATTTATTTATTTATTTTATCCATTGATAGGGTACACAATACACTTTTGTGCGTCACTCTGTATAAGGACGTTCGCTAAATGCCGCAAATGGAAAACGCACAGTCCGCCATGTTAAAGTGAATGAGAGCGGGTTATTCGTCCATCTGACGTCTTTTTGGCTCTTGTCTCTTGCAGGATTTAAAGACGATGAAGTCTCTGAAAGACCCCGTAAGTTTCCAGAACATCCGCATTTTGTTCGATTTAATCAAACCCAGCTTTCCGTTAAAAAAAACTAAAAAAAACGTTCCTCTTCCTCCGCTAAGATGCTTTCAGTCCTGAATATGGCGTCACCTTCAAGACCACCATTATTGATAAGTTTGGAGTGGCTTTCGGCCATGAAGGCGAGACCTTGAGTTTGGGCTGCACCGTCATCGTCTATCCCGCTGTGAAACGCTATCAGCCTGAGGTGCTCTGGTACAGGAATGGTGAGTAGTAACTCAGCATAGGAACATATTAATTGTACCTTCCATTATATCTTATTACCGTCAGAGAAATGTCAATCAGCCGTAATCGTGCATATCTATAATGCACTGAATTACTCTCACTACACCTCATAAAAGGTCACAGATAGCTTTTTCATAATTGAAGATAATATGAGTCTCACAAAATGGCATTATATTTTGTGTCTATAATTGAAATTGCTAATTTATTGAAGTGTGGACAATTGTAACCTGAGAAATCATCAGGATACAAGTTTAACAGGATATAAACAGTTTTTATGTCGGGTATTTCAAATGAAAAGCACTTTTTCTTGTATAAATCTATATAAAAGACAGATCAGACCCCCAGAGTAGGTAATTCTGTGTAATGGATAAGTATGTTCTTAGGTCTAACATGTATATTCAGTCCCTGTGTGGCTCTTCTCAGTTTAATCATACATTTTCTTATTCAAACTAGGTGCGCTTCTGGAACCATCCAGATGGGTGCAGATGCAGTGGAGTGGCCAGCGTGCCACGCTTACCCTCATCCACCTCAACAAAGAGGACGAAGGACTTTACACTCTGCGCATCAACACCAAGTCAGGCTTCGACTCTCACTCTGCCTTTGTGTTCGTCCAAGGTGACGTTTACGAACACTCTGCATTGAACACAACACTTTATAGGGCTTCGGGTTATTTATGTTACTTCTAAAGAAATTTGGGGAATCTATTCTCGACTGGAGTCATTATTTTTCCGCCGACTTTTTAATTCTACATTTTAAAAATATTTCATTTCGGCTCCTTTTCATTCCGGCTTGTCATAGATTAAAAAAAACAAACAAACAAATAACCCCATCCGGATAGAGCGAATGTGATGAGATATAAACATATACCATTCCGACACCCTATTGGTTTTGTACGCGATCTGTCGCACCTGCACACGACACAAATCACCTCACACTCCAGCAAGGACATCACCAGTGTTGGGGGTCGTTACATAAAACAGCTTATTTCTTAAAAGTGATTATTTCTCCACTACTGGCTCATTTATCAAACGGGTGCTCGTTTTCTCTTCGTCCTCCGCAAATGAAGCTACAGTTCGGTAGAGAGAGAGAGAGAGAGACGTATGAATAAATTAGCCCGGCTTAAACTTTTGTCCTCAATGGCAATTTTTTCGATACTTTTTAAACCCTACTATCTATACTTCTCATGAGTGTGAATACTTTTTACACCAATGGATGAAATTAGTGAAATTAGCTAGAAGCTCCAATATATATATATATATATATATATATATATATATATATATATATATATATATATATATATATATAGCTATAGCTAAAATTATTACATATAAATGCTAACTGAGTCAGTTATCTTCAATAATTACCTAGTCAGACTGATATAGTTACTATTTTTACTATATAATATTTTATTTTATAACTATATAAAGTTATAAACTTTATAATATAAAAATGTTTTTTGCAGCTGCATTTGTTAAACCAGCTCTTTCTTTACAGATACTAGTCACTTAAAAAATATTTCATTGTTTTGGGATAAACATGCTTTTCTAATGTTGGGTTTAAGCAGAAAGTTGTTCTTTATATATATATATATATATATATATATATATATATATATATATATATATATATATATATATATATATATTCTCAGAATCAATATTATTTAATGTATCATTGTTATAGAATAGAATAGTTGAAATCTAAGCAGATTAATGTCATTTCAATGGGGGAAATTTCCCCGTTTCTTTTTAGCTGTGCTGTGTCTTTAAGCAGTGGCCCGCTCCCTGTATTAGGTTTCTTCTAGCCAGTGCTGCTTCTATATCAGGCTGAAGTCACCAAAAGGACACGCATGCCGATTTTAATCCCTCAGACATTTTTAGTGTTTTGTTTAAACGTATGGCGCTTTTGTGATGATATATTTAATATAGGAAAGGCTTGTAGCTTGATGAACTCGTTTAAAATAATAAATGCCATGGTGTGACTCTGGCATGTTACCCCACACCAGTTATATCATATACTATGCCATAATTAGACACTGGTGAGCTAACTAGTGGACACTGGTCTGGCACTAAGTCACTATAATCAATATATACATAATGTACACACACACACACACACACATATATACACACACATATATATATATATATATATACTTATACAACTCTTATATAAGTCTTAAAGTTATTCTTTATCCTATTAATATACCAATGCACTTTTTTTTTACATACATGCCATATTCTGCATGTGACAAATGAAATTTGAAATTTTGAACGTGGGTGCGTGTATGTCAGATGCTGACGTGGAGGTCGAAGGGGTCCCTGTTGCCCCTCTGGATGTGAGGTGTCATGATGCTAATAAGGATTATGTGGTGGTGACCTGGAAACAGCCTGCGGTTGAGGGCAGCAGCTCCATCCTGGGCTACTATATAGACAGGTCAGTGCATGTGCAAGTCCACCTCCAAGTCCACAGGTAATGGCATGAGTCAGAATTTCAGGGGATGCTGAAGTACACGCTTGCTGGGAGCTTAGAGTCGAGAGGATGAGGTCGGGAAGGTTTTCATTAGTGACAGTGTTGTGGGGATAGCGGCAGTGTAAATGTGAAAATGTCAAAAATTTATTAAATGAATAGATGAGCAAGAACACACAACATCTATCACCGTCACCATTCACTTGACGGATGTACACTTTTATCCAGAGCGACTTGCAGGTTAGGTGCATTCATCAAGGGTGCATTAGTGGCAGCTTGGTGGTGTTGGGATAGCTACCAGATTGTTGTTAAAATTTCTAAGGATTATATACAACTTACAAACATGCAAAACAGATGGCAGTCTTTCCAGCGGGGGATATCAAAGCTAATTCACTGCGAGGTCAGACCTAGAAATTGGAAATAAATAAATAAATAGCCTACATTGGCCACAGTTAGCAAATTCATGACAGCACATTTAGTAAAAAAGTGGTCCAAAGACTCATTAATGGGTAGCCAAGACTCATTAATGAGCGTCCCAGCGTCCTATTGTTCATTCTGCCTTTTAATGTGGTGTATACTGGTCTGTTTTACTATTTACATGCTCCTTTTGCTCACGTAATCTAGTCCTCAGCTCTGTGTTGTGTGACGTGAATATGTTGTTTTTTGTAGCCCCAAGGTTCTGGAGAAACATCGTCTCATTTCACCCACGCCTTCTATATATAGCTGAAATGACAATAAAAACCTCTTGATGCCTCACCGGTGTATAAATAATGCGATCTAATATGTTCATATGTAAATGCCCTGAATGATTCATGTGCCGTACGCAGGTGTGAGGTTGGCACCCACCATTGGACCCAGTGTAATGACACACCGGTAAAATATGCCCGATTTCCAGTCACCGGGCTCATAGAGGGGCGTACTTACATATTCCGGGTTAGCGCTCTGAACATGTCTGGAGTGAGTCACCCTTCTCGTGTCTCGGATCCGGTAGTCGCCATGGATCCGTCTGACCGAGCCCGTCTGAGAGGTGAGGGATGTTTCGGTACTGTACTGCTTTGTTTCAGTGCTGTATCCATTGATGAATGGCGTCGTCTTGCTTTCTTATTTCTCTCATATTAGCGGGAATTTCTGCTCCGTGGACCGGTATGATCAAATTCACCGAGGAAGAGCCCACAGGTAACATCTAATCGGATCACTTGCAATACTTACGCTGTAGACTTGTGTTTGTTTGGAGGGATTTACAGTACACATAAAAAGCAATTTCGACAAGAATACAGGTTATTAAGGGCATTACTCCTTTCTCCCCCCCCCACACACACACACACACACACTTTTTTCCCTCTCTATCTATTTCTCTCAGTTGGTATAATCCCAGGGCCTCCAGCTGATCTGGCTGTGACCGAGGCAACGAAGAGCTATGTGGTGCTCAGCTGGAAGCCTCCCGTAGAGAGAGGACATGAAGGAGTTATGTATTACGTGGAGAAGGTGAGCAAATGTGCGACAGGTCATAATCCACACTCTCCCTTCCTGTTTATGAAGAGCAGATCAAAATGCCCGGTAGAATCCACAGACGCTCCTCACACGACGAACGAGTCATACGAGTCATCTCATTCCATTCGTAGTATGAAGTTGTTCGTGACGTTCTGACGTTCTCCTAACTATGTTCCTAAGATATAAGTTATAGAAACAGGAGTTTTATTGCATTCCTGAATGCTGCACTTAAGAAAGGTTGGGAAAACAATAACAGTAATATATTTTAAATGAATAAACAGAATAAATAATACATTTTAACAGTAATGGGAGGAGGAGGTGGTAGGCATTAGATGGGTATTACACTCGTTCGCTACTCTCGGGGTTCATTAAGCTCCGTGACTAGACACACGCACACACACACACACACACACATATAAGAATATACACAGAACATTTTAAATGTATGGCTTTTCTAACAGAACATTTTTATGAAGTGTTAATTATATTATATTCTTCATTCATTCATCTTCTACCGCTTTATCCGATCTTCCCTCGGGTCACGGGGAGTCTGTGCCTATCTCAGGCGTCTATGGGCATTAAGGCACGATACACCCTGGATGGAATGCCAACCCATTGCAGAACGCACACACACACACATTCATACACTAGGGACAAATTTTCCAAGGTGCCAATCAACCTACCTGTTCATGTTTTTGGACCCGGGGGAAACTGGAGAACCCGGAGAAAAAATCCCTGAGGCACGGGGAGAACATGCAAACTCCACACACACACGGCCGAGATGGGAATCGAACCCGGAACATGGCGGTGTGAGGCGAATGTGCTAACCACTAAGCCACCGTGCCCCTTATTATTATATTCTTAATTATATTAAATTATATTTTTATATTGCCATTATTTATAGATACACTTGTTACTGATTTCCTTCACACACAGACCAACTGAGCTAAAAGAATAGACAGTGTAAAGCCATACCATGACCATAAAACATGAGTTGTTACTTTCAATAACTTTCCAAACCGTCAGTTTACCTCATTTACTGATTCATGTCCCATGACATCGCCGGAAACCCTTGAAAGTCCGTCCGCATGGCAATAAGTGCGCTGCCGGAGATCGAATCGCTGCTTTGTGACTATTTGAAACATCCTAGCCATCTTCTGCCGAGTCGAGGCACGACTCAACCTTGACCCGGATCGAACCCGAAGACCGAATGTACTGTTTGTTTGCAGTGTATGGTTGGAACGGACTCCTGGCAGAGGGTGAACACAGGGATGCCAGTGAAGTCTCCTCGCTTTGCCCTTTTCGACTTGGCCGAGGGCAAATCCTACACCTTCCGCGTGCGCTGCTGCAACTCTGCGGGCGTTAGCGAGGCGTCTGAGGAAACCGGAGCCACCACTGTCGGGGACAGACTGGGTACGAGCGGCTGATATCATTCACCCTTACTGTCATACTAAATGTTCCAAACCTTTCATTATTTATTTACCATATTGTATCAGAACACCGCGTTCCTACTGAACCAATATTCTGAGCAATACCAAAATCGCTTTGTTTACAAGAGCCTTTATTTGTCACATATACATTATAGCATAGTGGAATCCTATCTTTGCATGTTTTGTTTTTCGTAATAAATGCAAATTGGGACTTTATGTGATTCTTAAAAAGCATGGTCAGATGTCCACTAACCTTTGGCAACATAGTCTTATTTTGTTCACAACCCATTTTGTGTTTGTCAGTATACAGTCATGTTTGTTTCTTTGGCCCTTGGCTACGCTGGTCCTTTTTTCACCCGAATGTTGTTTCATGTCCCTAATCCAGACCTGCCCTCAGCACCAGGCCGTGTCGTGCCCATCAGGAGCACAGGCTCCTCTGTCGTAGTGAGCTGGGAAGCTTCAAAGGAGGCCAGAGAACTTGTGCGCTACTATGTGGAAGTCAGTGTCTCGGGCAGCAACGTGTGGGTGCCGTGCAACAACAAGCCGGTCAGAGACACCAGGTAGATCTGCTCTGTTTGATATCTTCTCGCATTTTTATTTATTTATTTGTGGGGCTTAGTGGTGTTAGCACGTTCGCCTCACACCTCCAGGGTCCGGGTTCGATTGCCGTCTCGACCATGTGTGTGTGGAGTTTGTGCATGTTCTCCCCGTGCCTCAAGGGGTTTTTCTCCAGGTTCTCCGGTTTCCTCCCGGTCCAAAAACATGTAGGTTTGATTGGCACCTTGGAAAAATTGTCCCTAGCGCATTGAATGTGTGTGTGTGTGTGTCCTGTGATGGGTTGGCATTCCATCCAGGGTGTATCCTTACTTAATGCCCATAGACGCCTGAGATAGGCACAGACTCCCCGTGACCCTGAGGGAAGATCGGATAATAGCGGTAGAAGATGAATGAATGAATTTATTTGTTGTTGTTTTTTTTCTGGAAAACATTCTCTTTTTTTTTTTTGACTTGATGTGGATTGGAACCTTTTGTAGGTTTGTGTGTCACGGGCTGAACACGGGAGACAACTGCGTGTTCAGAGTAAAAGCCGTGAACTCTGCCGGCTACAGCACGTATTCCGGCAATTCCGAATCCTGCCTCGTGAAAGCAGCCATTGGTGAGTGGCAACTTCAGCCCCTGAGTGAAAACTGTGTAAAGGTTAACGCAGGCGGCACATTTTACCGTCTTTATGGCTGCCTTTATACGCTTTTAATATGATGTTCACTTGCAGTTGAATCGTAAGACTTTGGTATAAATAGTATGAGGTGTGTGAAGTTGCACAAGTGTTCAAAGTTCTAGATCACTTTTTTTTTACACCATTGCAATTGTGACTGTTCGCACACAATAGTTTCCTTTTTTTTCCTTTTTTTTGGAGCTTTTCCACCATTTCTCCATTTACCACAAAGCTTATCTAGAAGCACCTTCACCGTCAAATAACGCACTTTCAAGAAGGAAAAAAAAACAGATATGGACACGTCCAGATGATGCCGTGCTCAGTGGACTTGCCGCATGCAGACAGCGGTTGCACGTGCAATGCCCTGTAATAGCATCCCACCTTGTAATTCGCGACTCAAACCTAACCTGGAATGATCAAAGCGGTCATGTCGTTCTCCTCCAGCGTTTCAATACTAATCCGAATGTGCCGTGACGAAGGGTTTCTTGTATGTTGGGGGTGGGGTCAGTATGCGGTACGTCCATGCTGTGTGTCTCTTGCTGTGTTTCGTGAAATGACTTTAGGGCATGCAGTGTGTAGAACATGAGGAAGAAGGTCCACATCCGTCCCAGAGTCATGGCAGGTGGGGGGGCGAGAGCACAGTGAGTAAGTGCATGGTGTGTGTGTGTGTGTGTGTGTGTGTGTGTGTGTGTGTGTGTGTGTGTTGTGTGTGTGTGTGTGTGTGTGGAATGACAGCCGATTTGTCCCGGATATGTTTTTCCACAAACTTTGAATCCAGCATATTAAAATGTGGGTTTGTGTGGCTTTGGAGATTCTTAATAAAATATGACGTGTTTAAATTTCACACGACGGTTTTACAAGGTATTATCAGTACAATTAAACTATACTCGAACCTTCACAGTAGATTCCTGCTCATAAAGAACACATACGAATGCCCGGTGCTGATTTCACTTTTGCGTAATGCATTTAATACACAAGAACTCGTTTTTATTTATTTATTTTTTTAATCAGAGTGACACCATTATTTTCCGACACTGGATGATGATGATGATTAATTCTGTTGATTTGGAGCGGGGGATTAACCCGAGCTGTTCCTTGTGCAGAGGTGCCTTCTCCTCCATCTGGTCTCAGTGTGGTGGAGCATGTCCGTGACTCCATGGTCTTGACCTGGCAGGCTCCTGCTAAAACCGGAGGAGCCGACATCAGGGGCTACTACCTGGACTACAGGACCGTTAAGGGCAGCGTCTCGAGCAAGTGGCACGAGATCAACGCTAAGGCCGTCACTGGGACTTCTTATAAGGTCGATAGTACAGTGTTGGCTTTCACGTGGGATTAATATGGAATAAGGGATGGACGATGTGTCATATAAATTGAATCTCTGATTCTTTTCGTTGTGTGTTGTTTTTACCTGTTTTAAGCCGCTTATCTTCTTTATAGTAGTCTGTAGTAGCGTGAGGGTATAATCGGTCATGTGTATGTCATGTGTGTAGGTCCCCACACGTGCTCATTGAAATACAGAACTATGCTACTTCCACTTCACCGCTCCTTTTCCCCGTGTTCAGGTGGAGAACTTGAAGGAGAACGTAAGGTACCAGTTCCAGGTCCGTGCCGTTAACCAGGCCGGTATTAGCGAGGCCTACATCACCGCCGCTGCCTTCGAGTGTAAAGAGTACACCGTAGCGTTGCCAGGTAAATGAGTCAGCCGGTGAATCATTTAATCATCGTCTTCGCTGCACCCGGCCGCCATTCCCTCACTCGTATAAGGAAATGATTCACTGTCTTTAATAAGCCCGTGATGATTTATTAGCAGGCAGGGGTCAGTTAGCATTGCTGGCATGATCGTGCGTTGATCGCAGTGTTTATAGTTATAAAAAGGTTTTCATATCTGTATAATAATAGATAGAACAGTCCCCGTGCAAGTGAACCCAGTTGCACTGCCATCATTGGTGTCTCAATGGTGTATAATGGAAGGGTCAATTAGACGATATCACTACTCTATTCATTGTTATTCACGGGTCTCTTGCCTTTATTGTCGTTCTGTCTGGGCACGGCAGGCCCTCCTCATGGCCTTCACATCCTGGAGTTGAGAAAGGATTCATTGGTGCTGCTTTGGGAGCCACCCGTGTTCAACGGCCGCAGCCCCGTCACCGGCTACTACGTGGACATCAAGGAAGGGGACGGCAAATGGAGAGGGGTTCAGGACAGGTCCACCAAGAAGACATACTTGCAGGTCTGTTTGTCAAGAACCGAGATGAACGTTGTTTTTTTTCGTATATCACGCGCACACATTCCGTTATTGTCGGCTGTATTTCGGTCTGAAAACTACAGGCATGTTTATTTGCATATCGATATCCGAATTATTTATTCCACTTTCCAGATTGCATTTAGGAGGGAAAAAAATAATTAACGAATGTATTATTGCTGCTAATGAAGAATTATGACACACAGATTTGCTCTAATTTTGATTAATCGTCTGACTGGTCTCGATGTGTTGATGTATTAAGTTTGGTTCTGCTGCGTAATTTTCTTTATTAATTCCTTTCAATTCGGCCACATTGTAGAACTAAAGTGCTGTTCTCGTATTTGACCATGTGAGGGCGCTGGAACACTACGGATGAGCGGAATGACGCGTCTGAACGTGTTTTAGTGTGCGCTGTTCGACTTAAACCAATACTTTTAGATGTTATATATTATACTTATATATTTGTATATAATACTTATATTAAAAATGTTATAGCACCCTTTGTGTGAGGAAATCGCACATGTGGAAGTCTTTTGTTAGGGTTAGAAGTGATTATTTTTTTAGAAGAAATAATTTTTTTTATTCATTCATTCATTCATTCATTCATCTTCTACCGCTTTATCCGATCTTCCTCGGGTCACGGGGAGCCTGTGCCTATCTCAGGCGTCTATGGGCATTAAGGCAGGATACACCCTGGATGGAATGCCAACCCATCGCAGGGCACACACACACACATTCACGCACACATTCACACACTAGGGACAATTTTCCAAGGTGCCAATCAACCTACCGTGCATGTTTTTGGACCGGGAGGAAACCGGAGAACCCGGGGAAAAACCCCCTGAGGCACGGGGAGAACATGCAAACTCCACACACACATTCCCGAGACGGGAATCGAACCCGGATCCTGGCGGTGTGAGGCGAACGTGCTAACCACTACGCCACCGTGCCCCTTTTTTTTATTCAAAAATTGATTATTTTTATTTAAAGAAAATGCTTATTTACTGTCAGTTGTATAAACATGTAGTTGCCAGGACGTATGATTCCCACAGAGAATACTGCTGAAATGATTAAACCTGTTGTGTTTATATTACATCCTGGGATGTGTTATGAAGTGTGTCGTTAATCCTATCCACCTTTCCACGACCTAGATATCTGGCCTGAAAGAGGGAGCCTCGTACACACTGCGTGTCCACGCCAAGAACATCGCCGGCGTCGGCGGTCCGTCCACAGCTACAGACCCCATCGTCGCTCAGACTCGCCCGGGTAAACACCAAGCGGATTCGGGCTCCATTTAAACCCATCGATCGCCCCAGAATTGATGAATTCGATTCTGTTTTTTTTTTTTGTTTGTTTGTTTGTTTTGTTTGTTTTTCAAGGTACTAATGAGATCGTGGTGGACGTGGACGACGACGGGGTGATCTCTCTGATCTTTGAGTGCGCCGAGACCACCGAAGGTTCGCAGTTCGTGTGGTCGAAGAACTACGAGGCTCTCGCCGATACCGACCGCCTCACGATCCAGACAGTCAAGGGGAAGTGAGTTCACGCACCTACTTATTTATTTATTTATTTATTTATTTATTTATTTATTTATTTATTTATTTCTCTTTTAATAAACAAAGTCTTTTTATTAGAGAACAAGAAGCATATACATACATCTGCAATATACTAGTCTCCTCCCTTTCTTTCTCCTGTCTTTCATTTAAATTTACAGCATTTTGCAGACGCTCTTATTCAGAGCGACTTACAACTGAGCAATTGAGAGCTAAGGGCCTTGTTCAAGGGGCCCACTAGATGGCAAGCTTGGTGGTGGTGGTGGGTAGCGTTTGAACCCCCGTGATCTTCCGGTCCAGAGGCCAACACCTTAACCACTGGGCTACCACCTCCCTTCTTTCCCTCTTCTCCCCCCCTTACCCAAAAAAACAATCAGTAGAGAAAGGGGGAGGAATACAATTTTTTAAAATAAACAAACAAACAAATAAATAA
>JACRUU010000017.1:16889189-16944189 GCA_030449085.1 Kryptopterus vitreolus | reverse complement strand
ACATCCTTACATCGTACGACATTACAGCAGCTAACAGGTTCCTTAACTGCTATTTAATGGCCGTATGGATCGGCAGTGGTGGTGGCGATGGCTTTCCAATTCGAACTGGGGGATCTTCCTGCGATAAAGTTTGAATTGTAACTCGGTGACAGCTTACGGCTGACACACCGTGACATTTTCGCATTTTTCAAAACCGTGAAAAGTTTCCCGAAGTGAAATATGCTTTTCCTGTGGAGATATCTCAGAAAAGATATACATCATTTCAAACTCCCAAAGAGAGAATTCGAATCGCAGCTACGCAACCATCCGAGGACCAAGAAAGAAAGGGATGCTGGTGTATGTAGAAGGAGGCAAAGGGTTGATCTCCCTGCCCTGCGATATAGCTCACATGTCGAGTTTGACCGTGTCAAATCAATAGATTCGCATTCATGTGTATTTTTTTTCCCCTCTCGAAACAGAGTTTGCCGAACTTCAGAAGAAGTCTGAGTTTGAGCGAGCCGAGTGGGTCAGGAGACAAGGTATAACGCCATCCCAATGCTATCTATGTTTCTGACCATGCTAACTATTTTTAACGATGCCGCATTCTCGCGTCCCAGGTCCTCACTTTGTGGAATACCTCAGTTTCGAGGTTACACAAGAATGTAACGTGTTCCTGAAATGCAAGGTAAGGTCATGCAAGACATAACGACCCCCCCCCCCTCCCCCCCACTCTACCCTCACCATGTCAGTCGGATTAATATTTCATTCGTGCGTCTTCCGCTCTGCCTTCCCTCTCTTCAGGTAGGAAATATCAAAGCTGACACCGAGATAACCTGGGTTAAGGATGGAATTGAGATCGCGGAGGAGGACGAAGAAGCCCGGAAAATTGGCACGGCGGACAACGTGCTATCCTTCAATATTGGCAAGGTCAGGCAGATACAGGGCATTATGGAAGGGAGGGGGGGGATTCGCTAGCATCTGCGCTACAGGCTTCAGCTTACTAAAGCATATTCTCTTGAACATGCAGATTTACTTTTATAATATATAAACATATATAATATATAAATAATTTTTTTTCTTTCTTAACACATTTGTTAACATTTGGGACTGTGTTCTAGAAATAAACAGTAGTGTGCAAAATTGTAATAGAAAATTGATATAAAGTAAGAACAATTGAATTTTTTTCTAACATAATAAAATGGAAAGTAAACGAACAGAAGGAAAATCCAAATCGTTTTTTTTTTTTTTTTTTTTTTTTGGCTGCAAAACAGCCAAATTCAACTAACCACAGATCTTCTCCGGCTGTAAATCCTAGATCCTAGACGGACACAAATATGCTGAGATAGAGGCTCTGGAGATAATTCTTAATGATACTGTAGAATATACTTGCAGCCAGTCGGATGCCTGTATTTATATTTGCGCCATTTGCCAAAAACCCTTATCCATAGCAACTTACAACTTGAGCAATTGACGGTTACGGGCTTTGCTCAAACGCCCACTAGTGGCACCTTGGTGGTGGTGGTGGGATTTGAACCTGCAATCTTCCAGTCCAGAGGCCAATACCTTAACCTCTGAGCTACATCCTCACCATTTCTCAGTTGAATCCTGACCAAATCTCCAATGTCCATTTGTACAACCCATCTCGCAGGAAACCTCCACCATGCTTCACTTTTGCTGGCAAACACTCATTATTGTAACGCTGTCCAACCTTTCAGCAAACAGCCAAATATTTCCAAATATTTCCTAAATATTTCCAAACATTTCTGAAATGTTTCCAAACATTTCCTAAATATTTCAAAACATTTCCGAAATATTTTCAAATATTTCCAAAATATTTTCATGTATTTCAGAATTTTTCAGAAATATTTCCAAATATTTCAGAAATATGTCCAAATATTTTCAAAATATTTCCAAATATTTCCAAATATTTCCAAACATTTCCTGCTGCTTCATGCAGTTATTCCATGAAGGCAGTTCTTTGCTGACTGCACCGCTGGCCATCGTTCGATTTCCGAAGGGAAGAAAGCGTGGCTTGTCTTTCATCTGCTCCATTAAGTTTGATTGGCCGACCACAAGGTGTACAGTCTGTTAATCTTTGTGCTTTTTCGAAATAGCTTGAACAGCACTTCTTCAATCCCCCAGTCTGCTTTGAAGACTTTCCCTTTAGAGCGACCTTTGCTGATGCTGTGTAACTGCTTCGGGTGTCCTTGCGGTGCTCAGACTCGCCGTAGTGCAGGGGGTGTCAAACTCATAAGCAGTATATAGTGTTTGGTGAGAGACGCCGCATCATAACACAAAAGACGTATCGCTTTTTCTCCTCGAAGCACGAAGGAAATTTCTCAATAAAAACAATAGAAATTTCTCAATTAAGCTTTTTGGAAAAATCGCCATCGGTAAACACCTATGTGGGATACACTGCACTCTAGTGGCAGGATGGGGCCACTTCAGGCGCATGCATTGTGGGAGTCTTATTTTAAGACAATCATACACCTTTTAAGCTCTTGTGGGGGTGGAGGGGGGGGCACATGAAACGATGTGGCGGGCCACATTTGGCCCGCGGGCCTGGACTTTGACACAGTATGCTCATGACCTGGCACGTGAAACTTTCTTCCATAACCTCACCTAAGTAGCAGAGTTCAAAACCCAGGCTTGTGCCTCCTACACAGCTGTTTCTGTTTCAAGTGTACATAATGTGCAGCAGTTAGATTGAAAGCCTAAGGTTAGTCGAAACAAATATGGATTTGATATGGGTTCTCTTCTGCTCATTTATTTTCCATTCTGATAATCGATCAATATATATATATATACACACACACACACACACACACACACACACACACACACACACACACACACACACACACACACACACACACACACACATATATATATATGAATACATTTATTAATGCTTTTCGGGGCATTTCTAAAACAATTTACAGCATTATTACAGACCTGCGCATCTTATCTTTTAAAGTCTGCATCTGACGAGACATGGTTAGTTTACATTGGTGTCGTGAAAAGCGCTTAAACAATGCTATAGATGACTGACAGTAGTGCATGCAGATCGGTGGAGGTGAGCCTCCAGACGCCACTCTCACAGGCTGCTATTGGCATTAACTACGAATATCTGTCTAATTTTCAGCTGGTTATAAAGAATGAACCAGAAGTGAAAAAGAAAGCTGCCGCTGAAGAAAGCCCGAAGAAGCCCAAAGTCTGCACCTTTTCCCTTATAAGTTATTAGCCGAGTCTTGTGTGTTGTTCTGTGGTTTCAATCTCTGTCGCTGTCGTCTCTTATTTCTGTGGTGTCCCTGTTTGCCTGCAGCATCCATGGCAGGAGAAAAGCTTGTCTTTTCGGAGATTTCCTTCTTGTGTCTGGTCATTTCTGTTAGGCAAAATGATTTCATGTCCGCTCTGTGATGCGGCTCACGCGGCCCTCCTCTTACTGAGGTGCTTTTGTAACTCTCCAAACAGCTTTCCAAGAAAGACGCGGGTGTTTACCAGGTGAACCTGTGGGACGAAAGAGGAAAAGATAAGTCTGTGTTGGATCTGACAGAAGCAGGTAGGAGTCTTGTATATGTATATATGTATATATATATATATATATATATATATATATATATATATATATATATATATATATATATATATATATATATATATATATATTATTCTGATTATAACAAGCTTTATAACTCTTCCTTAGGTTTATAAAGCCGTGTTGAACGAAATGTTCCGAGTTATAGGTGAGTTTTTCTTTATCACACGCTATTATTATTATTATTATTATTATTATTATTATTATTATTATTATTATTCTGGAAACGGGTTTCGGACACCAGAAAAAGCAGTTAAACGTCCCATTGTGCATTGCGGCACGTAATTAAAATGCCAAGCGCATCCGGATGGTGTCGATTTCAGATCAGAAAGGATCGAATCGACTTTGAAGCATTTTTTTAAGGGGGGGGGGGCGCTCAATAATAGGTCTCAAAAGTCTGCTCAATTGGCTGCATTTCAATAAGAACAGAGTCTGCACTGAAAGTCTGCCGGGAAAGGGATCAGGGAACGGGGTGGGAGATTGCGTTCGAAAGTGCGCATTACAGTGGCATATAAGGACAAAACACGAGCTATTCTTCACACTTCGTATTGTTTTTCCTCCTCCTTCAATTTGACACTCATCTATGTGTGATCTTGTTACTCGCCTTTTTTTTTTTTTTGTCACAGCCCACTCTTCCAGCGAATTGAAGGTTCAGAGCACCGAGCAAGGAATCATCCTCTACACGGATGTCGTGTATCATACAGAGGAGCTCCCCGTCGGCTGGTTTCACAAGTAGGGTTTTTTTTTTTGTCGTACTTTGTGGGACGTATTAAAATGCTACGCAAGTCCAGATGGAGCATTTTAGGGAGTTGTTTTTTTTTCAGCACTTGTTTATTGTTCAGCACTATTCGAAATGTTGCTGCAGGGCCGATGCATTAAAATAATCCCCCCCCCCCAAAAAAAAACGTGATTACACAAGCCACAAAACTCCTGTGCATTTTCCCTGACATTCCATACAATAAGCAACTGTAAATAAGGCAATATATTGAATAGGGGGTACGCCGCACACATGTAATCGCTTTTATATAACCCTCTGGAAACCCAGTTAAAGGAACAGAAAGAATGTATAAAAAAAGGGACTCTGCTCTGCTCTGCTACACTACCCATAAAATTGAAATATTTAAATAAACAACCAGGGGGGCACGGTGGTTTAGTGGTTAGCACGTTCGCTTCACATCTCCAGGGTCTGGGTTCGATTCCCGTCTCGGCCATGTGTGTGTGGAGTTTGCATGTTCTCTCCCGGTGCCTCAGGGGTTTTTTCTCCGGGTTCTACGGTTTCCTCCACGGGTCCAAAAACATGCACGGTAGGTTGATTGGCACCTTGGAAAATTGTCCCTAGTGTATGAATGTGTGAATGTGTGTGTGTGTGTGTGTGTCCTGCGATGGGTTGGAATTCCATCCAGGGTGTATCCTGCATTAATGCCCATAGATGCCTGAGATAGGCACAGACTCCCCGTGACCCGAGGGAAGATCGGATAAAGCGTTTTTAGTAGTTTAAGAGGGTTTAGATGGTAGAGTATTTAGAAGATGAATGAATGAATGAATGAACACCCAGAATGAAATCTCTCGTCTCTCGGGTCATACGGAATATACTACGAAGCTGTATCGGCGCCAACAAGCGTTTTTTTAATATTTAAGATATTTATGCCATTTGTTACAATTACCTCGAGTATTAAAAACATATTAAAACATAAGTATTATGTATTACACATTGAGAAAGTTCGATTAATCGCGATGTCATATTTGAATCTATTGCCAGCCCTAGTGTTTTTTTGCAATGAAATTTACCTCCTTAACTCCGCTAATGCTGGGAAAAAAGGCTGCTTTCGTTTGCTCGCGGGCTTGTAATGTGAAGCTGTAGCAGTTTATTTTTCTTTCGTTTTCACCGTACAAGTTTTCCAACACTGCCCTCTGACCAGTGATCATTCGTGTCTGTTTAGAGACGGCAAGATTTCGTACTCAGACAGAGTTCAGTGTGGAGTCACAGCGGAGCAGCTGTGGCTGAAAATCAAAGAGCCCACAGACAAGGACAAGGGCAAGTACGCCATCGACATCTTCGCCGGCGAGGGCAGCGTCAGACGAGTGCTCGAACTCACCGACAAAGGTAAAAAATAAATAAATAAATATATATTTTTTTTGTGTAGTTTTTTTTGGAGGAAAAAAAATATATATATTATTTTATTTATTTATTTTTAAATTTCATACGTTTCATACGTTCTATAACTACATTGCTTTTTTATTTGGTGTGACTGAAGTGTATTTTTTACATGTGGGACAAAGATATATATATATATATATATGCATGTTCTCCCCGTGCCTTAGGGGGTTTTTCTCCGGGTTCTCCGGTTTCCCCCCGGTCCAAAAACATGCATGATAGGTTGATTGGCACCTTGGAAAATTGTCCCTAGTGTATGAATGTGTGTGTGTGTCCTGCGATGGGTTGGCATTCCATCCAGGGTGTATCCTGCCTTAATGCCCATAGACGCCTGAGATAGGCACAGGCTCCCCGTAACCCGAGGGAAGATCGGATAAAACGGTAGAAGATGAATGAATGAATGAATATGTATATACATATAAAAAAAAATAATAATCATTATGCTTTTGTTTTTTTTTTGTTCTATTTAAGTATGGGATGAGGCCTATTCAGAGTTCCAGAGGCTGAAGTGAGTACTTCCTGTTATATTACATAAGTAAATGATATAAATTGTATTAAAGCTCCCGTTCGCATATAATGTAAACTTGTTACAAACAAACAAAAAAAAACTTGACCTAGAATAGAAAAACAACACCCAAGTACATCCTTATGACGATATATTGGCTCGTGCATGTTCTGACACTGCTGTGTGGCGAGTCCACCATATCACCTTAACAGGCTCTGATGCTATTTAAAGCCCTCGCTAACAGTGTGCTTATCCGTTTCCTTCCTCAGGGCTGCAGCGATTGCGGAGAGAAGTAAGTGATTGTCTCGGCTGTCATTGTGGTGCTTGTTTCCCCCGAAGACAGTTCGCTCTGAACGCACGCTGGATGCTATTTCTAGCCTTCCTTACTTACTTGCGCAGGACGCGTAGATAGTAGTGATGCGGCGAAAGGCGCGTCTCCTGCCTGTAAAATGTCTTGCCGATGTTTAGAGCCCGTACTCTGAGACGTATCTTTGTTCTCGGAAACAGATGAGGTCAGGCGTATTTTTTTTTTCACCCAGACACTTCTCTTCTGTATACTCGTAGACCGTGCTCGTGTGATCGGAGGCCTGCCAGACGTGGTCACTATCCAGGAGGGAAAGGTTAATACATGTCAAATTACACATGACGCCAGAAAAAAAAAACCCTTAATCATCCTTAATTTGGTGCATCAGTTCCCTTCCACCATCCCCCCCCCCCGTTTTCAAGTACATTACAGGGAAAGCCGCTCTGGCTATTAGTGCCAGCTCGAATACGTTTAATATTCAAATACACTACCGTTTCTATAGTAACAGCGAGTTCCGTGGTGGAAAATCTAATTACCTGTGTTATCCCGCCCTTCCCTGTTCAGTCTCTGAACCTGACCGGCAACGTATGGGGCGACCCGGTGCCTGAAGTCAGCTGGACGAAGAACGACAAACCGCTATCGCCCGACGACCACATCACGCTCAAGTTCGAGCACGGCAAGTTCGCCAGCATCACCATCGCGGCGGTCAATTCGGCCGACTCGGGCAAGTACGCCCTGGTGGTGAAGAACAAGTACGGCACGGAGGCCGGCGCCTTCACCGTCAGCGTCTACATACCGGAGGACGAGGCGGAGAAGAAAGAGTAGGGGAAGGACGGGAGGGAAAGGAGGGCCGTGATGCGACCAGTTAGCGTCCGTGCAGTATTTTATTCCAAAACATGCGCAATCTGGGTGCGTTGTAAGTGCGCAACGCTCGGTGCTCGGCTTTAATAAAACTCCTCTTCTGATTCATCAAAGGCGAACATGTTTTGAAATCAAATGCTTTAATACGTACAACTGGCACGCGCCTTAAGCATTTTAATACGTTATTTCTGTTTGTACTCATATTTCCTGTTTTGGCAGAAATGTTAGCCGCAGGTCCTCCTCCTATGATTGACAGAGCAGTAAGTTGTGAAAGAGCTCGGCTCAGAGGGAAAACTCTTCGTAAAAGTGTATAAAGGCCGTAGGAGGGAAATGGCATGTAGCTGTAGCTGTATTTTAGGTTATTGGATGTGCTTTTCGTTCAGTGCCTCTGTGACGACGAAAAAGGCTTCCAGGGTGTAATAGGCCGTCTGTTTGCTGTTTGATCTGGTCACCCTGCGTACGTCATTCACGACAGAAAACAACACACCACGAATAAAGCCTCGCATTGCAAAAAGAAAATGCCTTTTGTCGTGTTTCGGGAAAACCCGTTTGGCCGGATGCTAATGGCTCGCTAATGCTTTAAACGCTATTATGCAAAATTCACACGCAAAGGCGTCTTTACGTTACTCGTGTTCGAAATTATCTATATTTATCTATATTATCTATATTTATCTATAGTATCTATATTTTTTTTCTGGCGATTTTTTTAGTCGTATTTTTTCCACGCAGTTATCTGGACCTTTCTAGTCCTTGCATTATAAAAAATAGCCTCCTATTTCATTTTCGTTACATGTCAGTAACGACAGTAACAATTTGGGGACGGAATAACACACTCTTAACTGAGTAGGAATGTTGGGACAGAATAACACGCACCCTTTTGTAACACTGTTTGGACAGAAGAACACACTTTTAATAGACATACAGTCAGAACAGAACAAGACACTTTGACAGAGTAGCACAGAATAACACTCTGTTGTAGCAACACTGCCGGGACAATAACATGCTGACACAGTAATTTGTGATAATGAAAAGCATTACACTAAAGTCATGTTGTCCACTGATGGGGGTATGGTGGCTTAGTGGTTAGCACGTTCGCCTCACACCGCCAGAGTCCGGGTTCGATTCCAGTCTCAGCCATGTGTGTGTGGAGTTTGAATGTTCTCCCCGTGCCTCCGGGTTCTCCGGTTTCCTCCCGGTCCAAAAACATGCGCAGTAAGTTGATTGGCACCTTGGAAAATTGTTCCTAGTGTGTGAATGTGTGTGTGTTTGTGAGTGTGTGTGTGCCCTGTGATGGGTTGGCATTCCATCCAGGGTGTATCCTGCCTTACTGACCATAGATGCCTGAGATAGACACAGGCTCCCCGTGACCCGAGGGAAGATCGGATATAGCGGTAGAAGATGAATGTATGAATGCGCTGCCTGAGTAAGCACTTTTATGTCCTAAATAAACATTTATGTGCTTTTTTTTTAAATGCCAAGTGAAGTTTATTCACAACAAAACAATGTACTATAATAAGAATAGACATCGTGTCATCATCTTCTGCGAAAGATATACAGTTCCAGTCAGAAGTCGGGACACACCCTTATCTTTCAGCAGGTTTGTTTTCCCTTTTTTTTTTTAATTTTCAACATTGTACGTTAATAGTGAAACCTATGAAAGAGCTCTTAAACAACCCAGAATCGATTTTATAGCCATATTCATGTATAAATGCTAAAAAAAAATAAAGAAATAAAGAAAAAGCACTGAATGAGAAGGCGTGTCCACTGGCACTGGATATAAATTTTAGCATCCAACCAGATGAACATGCCTGCGCATCATCTCTCAGCATTCTGATTTCTGGCATTTCTGCATTATGATCGTCTGATTACTTATTTACTTCTTCTCACTACATTGTTTATGTCGGCCTTCTGCGTTCTGTTGAAAACTTCTTCTCAAAGAATCAGAATCAGGTTTATTGGCAAAGTTGACGACACGCAACGCATGTAGTTCCAGCTGTTATGTTGCTGTCAGAAATTACAGAAATAATTCTACAGAAAAAAATCTTACTGAGAATATAAGATAATATAGATTAAATAAGACCATGATATACAGCGAATATGACAGATCAGTAATGTATATCAAGTGCAATATTGTGTATGTGGGGGTTCGTGCATGCACCGCTTCTGAGAGAATAGTTGATTTCTGGGTTTTGCATGCTCATACAGGGATCATGCACCACTTCTCAGGGTTCATTTCAGGGTTCTGAATGATGATCAGATGATCGTGCATGCACTTTTGTTCCGATCATTCTTTATTTCTGGGAGTTTTTGCATTACGACTACACGATCATGCATGCACTTTTTCACACTAGCGTTCATGCATGCACTTTCTTTTTTTAAAAAAAAAAACTTCCAGCGTTCTTGTTTTCTGGGGTTTGTATTTTTGCCAATGCATGCACTTGTAATAGCATTCTTCTGTGGGTTTTGCATTGCGAGCAGATGATTATCCGTAGCTCTCACACTATTTTTCTTGGGTGCTGTATTATGACTATGACTATTCTTGTTTTCGTCACAATAAAACGTGCACTTTTGTTTAAAGACACCATTTTTTCCCCATGCGCGACGCAGTGTGTGTGTGTGTGTGTGTGTGCACAATTATTTATTTATTTGTTTGTTTATTTATTTGCACGCGGCAGCATCATCCAGGTACACAGGTCAGCCTGCGGGAATGGGATGCCGCGAGGAATCATGGGAAGGGTCTTTTCCGGCGGCCACGGTCGCGCACCGCACAGCGCCTGAACAGTCACGGACGCTCCTCCTCCTCCTCGAGCCGAGCTCGCACTTGCGTTATCATTTAGGCAATAACAAAGATAAATAACTATACATTATAAATACTAATACACGGTTCTGAAGAACTGACTCCTGAGCTCCCGGGAGAGAGAGAGAGAGAGAGAGAGAATGAGACGGTAACAATACCGACAGGGAGGAAGAAGCTAATCCGAAAGTGGAACAGTAGCTCGTCTCGGCGTCTACACGATCAGGTATATTCACATTTACGCTTTGACATTTGTTGGAAATTGATATTTATTTTATTTATTCATTGAAGCTTTTTGGAGAGAGAGGGAGGCTTTGGTGTAGCTAGTCGGCTAACAGCCAGGTCATGTGACCGCTGTGAGGGACTGTCGCCTGCTAACGTCAGTTGGTGTCGGATTCAAAATGGCCAGCTAGCTAACGTCTATTTATGACAGGGTTATGTCTTATTTATATGGTCATTTATTTTATTTTATTTATTTTTAACAAACCACAATAGTGGTAGAGACGAATTTAAAGGTTCCGTTTCCGACGTTTTGGAATCCTTCAGCAAAGCCCGGTGTGCACGCTTGAGGTGGTCGGATGCCGGTGGGCTGTTTGCCAGGTAACACAGGGAGACGCTTTGACGAGTTGGACCAGAGGAAAGGATAAACTCTAAAGTAATAACACTAAACGGTTAACACTTCTCTTTCCCTTTCTGAGGGTGTATTTATTTATTTATTTACACTCCCATTAAGTGTTTATTCCTTAAGGTTTATGCTGTACAAGTTAGTGTCGTTACCCCCCCCCCCCCAGTTCCTCTGCCAACTCATCATTCTGGGGCAGAGAGAATGGCGGCTGCTCACGTTACTCACTGTGGAAACAGTGAAAGTTTCTTCTCTCTCTTATTTCCTCTCGCTTTCTATTTACCCTCATTCAGGGCCTTGTTTTTATCGTTTAAACTGTCATTTGCCCTTTTTTCTCCCGAAAAAATATCTCGCTCTAGAACAATAATAATAATAATAATAATAATACAAGCACTGTGTAATTTTCCAGAGGGGTCAAGTAATAAAATACTCTGTTACGTTGTTTAAGTATATATTTAGGGAGTCATTATTTTTTACTTCTGCTCTTTTCACCCAATTATCTCTACTTTCTACTCCTTAGAGTTTATCCTCGTTACTCCTATTTCATCTCGGCTTCAAAAAAAGTCTTATCTAGATAAAAGGCTCTATCCGGATAGAGTGAATGTGGTTGTGGTTGGACGAGATATAAACATATAGCATTCCGACACCCTGTCGGTTTGTACGCGATCCGTCGCACCTGCGCACGACAGAAATCACGTCACACTCCAGCAAGGACATCACCAGTGTTGGGGTGCTTTCTCTTTGTCCTCCTCAAATGAAGCTACATTTGTTAGAGTACATTTGTTGGAGTTACTGCAGAGAGACGTATGAATAAATTAGTGATTGGCACGGCCTAAGCTTTTGTCCTTAGTGCCATTGCCCCCCCCCCTTAGGTTATTTGTATGCTTTAAATAGTTTTGAATCCAGTACTTTTGCAATTTTACATGAGTAAAAAGTTTGCGTTGATACTTCTACAGAAGTCCTTTTAAACCCTACTATCTATACTTGTACCTGAGTCATGAATGTCAATACTTTTGACACCATTGGTATTTTTGATCCTTTTTTGATCCCTATTTTATTTATAGGTTTCCCTCTTCAAACAAAAACGTGTCATGATCCAAATAATCCTTCTGAGCTCATGTTTGCGGTCTAGGTAATACGCTGGTGCTTGTAAAGCTTTTCTGAAACCTTTACAAAAAGAAACTCAAATCAAATCCAAGTATTATCGCTGCATATACATAATCATTTTTTATTATTACTTTTGGTTTGAAGTAATTGACGTAACACCCCCCCACCCCCCCCCCCCCCCCCCCCCCAAAAAAAAAAAACGCACCATTTACGTTTCAAGTTAAAAGAGAAACATAGTTAATTTCAAGTATCTTTCACTTTTAAATGTTTATTCAATGCTTCATAACATCAATTACTTCCTGGTTTTGCAAGATGTTTGTTTTGCCACATCAGAAATCATTCAGCACTGTGCATACGTAGTCCTTTGACTAACGTCATATAACCTATTACGCGTTAAATATTGCGGCTTTTACGGGCAAAGCCGAAGGCAATTTTGATTCAAATTTCAGCGTTAAGTATAAATGTCAGCTAGGATGTGCAGGATGATGTTTGTTGTGTATTTGAATGTTTTCTATATCATCATCATCTGTAAATATCTATAGACAAAATGTTGAGAGAATACTGAGTATATTGCCATTTATTGGTTATTCAATGAAATAATTGGGTTTGTTTCTCTGTGTAATGCATTTCACCTATTCTTTAAAAAAAAAAGAATTCTTACAATGATTTAAAATAGCCACCACTGTAGAAGATATTAAAAAAATTGCCAGATATTACTGTTTGTAGTCATCCAGGACCAAGTGTTGCATTGGTTCTATCCGTGTTGACTTTTATTTTCTATCTTGAACTGTAAATTCGGCTAAAACGGCAACATTCAATGTTCAAAATTGGCACGTCACTATAATAGAAAGTTGATACATAATAGTAGATAAATAGCAGTTGAATTGTGCACAGCGGTGTACAATTTCCATGATTTATCTATTTATTTATTTATTTCAGGATGTGAACGCCTGATCCTGTGAGTGACTAACCCAGTCGCAGGCCTGCTGTTTGCAGAGCCCAGTGGAATTCTGAACGATCATGCCATAAATTCATTGAGTTCGGATAAGGGTAAAATTCCGCTCTCTCCTCACTGCTTTCACGAAATTGCAAGTTGCTTATTGAAGAATCATTAACTGGAGCGTGGTATGTTTGAGCCGCGGTTGAGACGGCTCCCTTCGTCGCCGGCGGTAATGGTGAAGTTCATTCCTCCCTCATGCGCACAACCCCTTATCAGCAGCCTCCGTACCAAGAATCATGTCGTCTTATCTGTCCATAAAAGTGCTGACTTTGTCACTGTCCTCACGGGTCACACAGTGGGTGTGCTTTTACCTCATTGGGTGAGTTGACTCGGCTTTAGAAAAACATTTAAGGAAAAGAGCAATGCGCAGAAAGCATTCAAGTGTATGTTTATACTTAGAAGGCCAAGCTCACACACCGGCTATGAGGTATCGGTAGGACAGGGAAACGGGAGCATTTGGAGTCTAAAATGTCGAAAATGCTCACGAGGTGTTGGGTGTAATGAAGCGGTTGCGTTCTCGGGCAGAATTAGACGCCCCCTGCAGTGGGACTGAAGAGGATGACGGAGAGCAAGATGACTCTTCGACACTTAAGCCATCCTGGTCATTTGTAAGTAAACCCATGTAAGGGGTCTGTCACAGGGCCTGGACCTTACATATGACTGCTTGTCAATAGCTTGGATGATCAATTTACTAAAAACATACCTTAAATAATGAAAACCATATGCAGGTCATTACAAAATTTGTAAAACTGGTTCATTTTGGTTACTTCAATAACAGCCACATTCAAAGACCCTTGTTGATTTCTAAACTAACTTTAAATACTGTGTCTGAGAACCCATGTCACTCAATAATATGTTTACTTTTACTTTCATTACCTGTTTACTGCTCTTGGAATTCACAATGGTAAGGACTTTTGTCCTTATCATAGGTTTATGGTCTTGTTAATCAGCACCAGTAAAGTATTGGTATGGACTCTGAT
The DNA here is from genome assembly GCA_030449085.1 of Kryptopterus vitreolus. Taxonomy (NCBI): domain Eukaryota; kingdom Metazoa; phylum Chordata; class Actinopteri; order Siluriformes; family Siluridae; genus Kryptopterus; species Kryptopterus vitreolus. The sequence continues at coordinate 16,930,284 of JACRUU010000017.1, read as the reverse complement.
TCAAACAATAAGTGGAACAGAATAATCAATAATTATTAATAAATGTTCCAGTTCTACCTGTACAGATTCTGCATGACACATACGAGTATTAAGATAAGAGTAGTAATATATTAAGATATTGTTACTGTATACTGTAAATATGACATGGCTTACATTAGTTTTTTTGGATCATGGGAATGCTACAGACCATCAAAAAAATCCTTTTTTTTTTTTTCTCTCCTGTCGATATTCCTTTTTGAGTAACTACACAGAACACGTGAACATGGCGTATTAATCAATCAACAGCAGCGTTTAGCGGAGGAGCCGAAGGACTTGAAAAACATCCTGCATCATTCATATCGCATGGATGGGAGCATTTCCTTTTTATAACTTTTTTTATTGTTATAAATGGAAAGCAAATTAGATTTGTCTCCTGCCCTTTTTTTTCTGCTGATCCGAAAAACGAGCTGATCCATGACGCCATAACCATAATGTGATCTGGACCGTGTGGTTTGTTATTCGTCGCACCACTAATACATGCTTCTGAATACATTTACTGGGTTTTGGATGCCCTACAGTCACAATTAGATTTAGTTCATAACCGTAGCTTCACAATATCAAATCAAGACAAGGCTCAATATTTGAAATAAAATCAATCGAAGAAAAATCAGAAGTTGCTTTTTATTATTTGAATAAGCAAATGTTTGAAAAGCTGCTTACAATGCAGTCATGTGACTGTATAATGTAACTATATACATTCCCACGCTGCACCACATTATAGTCTCTGCATCGCATTGGATCTTTATATATTACCCATGAAGTATTCGAGCTCTCGGACAGAAGCATTTTAAACTGCTGAAAACGACTCTGCAATCACTATCAGCATGCCATATATTAAACATAAACTTTTCTTTCCCATTCTTTGACCTTGCTGCAGCTGTTCACTTGTGTCTTGAAAGTGATATGTTTAGAAGCTCAGTCTCCACAGCAACACAAGTGTTTTGTGTTTTTTTAAAGATTTTTTGTTGTTGTTTTTGTTTTGAAATCAGTTGCCGTCGAGGGATTACTTTTCACACATAATTCCCTTTGCTCATATACTCAGTAATCCCATGTGGGAAATGTGATATCCGTTAGACTGCAGGTTGACCTTTCCTTGGTAGTGTAATTGGTTTATTTAAAAAAAAAAAAAAAAAAAAAAGGTTTTAAAGTATTTGAGGAAATAAAAGTATTATTCATCTGTTTATAATTTGTGTATATGTACATTGTTGCCGAATAGCAGAATCGCCTTACTGATAGAAGCTGCAATATATACTAAATAACACCTCTGTTATATATATTTATATATTCACGAATGCACAAGCTAACAGAAGGCCATGATTGGATGGAGTCAGTGTGATTGATAGGAAGGAGAGAGTGTAATATCATTCCACCTAGAGAGCACTGGAAATGTTTGTTCTCTTGGACACACACAGAGAGCTTTTCTTTGGGGAATTCTCAATATGTGCATCTTGTGAAAAAGTTTGCTCTATTTCATTTGCTTTGTACATCCTACTGTTAATTCAGTGCTTCGAAGGAGGAGTTTATCACGAGTTGGACACTCACTTTACATCTTTCATTGATTTGACAATTATGAGATGTGCCATGGCAATTTTTACTATACTACTATACAGTTTGACTGTGCTATCTGAACGTCCTTTTTTGCCAAAAGTTTGTGGACACCTGGTCATAAGGATAGTATGTGCTTTTTGGGCATCCCATTCAATATTTGTCCCAGTTTGATATATACATATACATACATACATACATACATACATACATATATATACACAAACACACACACACACACACACACACACACACACACACTCACACACACTCCGGGAAGACGTTCCACTAGATTTTGGAGTGCGCTTGTTCAGGCATAAGGGCTTTGGTAAAGTCAGTGCAGTCAGCATTTCTATTCATCCCAAAGCTGTTTAATTGGGTTGTGTTCAGTGCTCTATAGCAGGACATCTTCCACCCCAATGTATCCAAAGCGTATCATTACGGAGTGAAGGGGCGTTGTCATGCTGTAACAGGTCCGGGTGTCCTAGTTTCATTCTAGCACATCCATAGACATCCTTTACAATTGTGTGTCTTCAGCTTTGTGATGATAATTTGGGAAAGAACCACATATGGGTGGCAGAGGGAGAGTGAGGATCAGTGGTTAAGGCACTGGGCTACTGATTGGAAGGTCGGGGGTTCGAGCCCCTGTATCACCAATCTGCCACTCTTGGGTCCTTGAGCAAGGTCCTTAACCTTCTGTGCTTTAGGGGGTGCCGTATCATAGCTGACCCATGCTCTGACTTCAGCTCCCAAACCAGCTGGGATATGTGAAGAAAATAGTTTACAGTGCTGTAAACGTGACAGTAAAGGCTATTCTACTCTAAGGTCCGTTTTCGCAGTACTTTTGCCCATATAGTGTAGCTGAATGAGAATTTGCACCTAAGCGTGGGTTACCGGGTGCTAAGCGAAAAAGCAAAACCACTCAAAACGTTGATCATTGTGTAGAAACATAGACATGGGATATTCTGGAGAGCGTATTAGTCACCTCTTCAATAAAGCATGAAAGTTTTTCGCTGTAATCGCTGCAAACGCTGTATGTATTGCCCTTGGCCTGAATGTGTAACAGCTTTTCCCATGGCTAAAATATAGCGTCGATTACAAAACCTTAACACCCGCTTGCTTCCATGAGTTTATCCTGTGCCATTTCAGATCAGTGTTCTGAGTGCGTTATCTACAATGTACACTGTAAAACCAAGGAATGAAGCACTTTTACCCGATATAACAAATATTTGATATAGGCTACGTAAATACCCGATCTAGGACAGGGCGACCTTAAAGACCTTAACTCCTATTCATTTTTATCTGAAATGAGTGAAAGCCTTCTGGTCTGGTCGATAACAATCTACAAATGGAGCTTATGTCCTCATGGATCGTATGTAAAAATGTAAAAAAAAAAAAAAAAGAGTTTTAATTCATGGATTAAACATTTATGTATATGTAGGTGAAAATGCACATGTTTTTGGACACAAGTCTAAAGTGGAAATATTGTGTTTCATGCAACCACAATGCTGTTAACTCAGAAGCACAGCTGTAGACTATCACTAGGTACAAAGTCTTCACCGAGTGGAGTTGTCTAAATAAAGAGTGACCTAGATTTTCTTATTTGGTGGCTTCCTTTAAAAAAAAGACCAAAGCCTGGAGCTAGACTGATTTTTTTTGCAGGTAATTATTCTAATGGCCTTTTTAATGTCTGTTTTCAATGGGAGAAAAGTTTGATGTCACAAATGGCCTGTATTAAATGTGATTTTATTGATCAGTTCATGCTTCAAAAGTAAAATATCATATTAGATTATTACCAGGCTGTTGCACAAAGCATTAAGAACTCGTATTTTGCCATGTGCTGTGCATATTAGGGTGGAAAATGTTCACAGAATAATTATGGGTCACTAAACTTTTGTTCATCTATTATTATATATTTGTCCGTTTGTTGAATGTGAAGCGTTTGTTTCAGATTAAAACCCGACACAAACCACTTTTGAAAATACTGGGTCAGGCAGTGAATTCTTGCGATGACCGTTTCGTGGGGGTGGGGGTGGGGGGGTGGACACTTTGTTGAGGTGGTAGCTAAGTGATTAAGGCTCTGGTTTGCCCCCAGTATAGTCAAGCTGCCCCTCTTGGGGGAGCCCTTGAGCAAGGCCCTTGACCCTTTGTGCTCCAGGGGACATTGCATCATGAGCTTCCTAACATCGCTGTGATAGGCAAAGAAAGAATTTCACTGTGCTATAAAGTGCATGTGACAATTTTAGACATTTTATATCATTCTAGTTTATAAACTCATAATGTTTCGATTTTGCTATCCTCACTTTTCCCTTCGCTATTTTTTGTTTGTTTTGTAACTACTTTCTGTGTTAGTTCTATTTCTTTAAATACAGTGCTGAGTCTTTTGCATTATGAATGAGAGAAATAGCATGTACACATTTAGGTTAAATAAACCGTACACCTTTTTCACCCCATTGGCAATAAACAGTCTACAAAACAATCTAACAGACTACAAACTATATTTGATTGTTATATATTTACCACCACCCAAACTAGGAAGTTCTTCCTAGTGTCCCCCAGGACTTTAACGTGTCCTTTATTTGTCTCCCAAAATTCATATCTGACCACTAGTGCTTGTTTTCCATCTCTAGTCTAACCTGATACTCTGTCAAATTAAAATATCTATAAAAAAAAAAATAATTTCATATGTTCAGTGTCCAGTTACAAATAATATTTACAAAACATTTGATCATCCTCACTGCCGAGCAAAAGGTTTTCTTTCATTATCACAACAGTTGCGCTTCTGGTTCTGCTTAGCCTTTAGGTACGAACATGCAGGTTTGTATGATTGTTTAATTCATGATTGTTGTGAATCACGAATTAAACTTGCCAAGAGAAACAGCCTGAGGGAAGAATAGTTTGCAACTCTTCTACTGCGAGTCTGTATTGGTTATGTACAAATTCAGAGCATCTAACAGCACCAAACACCTTCTTAAGCATGATCTGCAGAGGCCGTAATTCAATGATGGTGGTGGGAAAATCTGCCCTCCTGGTTGCGATTTGTATGTGAAAGATGTGCACGCTGCTTCTAATTAGCTTTTGTAAGGTCATTGTCGGAGAAAGGTTTATGGCGGCGATTCCGGAACCCGAAACCGACGTTCTGTACATTTGCTTCATTGTAATGGGACTAATGATGCCATTAATATCGCGGTAGAAAGCGCTGATCCATTGTTTTATTTCCGTTGTGTCTCTGAGCAGGCAGACACCATGAACTATGTGGGGCAGCTGGCAGGTCAGGTGCTGGTGACGGTGAAGGAGCTGTATAAGGGAATCAACCAGGCCACGCTGTCGGGCTGCATCGACGTGGTGGTAGTGCGGCAGAAGGACGGGACCTTCCAATGTTCTCCTTTCCACGTGCGTTTCGGAAAACTCGGAGTGCTGCGTTCCAAAGAGAAAGTGGTGAGTAATGCGGGTTATAACAAGAGAATCGGAATGCATACTGTAAATTAAAAACACATACTCTTACATATTCGGCTTCTGGATTCAGTTCAGTAATGACTTCGTCTGTAGACTGAGCAAGTTATTAACCTTGATCACAGGCCCAAAAGAATTGTTTCGGAGTACAAGCGTTTTTTGAAGGTTCTTGCGGGACGCCCACCAACGCTATACCACTCAGTTAGGTAACCCCCCCTAGTACCTCTGTGGAGCAAGAGCATTGTCTTAGCCCCATATCATAATAATAATAATAATAATTCTCCCTACTCATCTGAATGTCCTCTCCATCCTGCCATTATCCAGTGTTCTCAATGGTAAAGTTACATGTAACGATGGTGTTACTAAAAAAAAGAAACAGTTTCGTTTCAGCTTATGAATATTTCGGTATACAAGTCACGTTTAGAAATGAACTACATTCGTAAGCTGAGGTGTGTGTGTATATGAGAGAGATAGAGAGTGAAAATATAGATGGATATATGTGTGTGTGTGTGTACTAATATATATATATATATATATATATATATATTATATATATATATATATATATATATATATATATATATGTATTTTCTCCTCGCTGTACGGCTGAGCTGTACTTTTGTTCTAACCGACGAAATAGGTTCAGTGAGGGTAAATCTTTCATCATGAATAGACCTGTGGTTTTATTTATTAATTTATTTTAATTTTCCGGAAATGTATTATCACAGGAGCCTGTGCTGAAACACCATCCCTTATTGTTGAATAGAAAAAAATATGAGACTTTCACCACATCCTGTGTGCGTCTCCTTGTACTTTGTATTTTTGTGTGTGTGTAAAATTCGTATATAATTTACTTGGTGCAGAGACTCCGGGCAGTAACCTGTTTTGCATTATGGGAAAGTTTTCTATTGAGCCATCTAATTGTACAGGCCGTCATAAGGCTTATACTAAATAAATGTATTAATTTGTTAGCTCCTTAATTTATGAACTAATAATGAATAAATAAAGCAATCTAAAAATACTTTATACTAGACGCCTGGGGTAATGGTGTCGGATTTGTCGAAAAATCCGTCTCGGTGTCTACGTTAACGCTGACTGTCCGATTTATTAGGAACACCGACACCTGTTTCTTCACTGTGACAGGAGCACACTGTTGAAAATGTGCAGGTGAAGATTGGAAAATCTGACTAGGGGACGTATCAATCTTCAGCTTTCCAGTGTGGGTGAGACTGTATACACCTCCATTGTAGATTATCCGCCAAGAGTTCCTACTTATTCGGTATTTTGACATGCTTTTCTGCCCACCACATTTGTGTCTCTTTGGGTTACTTTGCCCTTCCGGTAAGCTTGAATTTGGCCGTCTCTCTCTGATTCTGACCTCAACAAAATGTATCGGATGACGGATCTTTCACTTAATGTTGTATTGCAGTTGCTAACTCTCGAGTGTGAAAGTCGCAGGAGGTCAGCAGTTTTCAAACTACTCAAGCCAGGCCATCTGGCACTAACAAACATGCCAATGTTCAGAGTTACCGAGATCATATTTTATGACTGATGTGAAATAAAGATTTGGATGTAGTGTATTTTGTGCAGTGCATTCTTCTCCCACGCGATGACCACAAACATACACGGCTATTCCTAATGAAAGTGGTCATTGAGGGCATGCACATGCTATATGCTAAAAATGCACAAATAAGTGGGTTGGAAAAATTGTATCCTTTTTTTTTTTTTTTTTTTTTTAAATACACTTTTAACAGATCCAAACTTGCCCAGTTTCCTTTTTCCATAATAGGATCAATTAGTTAAACAACAGGAAATGTAGGCGGTCTTTGCATGCTGACATGCGGGGAAAAAAAAGGAGGAAACAAAAATGGTGGAGGATGAAGAAGCACTGTCAACCCACCAGAAATGTGGAGATGCTGAGAAGGAGGTTGCTATGGCAACAGGTTTCTCAGAATAAGAAGTGCCTGCCAAAGGAGGAGTGGGAATAGTACCATCAAGGTTACTTATATAATCGGAAGACAACAAAATGTGACTTTCTTTTTTTATCCTTTCCTGTGCTTATTCCGAGCCGTAAACGGCACCTCCATCCAGGTCTGTCTCTTCCTCCATATTTCTGCCTGACCTTTCTTTATCACAGTCGTTCAGAGAGGGGTTGGGTTTCAAACTAACAGTCCCCGATATTTCTTTCAGAACAAGCCTAGTCCTGTTTTGGTCTGGCTTTGAATATTTTATATCGGGCTGGCATGAGGGATAGCTCTGGTTCAGATTCGCCCCCAGACCGCCGTTAGTGGCATCGTTAACATTCTGGCCCTTATTTCTGCGCCGAACGCCAAGATTGCCTAGCAACCTTGTAACCGAAGACAAGAGGCTTTTCCCCTAAGTGGCAGTAGATGGAGCGAAGCAGAGACTGGGGCGGATTCTGCGCGAGAGGTCGAAATAAATCAGTATTCACCAGAGGTTTTAGATCGGCGCTATCGTTTCCTGAAGCCCGGCCCGAAAGCCCAGCAATTCTGCGCACACGACTCTTGTTATTGTGCAGTGTCAGGTGTGCGTGATATGATCCCTGTATCCGTGACCAAACGCTAGCACACACCTGTCCCCGTCGGTATTTGTGTGGAGTCTTGCGCCGAACAAGCCATTAAAAATGCATCGGCCTCTCGCAGGAAAACAAGAGTTTCATTTACACCAGGCTTCATGCGCGTAAATCCGATGAGCTGTAGTTATAATAAGTTATTCGGTACGATTTATGCAATCGTATACATTTGCATCTGTTTGATTCGAAATTAGCAGTCAAACTCTGTGACGTTGTATCATTATTCTTGTGTATTGAATACTTTTGAGACCAGATATTCTATTGGATGCATGTGATAAACGCAGGGTGTGGGCTCCAGGGTTCTCATTTTGATTCTGAGCACAAATTTACTGTGCTACTGTTCTTATAGTGTGTACGTGAGCATCCCTTGGGCTTCCTCCGGGCGTCCTTCAGGCTTGCATGGACTTCCTCATATTGTTCATACAGGCAGGTGGAATGATGAGTTAGATTTCCCCGTGTGTGTCTCTCGGCGGACGCACTAGGCTCTGAATCAACGATGACCCTGACCGTACATGAGTAACTTGTAGATATATATAACCTATGATTTAGATACTCTTATGTATGCTTATTTTGTTTAGTTCATTTATAATCTATGCACATATAGTATTGATGCCACAATCTCCTCCGAAAGTATTGGAATGGCTAGTTTATTATTTCTCTGATCTAGATGTGTTTAAACATGTAGATCATGGCAGCTTTCGTGTGAACCCACCGATCTTTTAAGTGACCCAAAATAAGTGACTGATTTACACAGATGGGCCCTGTTAGATTGTTAGGCAGTTAATAGCTTTGAGTTATTGCTCTGGAGTTCACCTTTGAAGACTGCATTTGTTGTTAAAAAAGGACAAACCAGGACTAAAACTAGAGAGCTGTCTATGGGAGGAAAAGGCATTTGAAATGACTAATCTTTTTTTTGTTGTTGTTAAATTAACTCTGAAAAATGAATTCAGAACACGACAAACTACTTTTGTCAGGGGCCGAAAAAGTTGAAAGTTTTAGGCGAGCCAAATCCAGACATTTAACCCAATTTAGCATGCATTCTACCTCCCGAAGAGGAGCCTGAATCCCACATCAAATAACTTCTGCAAGAAGCTCCGGTGCAAAAGCTGAGCAAAGCAGTACAAAAGAATAATACAACGGTTTGCTGATGTCAGTGAGTCACCAGTGATAATTTGGATTAGACTTTGCTGTTTCTATACTTCTGCTAACTAATATACAATAGGGTGGCACCAAAAGCACCATGTTCCAAATGTTTTTACAAATCTTAATGTAAATCTAAACAAATGAACACGCACTTTTTAATGATCGTTTTTATTTTATCATTTAGTTTTAGACCAAATGTGTCAAACTCAAGGCCTGCGATAACTGGCCCTTCGAGGCCAATCGAGGACATTGAGATGGACAACCCCATTTCAGATTATTTAATTTATATTTATTTATTTATTTTTAAATAAAAATGTTGATTCACACATCCAACCAGATACATTGCCGTCGCACCAAAGCCAGAATAATTAAGAAATAAAAATATCTGACCACATGATGGACCTGAAGTACTAATCACATGAGAAAGCGTTCAATGAAGTAATGTAGTAATAGCATCTAACATCATGGGAGACTGACGGCTTATTAAAATGCACATTATTCTAAAAAGAAAAACCAATTACTTGTTCACTTTAACAACACCTTATTTTTTTCTCTCTTATTTACTGTTGCTCTTTAATAAAGATCACTCGATTAATCAATGGAATAATCATTCGACTACTCAATTACTAAAACAATCAATAGCAACAGCCCTAAAAAGATTGCAAACCTGATTTGTGAGCATTAGCTAGTGAATTTTTGTGAAGACCAGGTGTGTTGAAATTTCCATCTTGAATTTGCCCAGATCGACATCGAAATCAACGGAGAGCCGGTGGATCTACACATGAAGCTAGGGGACAATGGAGAGGCTTTTTTCGTCCAGGAAACGGAGGTGCAAGACGTGAGTGTTTCACACTTTATGAAATGTTTTTTTAACACGCTACCTCTGTTCCAGACCTGTGATTAAAGAGTGTGTGTGTGTGTGTGTGTGTGTGTGTGTGTGTGTGTGTGTGTGTGTGTGTGTGTGTGTGTGTGTTATCGAGTTTAGGAGATCGTCCCAGCTCACTTGGCCACCTCTCCAATCCCCACTGAAAGCCACATGTTCTGGGTTGGGAGCGATAGAGGTACTGCTCAGGATCTAGACAATGACCCCCTGGACCCTGAGGAGCCACGTGAGCCCCCCCTCCCCAGTACGGGGAAGAAGAAGAAGAGGCGGAGAAAGAAGCATAAAGTGGATCCTCGGCGTGAAGAGATGACTCCTCCTGCCTCAGTCGGTACCTCTGCCAATTCAGACGACATCTTCGAGATGGATCTCAGCACTGATGAAGAGGCCACTCCCAGCACACGGTGACCAATCGCATCACTTGCAGCAAAAAACAAACAAACAAATAAATAAATAATTTAACTTTCATGTGCGTTTCAAAGAAACCATGACCTCGCATTACTCTTCCCTTCAAATTTTAGGTCATCTTCAATTAGCACATTAAAAGAGGTCGAACCACGAGTACCAGCACTTCGGCATTCTCCAGAGAGCTACCCTTATTCTGATGGAGACTGGTCACCTACTGACAGGTAACTACTCATCTACTTCCAAAACAAGAATACATACTCATAATCACTCTAATGATAAGGGAGGGGGTAGCTCAGTGCAAGGGAGGGTGTAGCTCAGTGGTCTAAGGCGCTGGGCTGCTGATCGGAAGATCCGGGTTCAAACCCCGATATGGCCAAGCTGCCGCCCTTGGGTCCTTGAGCAAGACCCTTAACGCTCTGTGCTCCAGGGGCGCCGTATCATGGCCGACCCTGCCCTCTGACCCCAGCTACCAACATCAAGCTGGGATATGCGAAGAAAAGAATTTCACTGTGCTGTAATGTATATGTGACCAATAAAGGATATTATATTATATTATATTATATTATATTATATAAAAGCTTGTGAACACTGTGGTCTTTCATCCTAAAGGTGTTCAGTAGGGTTCTTCATAGAGGTCTCCTAGCTCAAGTGAAAGGAATATTTCATGCTGCAGCATCCAAAGACACACTATACACTATAATCTTATGCCTTCAGCTTTCCAATAAGAGTTATGTAATAATGCATCAGGCACCAATCAGGAATTGACTTTTCTTTTTCTTTTGTTTACTCGAGTAGTCACGCCATGTCCGAAGTCTTCTCCCCCAAGAGCGACTCCGAGCTGGTGATCAGACCTTCAGAGAGCATGCTGAAACTGGAGTCGCACATGCAGTGGACATGGGGAGAGTTCCCAGAGCCCACCAGGGTACGTGCAATACTACATACAAGGAAATTCTGCATCCTTTTCAAATAAAATTGTTAACCATATAGACTGCAATGAGGATGGTGACATTTTTTGCTGGTAAAGAGTCCTTTAGGATTAATGTGACTTCCCTGTTTGAAATTTTTATAACCACAATGTCAGTAGTTCTAGCTGAAAGACAACAGGTTTCTCTGTGCTTTTATATTATAATATATGATCGTTTCTATAGCAACAGCTAATTCGAAAAGTAAAATGTTTAATCGTGGATTTATATATACTGTGTGTGTGTGTGTGTGTGTGTGTGTGTGTGTGTGTGTGTGTGTGTGTGTGTGTGTGTGTGTGTGTGTGTGTGTGTGTGTGTGTGTGTGTATGTATGTATGTGTGTGTATATGTATATATATATGTACTATATATATATATATATATATATATATATATATATATATATAGATATATATCTATATCTATATATATAATGATATATAATCAGAATAGTCTATCCGCTACATTTTTAGGTCTGTTATGTTCATGTCTTTCACCTTCATCTATTCTGTCACTTCAGTTGCCTTTATGACGTGACACATCAGGTCAAAGCAACCCTGGCACAGAGTGCACAGTACATTCGCAAAACTCTTAATACAGATCCAAATAAATAGATCCAAACAGATTTTAAACCCAGCCGAAACTCTAAAAGCATCTAAAAATAATTTGCCGTCTCTGTTTACAGTAAGAGGTGCAGATGTACTTGTAAGTTCACAGCGCTAGAGACTCTTCAGATCTTTGCACTTATTCATTTCAGAAAGTGAAAATCTGAAGCTGGAAAGGCCAATTCTGGTCTCTGTGCCACAAAAGTTAACTGGAACCAACTTTTGTTTCCAAGCAATTCTTCAAGTTAAAATAGTAATACATTCTTTAATAAATGAAACTTGTTATCATCGAGTCCTAAGATGCAGTCAACATAATTTATGTCTTACTTAATACTCCATCTTATTAACATTTTAGGAAAAGATTAAACACTTCATAGCGCTTAATTGATAAACACTATACCATTCCTTTTTTTACATAGAGGTTTTTAAAACGCATTATAAAAAAAATAAAGGACATTATAAAAATATTAATAAAAACAATAAATAATAATAAGAAAAATATGCAGAATATACTAATGGACTCGGTGAAGAAAAAGTGAAAGAATGGAATGCGATAAGAGCCACGTTCCTATCTTAGTCTTTCAGTTTCCTTCTGATTCTTTCTTTCACGTCACCTTGTCTGAACCCACCTGAACTTATAAGTACCAGAATTGCACTGTGAAAACCCCTTGTGTTGTAGACGCAGATTGCTCTATTCATTTTTGTATTATTATGATATTCTCCTGTTGTTTATAAGCATTTACTGAATCATTTGCTATAAGGTTAGTGTGATGCCTACCTTTATACTCAGTTCATTTAAAAAGGATTTGGAATATTAACTGTATACAGTTTTCAGGATATATTTCTGATACTCATGTCCTGCCCTTCAAAATCTCTCCACTAGATGGCCAAAAAAGACAAGACTGAGCTGCCCAAGACGGTGACCATAACCCCATCGGAGAGCACTCACTTCCGAGTGATCCTGAGCTCGGAGGCCATGGAGCCTGAGGCTGATGCGAAAGACATACTGGAACCCGCACCCGTATGCACTGTTGTAAAACCCAAGCCTCGCACTCCAACCACCCCTATCACCCCGCTAATATCTTCTGATGGAGTGACCACCTCCACGCCCGCAGATCCCCATACTGCTCCCAACCCTCCAGGTGGAGGAGCCATGATGGATGTCGGCCCGAAGACAGACTCTCCTTCTAAGAAGAAAGGTGAACTGATTGCTATCTTATTGATGGGTTCAGTGGCCACTGTAGTTGCAGTCTCTCTTATCTTTCGACAAGCATTTACAGTAATATTTCAGAGGAAGCCAAGAAAGGGGGGAAGAAAGCGAAAGCAGTTAATGGTCCATTTGCAGCTCTTGATAAGATCTTAATCAGGCAGTGTGTAAAAATAAATGTATTTGTTCATGAATTGAGGCAGCTGTAGTGTGTGTGGTGTGTGTGTGTGTGTGTGTGTGTGTGTGTGTGTGTGTGTGTGTGTGTGTGTTACTGTTTAAGAGCTTTTGTGATTTGTCTGTTCAGGCGTACCAAAGAGAAGTCAGCACCAGGGGCCTGAGGACATCTACCTAGATGATTTGAACGTGCTCGAGCCTGATGTGGCTGCACGCTACTTTCCCAAGAGGTACACAATGACGTCTAGCCTTTGGCTTGTTAAAATGCCACGTGTTGCGCAGTGAAATACAACCACTGCAGCTTTTACAGGGGGAAATCCTGGATCAGCTGTTTACACTTGTTTGGCCTGTGAAGATAGCTGAGCTTTCATATCGTTGATCTATTCTAGAACTCACAGCTGTGTGTGTGTGTGTGTGTGTGTGTGTGTGTGTGTGTGTGTGTGTGTGTGTGTGTGTGTGTGTGTGTGTGTGTGTGTGTGTGTATATGTCTGCAGTGACTCAGACTCCAAGCACTGGATGGACTCAGGGATGCATTCAGGTTCTCAGTCTCCTCAGTCAGTGGGCAGCGCTGCAGCCGACAGCGGTACAGAATGTCTCTCTGACTCGGCCTCTGACCTGCCCGACGTCACGCTCTCTCTTTGCGGGGGGCTTAGCGAGAATGCAGAGATTTCCAAAGGTACACACACGCTATAACTTGCATTCTCAGCATTTTCTTATTTTCCCTTGTGAAAGTGGAGAACATTGTGCTTTGCTTTATACAGAGAGGTTTATGGAGCACATCATCACTTACAACGAATTTGCTGAGAATCCAGCCATTATAGACAATCCGAATTTAGTGGTCAAAATAGGAAACAGGTAAAGAGCGCTTATTTCCTTTTAAATAAAAGGATCTCATTCTTATAGCACTAATGTATGTTCGCTGAATCTCCTTCTTCACAGATACTACAACTGGACGCTGGCTGCACCGTTGATTTTAAGTTTACAGGCTTTCCAGAAGAATTTACCCAAAGCTACAGAGGAGGCCTGGGTTAAAGAGAGGATGCCAAAGAAGTCCGGGCGCTGGTGGTTCTGGCGGAAAAGAGCAGACAGCACTATCAAACAGGTAACGGTGTAGTCCAAATGGATTTAGGTTATAATGTATGTATAAAATAATGGAACAATTCTTTACATTATTATGTGCAGGATATTTTAGGGTGCGATCTTTTAGGCAATGTTTTATATTCCGGCTTGATGCCTTTAACAAGCATGGAAACGTGGACTAGTATATGGATTTGCTGGAGTTTGACACGGGCCAAAGCATGATGTCTAGTCGACTGGGTCAGAGCGTCCCCAAAGCTGCAGCTCTTGTATGTTCCCGGTCTGCAGTGGTCAGTACATATAAAAGATGGTCCAAGGAAGGTTGATTCCATAGAAGTCGTCGTTGATGCTTTAGGAGTCAGGATTGTTCTGGGAGCAAAAGGTGGTCATAGTGTTATTCCTTAAGCGCAGTGTATATGCGCTTAAGCTCTGATGTGCCGTAATGAATCATTCCTAACGCAGGGAGGTGATTAAGGCATTGGCCTCTGGGCTAAAAGATCGCATGGTTCAAATCCCACCACCACCAAGCAGCCACTAGTGGGCCCTTGAGCAAGGTGATTTAGTTACTACCTATTGTAACATTTGTCCTACGGTATGTTTGTATACGGGGTTGGAGAAAAACATTATCAGAAAGTTACAATTTGAGTATTTCACTGGCAGAATATTTCTATATGTAGAAAGAAACTGCTCTTTCTTCTGACATGCCTTTCAAGTCGAGTGATTTCCAGTGAAATCTGGTGTCATTTCCAGCCATGAAGTTCGTAGGAATTGTTCCCTGTCCATCCTCTTCACCGGGAGTGTGCTGGGAGGAAAAATAACTTGCTATTACACACCACCTTTCATGTTATTAAATGCTCTTTTATCTCTTGGCGTGCAGTGACCGTTTGGGCCTACTGGGCTAGCTGTTTCTCTGCTAACAACGGAGTTGTTTTTGTAAAACTTGGCTCAAAGCAACGGGCGACGTGTTTAGCATGTGAAACGCCTTTATTCGATCTGAAGCGCCTTTAGTCGCACGCGCTTCACAGTTCCGGCCCTTCCGTCTATTTCTGTCCTGCAGATTTGGGTAATTAGGACTTTGTTGAGTGCGGTGTTTTACAGGCTCAGTGATGATGGATCTAAGCAGCACAGGCATCTCATTACTCTCAAGGTTTATCATCGGGAACAAATTGGGGGGCTTACGAATTTTTTGCCAAAATCAAAGCGCGAGGGCCCGTGTTGTCCACTCGCACGGGTCTCTTGTGGCGCGCACGTCTGTAAAGACAAATAACAGGGAGCGCGGAATAAGCAGTCTGACGTATCTCTTTGTCGTTTTTTTTTTCCGCCTTCAGTCTGAGAATGCAGGAAAACTGGAGATGAAGGAAGAACAGCTGAAAGAAGGAGAAGCCTCGCTGGAAAATGATCCCCGCAAGTAAGGCGCCGCATTGCATCCTGTCACTTCACGTGTATGTCTGTGTGGGTCAAAGGGCGGAAATTTGGTAGACGTTAAACACACCCAGACAGAAGTGAAGGCGTAAGTAGTGGTGAGGAGAGGATCTGATTATATCACACTGTGTTCAATGTTAAACAGTGGTTCATTCTGAGAGTTAAAGTGTGAAATCACCACCAAGTGTCTCAGCTGCTTCAACCTGCAGCTGCTTGCTTGTTTAAAAAAAAAAAAAAAGAAAAAAAAAGGGGGGGATAAATTGAAGGCGCTCTGGATAAGGGCATCTGCCAAATGCCATAAATTAGATTTTTTTTTTTTTTTTAAACCCAAATTGCTGACTGTAACTTTCCCAGACTTGCCTGACAGGGAAGCCTGGAGAGCATTGTGTGATTCCCAGACAAAATGATTGCTGTGTGTTACAGAGTGGAGTCCCGGGAATCATCCAGCGACGAAGAAGGGAAGGAGGTGAGCGCAGCTGCGGCCTCTCTGGAGCGCTCGTCTCAGACCGAGCCCCACACTCAGCCTCAGCCACCCAGCACGCACTCTTACAGGAAGTCCTTGCGCCTCTCTTCCGACCAGATTGTGAGTCTCCTCTATCTGTTTCTTCTTCTGTAATGTTTCAACAAGCTTTACCTTATAAGGACTTTCTTATGAGACAATTAACCCCAAATCAGTAAGAGCTCGATAATATTCTTCGATAATATTTGCACTAGATTCTGAAATGCATTTTAAAAAATGCATTTGTTAATCATTCATTCAGGTTTTTTTTTCTCTCTGAATTGAAACACAAGGATTGAAGTAACCATGGAAACAGTAGGGGTACTGTTAATTTTTATTCATTTTTTTAGCCTATTCGTACAACTTTGCCGACTTTGTAGATTAGTTTTACGTTAATCCTTTAAATCAGGACCTCCCCAGGTAAAACTAAGATCAAATGGAGTTATAGGTCCGAGCAGGAAAATCCATTTGCGCTTTATCTCCTAGCTTGTGTGTAAGTGGTGTTAAAAAGCTCCAGCCTTTTAGACTTTGCTGATCAATATGTTCAATGGCTGTTCATAGTCCAGAATGGAACAAGATCTTGTCTACTGCCTTATTGACGGCTTTTCTGTGCAAATAGGTTGGTATAATCTCGTATGGCAGCACAGTGAATAATTTTGCAAGGATCTTGTAACGGCTGTTATTTTTGATTAGAGCTCCCTCTCCTGGCTTCAAATCATCCTAAACAATTAGCACACAGTTCAGACTAGTAGTTGATTGATTCATCTTTAGCACTAATTTAGTAATATAGATTTCGATTAATGCCACAATTTTAATATAACGCAAAGTACTTGTGGTTGTGTATGTCTGGTGAATATGTCAGACATAATAAATGTGTGGCCAAGATAAAATTTCTCCCCTTTTAACTTTTTCCCTAGGTTAGTAATATGTAGGTATGTAAGAGATGGAATTGTGACGTGACGTATGAGTGATTTTGCCTTGCAGGGGAAGCTTAAGCTAAAGGAGGGGCCCAATGATGTCACCTTCAGCATTACCACCCAGTATCAGGGCACGTGCCGCTGTGAAGGCACTATTTACTTGTGGGACTGGGACGACAAGGTCATCATTTCTGACATCGATGGCACAATTACAAAGTAGGTATTTTAGTGTGTTTTTGTTTGTTTGTTTTTTCTCACCTAAAGCCTGCATTTCTAGTCGAGAGCATGATAGTGTTCTGTTGTTGCATTTTTTTTTTTTTTTTTTTTTTTTGCTTGCAGTTCTAAATGACTCTTGGTTTGTGCAGCTTTCTTGAGACGAGCCAGTCACCACCTTTAGTTAGAAGGATAGGAAATGATAAAGCGATTTGTTCAGTCAGTTTGGAACTATAAGCTGAATGAGCGAATGAATAATAATAATAATGAATCACGCCAACGTGACCGTGCTTGCGCAGTCTAATGGATACTGCCTTACTGAATAGTGCTGAGTGTGAAAACGCTCACATCTCTATTATTAGCACAAAGACAGTCTATGGTTTTAAAGATTTAATTGCAGCAAAGGCAGATGCAAAAGATATAACGTGCATCCATAAAAAAAAAAAAAAAAAAAAGACTGTCTCTCTTCTCGCAGAGCGGTTGGTGGGCAATGTAAAGAAGAAAAACAGAGTGGAGCTTATTATTTCTGCGGCAAGAGCAAGGCCACCAATTCGGCCCATGCGGAGGACGTCACTATAATGAGCCAATTTAAATCGAGCTTTTCTGCTCTGCCACCTGGGCTGTGCACCACATAATATGTTTAAATCAGGGAGTTTTCCTCGTTAGCAGATTTCATGGGTTAAGTTTCCTCCAACTTGCAAAAGCTGTCTTTGCGTCCTAATTCTTCTTCAAAAAAGTGAGACCGGCTTTATATACATTCAAAAGCACTGGTTCCTTGCTAACTCTCTCCCTCTCTCTCTCTTTCTGTGTGTGTGTGTGTGTGTCAATCCGACAGATCCGACGTGTTTGGGCAGATTTTGCCTCAGTTGGGAAAGGACTGGACTCACCAAGGCATTGCCAAGCTTTACCATTCCGTAGCTGAGTGAGTTTACTTGGCGTATTTTGCCGTCATGTGAACAGTTTTGCATTTCTTTATGCCATCGCTCGTTAAATCCCGTCTGTGATTTATTTTTCATGCAGGAATGGATACAAGTTCCTGTACTGTTCAGCGAGAGCTATTGGCATGGCTGACATGACTCGTGGCTATCTGCAGTGGGTGAATGATGGTGGCACCATTCTTCCCCGTGGACCACTCATGCTTTCTCCCAGCAGCCTCTTCTCTGCATTTCACAGGTTACCACACCGACTCGACACAACAAAACACAACATGGCACAATGTGGTGTTTTCCGTGATATTTTGTAGCGTAATACATTATCATATTTTATATATATGTGGTGTGTGGGTGTGTGTGTGTGTGTGTGTGTGTGTGTGTGTGTGTGTGTGTGTGTGGTGTGTAGGTGGGGAATATAGATAGATATATATATGGGGATAGGAGATATATATATATATATATATATATATAGATATATATATATATATATATATATACTTATATATTCTTCAGGTTATTCATTCCTTATATAGGGTAGGGGGGTATTCGAGAGAGGTTCTTATTTCAGGATTCTAGGGGGCTTTTCTTCTTCCGTTCTTCCTTCCTTAATTTCTCTCTCTCGTATTCTTTTTTTCCATCCTTCTTTCTTTTCTCTCTCTGTTACTTTCCTATCTTTTTCATACCTTTCTTTCATTCTTTCTTTCCTTCCTTCCTATCCTTTTTTCTTTCTTACCTTTCTTATGTTTCTGTTTCTTCCTTCCTTTCTCTCTTTCTTTTTCTTTCCTATCCTTTTCTTACGTTTCTTTCTTACCTTTCTTTGTTTTTTGATTTCTTTCCTTCCTTCCTATCATTTCTTTCTTTCCTTCCTATCCTTTCTATCTTTCTCACCTTTCTTTTTCTTTCCTTTTACTTTTTTTTGTTTGTTTTTCCGTCTTTCTCTTTCTCTCTTTCTCTCTTTTTTTCCCCTTCCCCCCCCCTTTTGTCTTTCTTCTCTTTGTTTCTTCCTTTCTCTTTCTCTCTTTCTCTCTTTTTTCCCCCCATATCTTTCTTTGTTTTTCTTTCTTATCCGTTATTCTATTCTTTCCTCCCTCTTGGCTGTCAGTTACAGAAAGACTAGCCATTCCTGGCCACTGGGATGTCGTATATGTAAAGCAGTTAACACTTCCATGCTCAGCTGTGGCACGATGTAGGATGAGCAGCAATTCAAAAGTGGTGTGTTGGCAGGGTTCACAATTCTCAGCGAAAACATGTGCTGTGGGGGGGGGGGGGGGGGAAAAAAAAAGGAAACTGTTGTTGAAGATTTATTGACTATACAGCGAGCTTGTGGGTGGGAAACTGGCACTTAACCAAACTGAGATAAAATGGTTTTAAAAAGTGTGTTGGAAGAATCTGGACACATGAACTGTTGGATGCCAATCAAACGTGCAGATTTTCTACCAAGCCCTTTCGAATTTACTCGTACATGTTGTAGAGAATTATTCTGAGCCACGCATTTACATATTTGTGAATTGTAATCAGTGTGCAGTCTTTAGAGGACTGAGAATGTTGTTGTCTTCTCCTTTTCACAGGGAAGTGATTGAGAAAAAGCCAGAGATTTTCAAGATCGAATGCCTTACTGACATTAAGAACCTGTTCCAGTCCAACAAGCATCCCTTTTATGCTGCATTTGGAAACAGGATTAATGTGAGTTGAATTGTGTAGTCAGCCCTGTTTGCATTTTTATAACCTGCCCCACCCCCCCCACCCCCCCCCCACACACACCCCCTCTTTCCGATTGCCAGTGCGATGTGTGAATTCAGGATTTGAGGTGTGACTTGCATCAGCCGGATGACAGGATGATTGAGGAGAAAGAAAAAAAACAAAAACAATAAGGCAGTGCATCATACTTAACTTCATTGACAGTTCAAATATTGCTTAAGGCAAAGGCTGTATTTGGGGATGTCAAACAAAATAGATATATTTATAACCGGGGGAGAGTTATGAGAGAATCAGTGGCACATGTATTCATGTAATTGCCTGCAGAGGGCAGAATTCTTTCTCTCTCTCTCTCTCTCTCTCTCTCTCTCTCTCTCTCTCTCTCTCTCTCTGTTTTTCTGTTTCTTTCTTTGGTTTGTTAGTTCTTTTGTCCTTCTTTCTTTTATACCTTTCTCTTTCTTTCTTGCTTATCTTTGTTTTTCTTGCTTATCTTGCTCTTTTTGGTTTGTTCTTCCTTCCTTTGTTCCTTTCTCTCCCTCTTTCTCCCTTTCTTTCTTTTTTTCATCACAAATACGGCCGCACCTAGAATAAGCATAAAGTAGAGTGGAATACCCCTGTCATTTCATCTTGAATTGATATACAATAATAAGAATAATATACAATTATTAAGATACATAAGACGAATATTTATTAGGATTAAGAATTGTAAAGATTTAAAGGAACAAAATCGACTAATAGAACAAATTCTTGTATTGCGAGCATTCATCCTGGGTGGAGGATGTCATAAATGTTTGGCTGCCTCTCCAGACATGATGACATCTATTTTTTCTCGCCCGGAATAAATCTTGTTCAAGGCGGATAGGTGTCCTGTTATTTTTCCATCTGACCGCAATGTTCCGTCATGTAATCCGGCTCGTCATTTCTCCGCGCAGGACGTTTTCGCCTACAAGGAGGTTCGGCGTTCCGGTGTGCCGGATCTTCACCGTCAACCCTAAAGGAGAGCTCATCCAGGAGCAGACTAAAGGAAACAAGACTTCGTAAGCATGTTTTCCATCCGCTGCCATTTTTATTAAGCCTTACGGTTTATTCAGACTCCGATTTAAAGCCGTTTACCGCTTTAGTGACGAGAGGAAAAAGGTTTATTAAAAGTTTACGACCACTGCTTGATACTCTGCTCAGCGAGGTGGTCTCCCACGGGTTTCTGTATAAGGATTTGGACCGTATCTTGGCGAATCCCAAAAGCAGGTCTTTATATAAGTACTGCTTGGTTGTTTTAATCAAGTGGCGAGCAATGCTTCACCTTCAGCTTCACCTTCAGCTTCACTTTGCGAGGTCATTTTTCAGATCATGTTGTAATAAATGTTTCAAGTGCTGACGATCAGACCAAAACAAGCATGTATTGAATACGCAAGGTCAGGTCGTAATAATAATTACAATTATTAATATTTAAAAATATATATATTTTTTAAAATGTATTTGTTGTATAAAGCAGATTACTGAACAATAAGCTTGATTATTCTTCTCCGTTTTGTTTGCCGAAGGCTGAATTACCATTGTAATTGTCCTTGTGACATTTAGTTTGTGTTCATCTGTGCGTTGTGTGTTTTCTGCTCCTGTGCAGGTACAGCAGGCTGAGCGAGCTGGTGGAGCACGTGTTTCCACTGCTGAGCAAAGAACAGAGTTCGGCGTTCAGCTTCCCCGAGTTCAGCTCGTTTTGTTTCTGGCGGCAGCCTATCCCCGAGATCAATCCGGACGACCTGCTCTCATAGGCTCGCCGCGGCTCTCCGCCTCTACCGTAATTAGCGCGTATACTAGCGAACGATGTTGCTACCTGTAGCTGCACTAGAGCCAGGCGAGACTTGTTCTGTCCTATAGGATTTTATAAAAATCCGTCTGCACATCCGAAACCGAACAACGCCCCGCCGTCCCCTTTAACATCCACGCCCGGACTGTTGGGGGAGGCGATAGTGCCGTTTTTTCCTTCATTGTCACATACATCAGGGATATTCGAAGCCTGCCTGGGTGCTAAGGCCCCGAAAATAGAAAAAAAAAAAGCTACTTTTATTTCAACGTTTCCAGTATGTGTGTGTGTTAAGTACTTAAAATCGGGGTATAGCCTTATTGCTGGTCTGTGTGATACTGGTGGACACTTTAGTAAAGATTTTTGCCCTTCCAGCCCTAGTTAGAGGCGTTTGTTTTTCACCCCTGCTGTGGTGGTCCAGCGTGGGCTGGTGTTTACAATTCTATGGCTTCAGCACTTACCGGTTAGTGTGCGGGTACAGCGACAGTGTATGTTTTAGTAGGACACCGATAAAACCAGTCAGGTGGGTAGACCATGTAGGATCACAGAGACTAATGAACAGACATATTTATTTACAAATGCTAATTTATTTTGTTCAGTCGTAATTAACTATTTAGCGGTGAGCTAATTATAACGACTAACACGCACTGCCTGTAATATGCGGTGGAAGACTTGCCTGTGACAGACTACACGCGTTTGATCAGAGGTTTTCTTGAATGTCGATGCTGCTATCGAGGCGAGCTGCTTTGAGCCGCGGCGTCTTCGGCCCGATCGCCGCTTCCTGGTGGAAAAAGCCCCCGAGCGAGGACTTCCATCTGTTTTCCAGGTGTTTTCCACTCGTTAACAATTTCAGCGTCTGGCTGCTTCTTTAATGCCTTACTGATCGCACTTTCAGCAGCCAAGAGAGCGCCACGGATCAGCTTGCAGTTAATGAAGGGATGGCCTTATTGTTGGAAGCTGTTCAGCATTGTCTTTTCTTTCTTTCCATAAGGATAATGGATGATTTAGCGAACAAAATCGACTGAAATAATTTGCGTAATCAAAAACACGTATTACTTCTAATATGTACTGATTCGTAGCCTCGGTTAATTCTTTTACTCGTACGGTATAGTCGTAGTATAAAGCGTTTTAGTTCTGGGCGTTGAGGCACTTTCAGTTCATCAGGCCTATCGGTAAATGTTTTTGTGCCGAGAAAGACCGTCAGTCTGCTCTACTAGTTCTAGCACTGTAATGAGCCAATTTCAGTGTTTTGTTGTTTTTCTTTTGAAGAAGAAGAAGAAACTGAAGAAATCGCAGCTGTTTTGCAAGAGGGAGTGTCCCTTATTATTTTCCTGAACATTTTCCAAGTGATGATTCTCAATGGCCAAGGGAAAAGAGCACATCCCTGTCATAAATAGTTAATTAGCAAAGGCTGGTCTTTGCATCTGTGTAACAGAATCAGTGTATTTACATGTATTTGGTTCCTAGGTTCTTTTAGGCGTAGGGCACTATGTATTAGGTAGGCATGCACACCAACACGGAGCACAATAGAAAGTAAATTATTTACAGTAGGATAGATGTTTGGGTTGGGGGAGGGGGGAGGCTTGTGTACGCACAAATGTGTTATGGCATTTGTTACTCGTCTTTTTGAAGTGTAGAAGTGAAATCTGTCTGTTAATGATTAACAACGCAATCCCATTCTTTCTATGAAAGTAATACATCTTGTGTGGGATGGACACACTCATCTATGGTTAAAAAAAAATGGAATGATCATTTATCGTTTATTACTCTTGCTTTCATGCCTTTTAATTTTATATGCTTTTATTTGTCGACGTACGCTCTTTCATGGCAAACCTGTCTCTTAGGTTGTATTGTTTTCAGTGGGGAAAAAAAATGAACATTTACTGCATCCGACCACTCTATATACCTTAAAGTGTATATTTACTGTATGGATTTGTTTTGACATGGGGGGAAATAAAAAAAAAGAGGTGACATTGAAAATCTATTAAAATGCATTTATTACAAACAATTGATTGTTTCTGTTTCTATTTCATTAGGGTAGAGGTTTTATATTCAGTCTAGAGGACGAGGGGTAGACAGTGGAGAGGAAAAAGAGGTATGTGCGAGTGAGAGAAGGAAATGAATGCTGGAGCTTGTGTGGCATAAATCAGATTTGGGAGATGATCACCACGGGTTAAACATTTTCTTCATTTACGCATTTCTTCATTTCTTTCTCTGGTGCCTTGTCCAGCACCGTAATAAATAAGATGGAAAGTCCAAGCCAAAGGCTGTGTTTGTATAACGGAAAATAACATGAATGGGTTTTTATTATTATTATTATTTTGTTTTTTAATCATGCAACACATCAACAAACTCATTTAGAATTCCTAAATGGCTAAATGTATAAACCCAGCTGTTCTGCTCGTCGTCGGATGGATCTGTTAGAGCTCGTTATCTTGGTATTGTTTACAATGTAAACATAAACAATCCCTCTCGTTCTTTGTGCAGAGCTTTATCTATTCAAATCGGTTGCACAATAAGCCCTGCCCTCAGTAACTTAAACAGATTCATGCTGTTGCTTTGTCGTGAAATTCTTGACTCAGACTTTGTCCTGCAAATTCATAATTTTTAAAGCTTTTGTCAGCACCGCAATGTTGACGCTTCATTTCTGGTCCGAATGTATTGATTCGTGTCCTCGAACGCCACATCCCAGAACTGTTGAGGCTTCAGGTTTATATTAAAGCATTCATTCAATCTTAAGTGTTTCTATAGTAACGACTTACACAAGGACTCGTGCCATATAAAGGGATTTTTCTTTTAAAAAAGGCATGAAATGTTTGATCTAGTGAGGTGTTTAATGAGAGGATGCTTATTTAACATTTATGAAAGGTCTCCAGATTCTAGAGGTAAAGCCGTAATGTCTGCTTTTAGAAGGGAACATATATATAGTGTCTGGATGACTGCATTATTGTCTTCCAGTAAGGAAAAACCAAGTGATATAACAGTTATATAGGGGAATTAAATATAACAATTTATATATAATGTGTGTGTGTGTGTGTGTGTGTGTGTGATATATAGATATATATATATATATATATATATATATATATATTATATATATATTTATAATATATATATATATATATATATATATATATATATATATATGTATGTGTGTGTGTGTGTGGGTGTGTGTATATATATAGGGGAATTAAAAAATGATTTGAACGCCCAATGTGTTCATTAATAAATAAAAACGAAGTCTTTGGTATAAAAGGAATACAACAATGTGTTTTTCCTCTATTATCCCCCTATTATTTCTTTACATATCGCATAATAAAGCCATTTTTAATGTTCATTTGGACTAAAATGATTCCATACAATTTGGTCTCTGTATTTAAAAAAAAAAACATTCATGAAAAGCCATGTTTTTTTTTCCGTATCAAAAGGTGCATTCGGATTAAATACATTTACACAATGAACATATGTGGATTGCGACTAAATATCTCAGGGCACTGCTTTCCATGGTGCGACGGTTTCAATGTGTGGCAGCGAAGCAATTCTGTAGTTTCTTCATTCAAGCCAAAGCCAAGCCGTGATTTCCCCTGCAGTGTGGTCCGGCTCGCCGCAGGCTGCCGTGTAAATGTGGAGATCTGCACAGCCGGGGCAAGTGTTCTGCAGTGTGCGCGTGTGGCTTTCTTTTTGTTTTTCGAGCTGGACGTTATCTGTGAGCCTGGGTCGGGTAGAGGAAGACGCCGCTGAACGTTGAGAGGATCTCTCTGGCTTCGGAGAGGGCGAGTGCGCCGGCTGTGCGCACCAGCGCCACTCGATCTCCTGCCCGCAGCGAGAGGACGAGGCCGAACGAGGCCGAGCTGCCGCACTGGCACGACCTCGACGAGCGCTGCCCGTCGTGCCCTCCGTATCCCGCCGTATCTAGCCTCTGCACGCTGCGCTCGGACACGGAAAGCACGGCCTCCAGACGCTGGTCCCGAGGAGCCGTCAGCACCGCCGAAAGCATATAACGACCGCTCACGGGTGCTGTGAAGATTCCTGCAGGGTAAGCGAGGGGAAGAGATTGCTTTGTACCTTCCTTTTAACGTCTAATAAGCAACTTTATTTGTAGCTATGAAAGAAAAAACGTTCATTGGTTTCTTTTACCAGTTTGGGGATTGTAGTGTCCTCCATCATTCACAAGAACTTGGTTAAACTGGATGATCCCGAAGTCTCCCATGAACGCCTGCTGCGTGAGACCGGCCGAGAAGGAGAACGGCTCCACGGCCACGTTTGCCTCAGACGACACTGTAAGCGAAGCACAGGAACGTGGTGCTTAGATTAAAAACAGTACTCTGTAAATAGGTATGCGTACAGTAATTCATTTACCTGGTGTTGCAATAAGCCTTTGTGCAGGATTCCATAACGTCTGGGAAACTAAGGAGTCCAAACAGAAAAAGTCAGAATCAAAGTCAAAGCCAGTGAGATGACGTTCAGAGGCGAAAGGTTTTTACCTGGGATCGGATGGGGTTTATATGCTGCCGGGTTTACAGCAGGATTATTAGCTGGAAGGTACAAAACAGCGATATAAGCATTTTTGTTTGCTCTACATAAGTAGAGATGTATAATCTATTTGACCTCTAACCTGGTACACCTGCGTAGCCAATAATGGGTTTGCTTGAGTCGTGGAATCCCCGCTCTCGTCGAGAGGCAGGTTTTTGGGCGTACCCGGGCGGTCCGGCCACTCCGGCCATGACAACCGGTTGATTGGGTTGTTGGTGTGGGATCGAAGGCTGCAAGGGGGCGTAAGGCTGGCGTGGGGTCGAAGGTCTGGCATGCGGCTGGCGTACGAATGGACGGGAAGTAACCGACTCCGTCCTCTTGGGGATCCACACAGGAATGTGGATCTCGGGAATATACGTCCTCTGTGGTGGGTATGAATTCCGAGAATCGTGGAAAGTGTTGGGTTTCCCCGGCTTCACTGGCACGCCTATTTAAGAAAAAAACAAGACAAAACAAAAAGTCACATTAATCACCGTAAATGAACAATATGAAGGAAGTAGCGGATATGAAAACTGGTAATGATCCGCATTAGAGATGTATTGTAATCGAATATGAACGCGTTAATCGGATTGAAGCAGAAAGCAAAAGCGTGCACTGTTCGTTCGTTCTTTGTTTTTGGAGAAAGCTTGCCAGAAATGATCAGAGAACATCTGGTTAAGACTAGAGGGGTGCTTCAGGACTGGGGTCCCACAGGACGCAAGCAAAGTGGAACGTTTTTACTTTCATGCAGGCATGAGCAAGCAATCAGATACAAAGCTGGAGAAGAAGAAAACGTTGAATACAGATAGGAGTGTAATGCAATACCTTTACTGCTTGCCTTCATTCTCAACTGCCTGGTCAAATATAGTGGCATTTTCCATTATGTATTTGGGGAAGTAAGTGTGTGTGTGTGTGTGTGTATGTATATGTATATATATATATATATATATATATATATATATATATATATATATATATATATATATATATATATACACACACACACACACACACACTATATATATATAGTATAATATAAATGATGTTCAAAACACTGACCACTTTTGGTCACACCCTATTTGGAGCACTAGAAAGGTATTGATATTACCTTACACCCTATATGTTTGTCTTTCTGATTCAAAACTTATTTACAACAACGTCAGAATTCTCTAAGGGCAGTGGGCAGTCTAGATCTTTCTGTGTTACGGGAATACTTTTTAATGAATGTTTATTGGGGACCCTGATCCCAAAACACTAATGCCAATTAAAGGTGAAAATCTTCTGCTTTAATATTGAACCGCTAGCTTCGACCTAGCATCCTCGCACGAGGGTTCAGTCAACATTATAACCGCATCTTCTTTTTTTTCTCCCCTCTTCCTTCTTGTAAGCAGCACGAGTTAAAACAAAGCAACAGCCGGAAATCCCACGAGTGCTGTTCGAGCGGGCGACAGCCTACCGATTTCCTGCGTCACCACTGTTCGTAATAGCAGGTATCTCAGAAACACACACGTAAAGCCCATTTCCCATGAGATAATTGCTATCTAACCGTTTCCCATGAGGGGGGGGGGCTATGGTCGGACGCAGCGGAAATCGCAGGCTGCTTTGTGCATTGGCTCAGCGTACTACTTACAGATGTGACGCTTTAAACAACGATGACTCACTACGATACTATAAAGCCTAAGTTTAGTCCTGTTTCTGGAAATTGTGCTGACTCAGGATCCCTTAATCCAACGTAGGACCGGGATGTATTCGATAAGGAGTAATTCTTTACCACGGGAGCAGGGTTTAGATCGCCGATGTTAATGTGTGCTTTAGACGACCGTGTGAGATGGCGGTGCTTGTTTATGAAGGGCGTATCATTGCTTTGTCTAGCGAGGCAATGTTTACAAATTGACCACGACCGGCTTGAAATGGGATAATTGAAATGGTCAGAAAATGCCGGGTCCTGTTTCAGTCATTAGTTCGGAAGGCAAAATAGAAGGGGAAGGTACTAGAAGTTTTAAACACACATCCACACACACACACACACACACACACACACACACACACACAGAGCGATTTTATTAACATTCACATTTCTGCACCCTGCTCTAATGGCCAGACCTCGGTGAAGTAATCTCACTCTTGGCCTGATCCAATCTGAAAACACCCAGATGGGTCTCTGGACCTCGAGTCAGAACCTTGACCCGGCTTTTATTCCCCCCGTATTGATTTCTCCCCCAGAAGAAGGCGTTGTATTAATACTAAAAATAGGCTCCCATCTTAAAAGGTAGGCAGTAGAATTGTGTTGGGGGGGAACGGGTGAGACACTCGAATCCTATACTAGTACGATATCAATCAGCAGGAAGAGAAGGACCGGAACGCAGCCGAGAGATGATAAGATGGGAATATATACTGCGGAAGAACGTCCTTGCCCATATTCTCTATGTTCTCTTTTCTGGAATTCTATAACCATCAAGCGGAATGAGTTGTGAGCCCGGTGTTCAGTCACGCTAGGCAATAGTCCGGAATCTCCTCATGGGTTTGGGGGGGGGAGGCGGAGAGCAATGTCATAAACGTTGCAGAAATCGGTGACGAGCACTGGGTTTTTCACAACTTAACCACGCGCTTCCCAGCACATTCTGTTGTCACTGACAGAGCAACTGTATAAATTAGGTACGGAGTTGCACAACGGCGTACCCCTGCCCCAGACGCTTAGCCAGAAAGAATGAGTCATGCTTAAGACTTTGCAACAGCAGGCCCAGTTGTCTTGCTTGCTGGCTGTGCTTCTTCATTCCTTTCACTTCTTTTTGAACCATTTAAGAACTACAAAAAACGTTCCAGGCTAACTAAGCGTCACTGCAGGATAATAATTCTATTATCAAAGCACTTTTATAATACATTAATACGAAATGTCCAATTCTACAGTTTTAGATGGCAGAAGATTGAAGAACACAGTTCATCAGTATAAGTCATATGTGTGTGGAAGGGGGCGCATTTACTTTGAGTTGACTTGATAATATCTAACACACACAGACTCGAATAATAGGCGCGCTACGCCGTCGGTCGTATTGTTTGTCAAAAGGGTTCACAGGGCATCTGGTTGAGATTAGAAGTACGCATGAGATCCCATGAACGGCAACAAACAAGTTGTGACACACAAAAGCGCGCAACATGTTTACAGCGCTCCTCGGCGAATGCTTCAGCTAGCGCTGATGGTTTGGTTTCGGAAATAGAAATAAGAGTTTATTACAAAATATCAGATATGAAAAAATATGGGTGGGATTTATAAACAAATAACTTTCCAATGCACAAAACGCTTACAGCAAATTTCTATTCCCACCCACCAGTGTTTGGAAACGTTTCCTTGGACACGTTTGATTAAACAGCAATACGATCCCCTTCTGCTTTAGACCACGCCCACTAACGTGTTCGAAATTCACTTGCGTTACAGCCCCCGATGATGTCATGTGCCTGGGACTACACGATCTTTGTGCGTCTGCAGGAACCAAGAGGACACGATATCCACCCTGGAATTATGACATCAGATTTTACAGGGAGGCTCCCAGGCATCAGCATTGCAGGCGTTACATCACAGAGGGCTCGTAGCCCAACATCTGTCCTAGGGTGGGGTGGTGAGTGACTCTGGTTTACAGCACTGCACATCATCCAGAGGCCCAGTTCCAGACTCCCCTGGTTAATGAACACCAGACCCTACGCTTATACTGGACTCCTTTTCTCATTCTGTGCAGGGGGGGGGAAACAAAACAAAAAGCAGCGCATAACCGGCGAAGGACAGTCAGGGGACGGCAAAAGTCATGAGCTCACAACGGAGGAGGAGGAGGAGGAAGGGAGTCACTCATTCATCATCTTGTAGAGATAAGCTTCGCAATATGTCCCAGGAAGCTTTGATTCACTCGTTTTGCGTTAAACCTGCCCTGTTAGAAGAGTTTTCTCTTTAAACGTTAAATAACGCTAAAATCGTTTAGACATGAATCCACAACATGCTTAGCGGCGTCACCAGATCACACGATGACCCGTCCCTTGTTTATAAGAAAGGTACGATGGTATTTAGCTCTGAGCCAACTCTCATTTTGCCAGAAATAAGGAGGCCCCTTGTCTTCCTGCAGCCCCAGATTTATGATCATTGCTTGTTTCTTATAGCACATGCACTATAGACAATTCGGGGATTAATTTCCAGCTAAAAAAAAAATACGAGGTTTGACTCGGTTGGCAAGGAGACGGATACGAGTCATATAGATAAGTGAAACGTAAACCTTTTTTTGTGTGTGTGTGTATGTGTGAATGTGTTGCGGCATTCCAGTTTCCATTTAGGGTCTTTTCCCCAGTATACAAATCGCGCAGGGTTTTCAATCCGTCTCTCACAAAACCCACTTTCCGTTCTGCTGCGACACGGTGAAGTGGAATTGAACAGAAATATTTACCTTTGTAGAATACGATATGCCTGGTGGAGAAAAGGATATGTGTTTAATATAAAGCCCATATCTTTCATCTAAAATGAAACTTGGGGCACTGGAGGGGAACTGGTGATGTAACTTGCGTCGTTTGCAAAACACCAATTTATTATCGTTTTATGCATTTATGCCTTATTTATGCTTTATGACTTACCTTGGTGTTTCGCGGTACGGTTCTCGATGTTCTCCAGCTGTCCCTGCACAACATGCAAAGTGATCTGGAGGTTGCTGATCCCCCTGGCATGTGTCTGCAGCGTGGAGTTCATCTGAGCCAAGTCTTTCTCCACATTCTCATTCGCGGCCTGATTCCTGCCGCCGTCCGCCTTTGCGCACCGTTCTTCTAGCCTGGCGACCCTGCTGCTTATTACCGAGACGCCTTCGGATTGCCTTCGCCTTACACTGGGCGATCTCGGCAGTCACCTGGGATCTCAGCCTGTCTAGTCGGTCGCTGAGATCCTGCCTGGGTTCGCTGGCCCCGTGGGTCCGAGGTGGTCCCACTAATGGCGTCTGAATCGGGGTGACCGGGGTGTCTAGACAACAACTAGAGTTCCGGAGATCATGATTAAATCTGCTCACGGCTTCAGCCAGACCGCTCATGTTCTCTATCAGAGGTGTCAGTTGGCTTTGCATGTCGTGTACTCGATCGCCATTCAGTTGGCTTTCGGTCTTTAACCGATCGACCGCGTGCCCTAATTTGTCGAGGTTCGCGTCATTGATCGCGGCATTGCCGCTCAGGACGTCCAGTTGGTTTCTACAGTGCCTCACGACCTCCGTTATTATCTCCAAACTGCCTCGGCGTGAAGCATCGACCGATGGGCTCGGGTTGCATTCAGTGGCGCAAACGAGCTCCATCGTGTTCAGTTTGTCCTCCAGCCCCTGGATCGCATGCTTGTTTGCGTGCACCTGCGTTTGCAGAGCATCAGACTCGTTCGACCTGGCCGGGAAGGAGGTGTTCGTGATCATGATCAGCATACCCGTAAACTGGTCCTCCACATAATTCAGTCTCTGGTCCAAGAGTGCACGGAGCTTTGCCGTCTCTTCAGCCAGGGCCGCTGTCAACTTCTCGTCCACGTAGAAGCAATAGTTTTCCGCGTTCCTTTCCGTCACGTTCATCCTGGCCTCGAGCTCATCCATGCGAGGACCAAAGACGTCTTCCAACTGTAGCATGGACAGGTGTCCCAGTTCGTTGTCCACTCGGGCGTTCAGGACCTGCTGGGCGTCGGCCAGGCGCCGGAGCATAGTTCGGAGATCGCCGTCGCTCTCTTTAAACGGAGCCGTTTGCCTGTGAGTGCGCACCAGCCCGTCAGGTATAGCCATGTCGAGACGTACCTCTCTTATCTCCTTAATGTGCTCGGCTTCCTGGCTTTCTAGCAGTTTCCTCAGGTCGTCATAGCTTCCCTTCCATCCCTCTTCGCAGCTTTTCTGAACGGACGACATGCTGGCGTTGCACGCACTCTTCAGCTTTGCTATCTCGTCCTTCATCTCCACCAACAGCTCCTTCTTTAATCTATCGAACTTGCCGTCAATGTAGGACTGAAGTATATCGATGTCTGAGGAGGCACCAGGAGTACCTGTTGCTCCCTGGGAAGCATCCATAAGCATTCGGATCTGGCCGCCCTGTCCGGTCACCGCCTCCCGTAGCTCCTTGATTGCCTCGTCCTTGCTCTTCAGAGCGTCCGTCACGTCGTTAAGCCTTCGCCAGCACTTTTTCCATGCCTTTGTCATCGAGGCCCCTTGTAGCCTGGTGTCCATCCAGATGCACCAAGCTCTCGTCCATGCTTCCCGTTTTGGCGCTGTCTTGCACGTGCATGTTGCCAAGAAGAGTGATGAGCATTTTGCTGGTATCCTCCTGCAAGTCTGTACGCAGGTTCGCGGTCATGCTAGTCATGGCTGCCTGGAGGTCCAACACCGTCTGAGACAAGCGCTGCACTTCTCCTTCCAGTCGACGCGTTTTCTCAGCCTCGTGATGGCTGTCGTAGCTTACTGTCTCTGGGATCGATGGTCCTAAAAAAAAAACAAACAAACAAAAAAAAAAAACGATCATTAAAATCCGGGCTAGATTCATTCATTCATTCTTCTTCTACCGCTATATCCGATCTTCCCTCGGGTCACGGGGAGTCTGTGCCTATCTCAGGCGTCTAAGGGCATTAAGGCAGGATACACCCTGGATGGAATGCCAACCCATCACAGGGCACACACACACAATCACACACTAGGGACAATTTTTCCACGGTGCCAATCAATCTACATATTTTTGGACCGGGAGGAAACCGGAGAACCCGGAGAGAAAAACCCCTGAGGCATGGGGAGAACATGCAAAATCCACACACACACACACACACACACACACACACACATGGCCAAGACGGGAATCGAACCCGGAGGTGTGAGGCGAACATGCTAACCACTAAGCCACCGTACCTCTGGGCTAGATTATTAGCATTAATAATAATCGGTCATGTAATCGAGAGAAAAACTCCACAATTCCTTGACTTACTTTGTGAGTTTTGCGTGTATCCAGTATAGGGCCGAGGATGTGGCTTTGGCTGAGGTTTAAGTAACATCTGTCGATTCGGGGTGCCTTTTAGTTCTTTGCAGTCTGGACCTTGATACCCTGGACAGCACCTCCATTCCAGCTCGGTGACGGTTTTATAGGAAATCCTGTAACTGGGTTGAAAATGGGTCTGATATCTGGAAAAGAAAATGTAAAGCCCTGAAGTATATATAATCATGTAGCTTAGGGAGTCTTTCCAGGCTTTTCAAAGGTCATTAATTAGCATGATTACCAATTTTCGCAATAGAACCATTATTATCCTTTCTATGGAATCAAGCGTTTCCATAAAACCAGCTCTTAGAATGCAACGATTTGCTCCAGCTATGTAAAAAATGGGTTGTTGAGACCAATAGGATCCCCCCCCCCCCCCCCCCCCCCCCCCCCCCCCCCCAAAAAAAAGTTCTTTTAGACTGTTAGTTCTTTTCACAATCCTTGCCTGTGATTAATAATCATATGGACCCACTGATACTTTTTGAAACTTTTGCACTTCTTCACATTAAACTGGAAAGTAACACAATACACTGGATTCCCACTAGTAATAATAAATAGTAAGAAGAAATGGCATCATTTCCTGTGATGAGGATGGAACAGGGTCAGTTTTCACATCTGCAAGTGCAATTGTGAATGGAAATAATGTATCCCATATAATCCCATATCCCATATACATATCCCATATATGTATCCCCTGTTCCCATAGAAATTTCTCAGATAACAAGCCATATTCTCTTCGTGCTAACTCTGCGTTGCAACATGGGTTTTCTTTTTAGTTGTTTATTTATTTATTTATTTTAAAAAAGAAAGCTGGTTATGAAATTTAACATGGAACAGAAGGTCAGACCTGCATGAACCTTATTGGTATTTTTTGCCTTGGAAATGAAGTATCTTTACAATGTGTACACAATTTACAATAAAAACAATAACATTTTTTAAATAAAAGTTTTATATGCACTGAAACGTAAAAATGTAGCCAAGAAATAGATAATAAAATAAAAAATTACAAGTTCTATCGACTCCCTGTGCACACTTACAAGAGATCGAACAGTCGAATCACTTTTAATGTGTCACGTTTTACCTCCCAGGATGAATCATACTCTCGTGACGGCTGCCATGTTTAGGTCATGTTACCATTTACAATAGAACAGGAGTCTTTGGTCCTGCCCACAATAGCCCATTGTGCCTGCAGGCTTTCATTCCAGCCAAATAGGAGGCACATTTGATAGTTGATTGGAGCCCGAGATGAGATGATTGAACAAGTGGAAACAGGAGTGACTCCGGAATGAAAACCTTACAGCCACACCAGTCCTTGTTGAACAAGACCCTTTACTCTAGAAAAAGGAGGTTTGTGCAAACAATGGATGCTGCTCCTATAATATCAGGCCATGTCCCAAATGACATCGTCATATCTGACATCATCTTTTAAGCCTGCATTAATAATGCACAAACTCACAGACTCTGCGCTACATTTTAAAGTCGATATTGGAATAGTGAGTTGTGCAATGGGAAAGTTGCTGGCTGTTTGCATTTGAACTTTGAAATGGTTCCATGTACAGTTGTTATTTTTATACAGACAACGCACTTGTGCAACGTTCTGTGTAGTAACGGTTGGTGCTACAGTGTCATTGGCTTATGCACGAAATGCTGCACAAGTGCACTTTGGTGAGAGTTTGTGCTCCTGTTGTTTATTTATATTGTCGGATGTTGTATTCTACTTGAAATCTGATGCATTTTCTTTCTTTTTTTTCATTTTATAATTTAGTGAAATGTACTTGCTTGCACAAGTAGCACAAGAACATCGCCATAGTTTGAAGTGCGTATTTAGTTGCATTACATTAAAAAAAAAATCCTTAATCTACTCTATCATTGTCATATAAACGTCTCAGTGGACCTTTACCTTTGAGTCAAAAAGTTTGTATTTTTACTCAAGTGAACGTTTAAAGGGAGGACTTTTACTGGGCGTGATATTTTCCTCGTATATCTCTCTCTTTAACTGAAGCACACCGGTTACTGATAACGATCTTGCACTAAAACCACACACACCATAAAACGCTCAGAGAATAAACTACAAGCACGGATGGACAGATCCCTTGCAGTCGGCCGCGCATTCTCAGGCTTAAGTAATGCCCCACCCTCTCCCTGTAGTATTTGCGTCATTCGTAGCCGTGCCTAAGCACCATAACCCAAAGCCCCGCCCCTCAGTGCCCCGCCCCTCGCGGTGGTACTCACATCATCGATGGCTCACAGTCCGGCTGGTGTGGAGGACACCGAGCAGCTTCATGTTCCACCACCGTGGGAATGTCCGCACGCACTGCGCAGCTCACGTTCTTTTGCACGATAAACGCGCACCAGTTTCTACCCAAAACAAAAAGTCGAGTTATTTCAATCCGATTTATATATATATATATATATATATATATATATATATATCTATATATATATATATATATATATATATATATATATATATATATATACCGGATCAGTTGCATCAAACCAAATAACGAAATGTTCGCGGCAAACGCATCTGGATCATCATAACATCCAGTTCAACTAACTCTGTAACACTAATATATATATATATATATATATATATATATATATATATATATATATATATATATATATATATTGTAATTAATCTTTTAATTAGTAATTAATTATTTGTGCATGGACCGAACAGATTTATAATCCGACATAGTCTAAAACCCTTCGTGTATCATGCGAACGTCAACCGGAAAGAAAAAGCATGCTGGCAAATCAATAAACAAGCGATTTAAAAGTATTATATCAATAATAAATCAAGTGCAACTTTCACCATGTTTACTATGTAGGGATCACTCACTTGTTCCTGAGCCTGTGCGGGTTGTACTGTAGACTCAGAGACACGCTTCCCAGAAACAGCAACGCGAAGCTCAGACTCTTCAAATGATCCTTAACACTCATGGTAAATCCTGGCAATCGAAAAACAAACAAATAAACAAAAACAAATCCCCCCGAGCAACTAAGAATTCGGGTCTGTCTGCGTTCACACTTTCCAACCCCTATAGACCGAGAGAAGGAGAGTCCGAGTGACTCCACAAGTTTTGAGGGAGAAAAAGTTTAGTCTCAACTCTACAGGGGTCCGAAAAACCAAGGTTGCCAGATTGAATATATTTGATTCGATCTAACGTTCATTCTAATTGATCGATTTATTAGTCAAGCTTTTATATAATCCGATATAATTGTATGCTTTATCGGGCAGTACAAAAAAATGACTATGTATCTTATCCAAATATCCTGTTTAGGAAACGCTTTTCTTTGACGTATCTGGCAACGCTGTACACAAGAATTAGTGGAGGCGGGACAAGTGGGCTAAAAACACAATAGAGGAATTAAATGGCCCACGGGAGTTTTTAACGACCACCGGGGATTTGCTAAGACTTCTATATTATGTTATGCTACAGTTACTATCCGTTATTGTGGCTGGGATGCTATCAGTGCTGAGCCCCTAAAGGATCAAGGATTCCTTAAAACATTTAACACACACACACACACACACACACACACACACACACACACACACACACACACACACACACACACACACACACACACACACGACTAAACTGGTGAGTTAGACCAAACACCCTCATCATGATCCTGAAACATCCTGTTAGAAATACCACAAGGTCTACATTCAGACTGCAGGGAGTGTAAAGGTCACTTAATGGTAGACATGGATGCTGGTAGGTAGAAACAAGTGTGTAGTGCCCCCCAGGCCTTCTCTCTCTCTCTCACTCACTCACTCACTCACTCATCTCTCACTCACTCTCTCTCTCTCTCTCTCTCTGGTCTTTTTCTACCTGTATCTCTCTCTGTCTTTTTCTGTAGGTGTCTCTCTCTCTCTCTCTCACTCTCTCTCTCTGTCTCTCTCTCTCTCTATCTCTGTCTATCTCTCTCTCGTCTCTCTCTGTTTTTTTTCTGTAGGTCTGTCTGTCTCTCTCTATGTCTGTGTGCTTTTCCCATCTCTCTCTCTCTCTCTCTCTCTCTCTCTCTCTCTCTCTCTCTCTCTCTGAACTATTTATTTATTTATTTTATTTATCTTTTTATTTATTTGACTAAATAAGTCAGTCTGACTTAACATGGATTTAACATGACTAATGTCAAATAAAGGAACATAAAAGTCAAAGTCTCTCTCTCTGTCTATCTGTCTGGGTCTCTCTCTCTCTCTGGGTCTGTCTCTCTCTCTCTCTCTCTCTCTCTCTCTGTCTCTGTATATCTGTCTGGGTCTCTCTCTCTCTATCTCTCTCTCTCTCTCTCTCTCTCTCTCTCTGTATATCTGTATTTTTCTACATCTCTCTCTCCCTTTCTCTCTCTCTCTCTCTCTCTACCTCTCTCTCTCCTCTCTCTCTCTCTCACACACACACACACACACACACACACACACACACACACACACACACACACACAAAAACACTTTTGTCTTACTATCATTGCGATGACCATCTGTTGACTTGGCCTAATAATTAATGCAGCTAATTCTAATGCCATGCCTACATCTAGTTCCTAACCAACCAAACACACTGGTATTTGCAGCAAACGTCCTCACAAGGTCAGAATGTGTCCGATGTGTTTCTTTCCTTCTGTATCCCCCCATCCCACCCCAACCCCACCAATCTCCCCAACACAACACCATACACACACACACACACACACACACACACACACACACACACACACACACACACACACACACACACGTCTTTTATTACCATATCACATGCACAGACACGATGTCAATGGTTCGTCAAGAGTATAAAGGGTCACCAAGTCAAATGTTTATAACACATATAATGGTTCTTCAACAGGTTCCTGGGATAGTTCCTAATAAGGAGATATGTGCAAATAACCCAAGGTGTGTTTTGAAGACCAAGAGATCAAGAGATTGTTTCTATTGCATCAGGAGTCGCACATTAGAAAAGAAAAATCACCATCTTGCCATATAAAAACGGATCTACAATGGCCATCGAAAACGCACCGTGTATGACGCTTTATTCATTCAGTACGCGCTATGGGCGTGACGTCACAAACCACGGGCACGCCCATTGCAACGCGGTCCCGGGCGAGCTGTCGAGCCAGCGCGTGAGCGTTTGTTTGCTGCAGTGCATGACATTGCATGGAGAATGGAGAACTGCACATGCATGTGATTGCGTCATGCGACGACGCAACAGATGAAGTCTCACTTGCATGCCAATCAAGTTCCAAATTGTCTAATTGTTCGTTGAAAAGTCCGTTTTCTTTGTGCAACACGTGATCATTGCGTTAATTTACCGTTGTGTCTCGTGCAAATGGAGTAAAATACTTTATAACGTTTTAAGTGCAACGATATTTCATTCGTGCGCGAGGGGAAAGCGCGGATCACCCTAAATGCTCTCTGATGATGATTCCTGACGACGCGGTGGAGTTAATAGCGCTTTCCCACCAGCAGAGGGCAGTGATGTAATACGAATCTTAGTGCGCCGACGCGCTAATTACCCCCGTTAACGAGCCGCGGCGTGTCCCTGACACCGCCGCACCATCCACAGCTCCTGGACGCTCGTGTTTCCACTGTGCAGATCTGGAAAAGTGAGACAGATGTGCCCCTCTATGCGTTTGTAATTACCTTTCTGCAAAATGTCATTCACTGCATTAAATATCAGACTAATTAGTATCATTAAAAAACACAAATACGTTACAAATAAGTATCATACAAACACATTTCGATCATATTTTTTTTTCTGATGGGAATTCGTAGGGATTTTTCTTAACACTGCCTTTTTTTTTTTGCTTTTCGCATTTCCGTCTCGTCAGTTCGGATTCTCTAAAAGAAAGGCACGGAAAAGTAATCAGGACTGACTTAATAAAGAAACAAGTTTCTAAACTCTATTCTCTACATCTGGTCGATGATCGCCGTCCTACATGGCACAAGGCCGTTGAGACGAATGCAGAGTAAAGAGACAGGTCCATTTGTTAGTCTCCAGCAGAGGTTCCCCAAACTTGGTCCTGATGTACTCAATGTCTTAATCACTGTAATGCTGTGTCTGCTTTAGTCCCCGTACACCCGACACAACAAACGCGTCAATAAACAGTCCATCCTGATTCCAAAGAGACAAACAGTAGATTGTAGCATGGCAGGGGGTTCTACAAGTCCAGAGCTGGGAATTTTGTGAGAATGTGGGCTTTTGGTGTGAAGCAGTTAGAGGCTTCCATTCATAATTTAACATTTGCTTGGACATGTGGTGCATTTGCGATCGAGCTGAGATACGTGGGAAAGTAGTGTGTATGTAAAAGGGTGGAGGAAAATATCAAGACTGAATAATAGGCTGGATTTTATTATATTATGCAGGCAAAAGTATGTGGACGCCTCACCGTCCGATAAATTTTTTGCCACCTTTGCTGTTATTAATAAGGCATTCGATAGTGTGGCTGCAGGGTATTGGTGCATTCTGTAAGTACAGCATTAGTGAGGAGTTGGGCGTGGAAGACCAGGCACAAGTGACATTC
Organism: Kryptopterus vitreolus; assembly: GCA_030449085.1. Lineage (NCBI taxonomy): Eukaryota > Metazoa > Chordata > Actinopteri > Siluriformes > Siluridae > Kryptopterus > Kryptopterus vitreolus. The sequence continues at coordinate 16,890,681 of JACRUU010000017.1, read as the reverse complement.
TAATTAATCCTCAAATAGAATAGAAGCGCCTGGGGTCAGAGATGATACGGCGCCCCCTGGAGCACAGAGGGTTAAGGGCCTTGCTCAAGGACCCAAGGGCGGCAGCTTGGTGATACCGGGGCTCGAACCCCCGACCTTCCGATCAGTCGCCCGGCGCCTTAAACCACTGAGCTGCACCCATAATGGTGGGGTGTCATTTAACCCCTTGTGCACAATTGGTGCGTATGATCGATGGTACACGTCAAATATGCATCAACTTGCATCGGAGGAATACATACATTAAATTGGCTGTGTTCGGAACTGCTGGAAGCAGTTTGATGCGATTTTTGCGACAATCGTCTACAAGGGGTAGGGATATTCTATTTCATCGGGTACTTCCGAGGTTCTCGCGCCCACGGCAAGTGGAAAAGATGTTGGATTTCTGATCAGAATGTCATGAGTTCAAATCCCAGCATCACGGATCTGCCAGTGCTGGATCCTTAACCCTGTAAATGTAATCAGTCCCACTACTGTGACAGTCAAGTTTATATCACTGACCGGTTATAACATGACAGGCGAAGGGAATATGACTGAATATTACTCGATGTATTGGAAGCAGGAAAAATAACCAAGCATAAGGAGTTTGGTGATGGAACTGTGATGGTCTGTTAAAAGTGGTCTGGAGAAATGAATGTTGGAAGGGTCGGTATTATACAATATTATGCAGGTGCCTCATCGATGGCCCTAAAGTTACGTCTGGTCAGTGTATAATACTGTGGCGTACTATTTTTTGCACACTGCACGCACTTATTATAAATGGAATACCAGGCGATCGTATGGAAATTGGAGGGGGGGGGGACTCGGAGGGCACCGGAGGGCCCGGTGCGCGTGTGTGAGAGATCGCAGCTCCCCAGGAACGCAGCTCTGGCCGTGGCACATCGCCGGCGCGCTGACGCTCTTCTGAGTCACCGTCATCTCAGCGTGTGTGCTGCTGCTGCTCGCTCCCTGCCGGCAGCGCGTCGCCTCTTGGCCGCGACTCGGCGCCACAGATCGGCCCGCAGACCGAAAAAAAAAAACAAAAAAACGCTCACGTGCTCCTGCGGCACCACCGGCGCAAACGTGTCTCATTGTTCGGTTGTTTGTGTGAAATCCTCCTCCTCCTCCTCCTCCTCCTCCTCCTCCTAGCGGCGCCTCGCCCCCACTTCACCGGACGCTTTGTGCTTTTCACAAGAGAACTGGTGGACACTGCGACTCCCTCTCAATGGACACACCGTATCCCTGGGTTGAGCTTAATGTTAAACATAAACAAAATGCAGTGTTGTCTATTAAAAAACATGACTGTTGTTCTTTAACATGCATGCTCAAAGAACTTCCCATACAGAAATGCTTCATTGGCAAGCCATGGGTTCTCCAGGTTTCCCCAGTTTCCTCCTATCTAGCCAAGAAAAACATGGCACTAAGTGGACAGCTGACGCCCGACATTAAATAAGTGTGTAAACGACTACACTTCCAG
>JACRUU010000017.1:16804189-16886689 GCA_030449085.1 Kryptopterus vitreolus | reverse complement strand
TCTATCTATATATATATATATATATATATATATATAGAGCTACTCTCTATCTATATATATATATATATCTATATATATATATAATATATAAATATATGTACAGGTAAGGTTTTTGTACCTATTAGCATGCTAACTAGAATTCAGGCAGTATTTTCTTGTTCACAGAGGCATTGAGTCACACGAAAAGAAAGCGTTGAAAACAACGCTCATGTTTACTAATCGTTGCATTACCATTGCACGGTGTCTTAGAAGGGCCGAATGGACGAGTGAAGTCTATTGCATTCTTATTTCCCGAAAACTCAGAAATTCAGTGCAAGTTCAAGTTTAACACCGTGAGCCATGCATAAAATGTATTTTTTTAACATGGAAAAAAAAATGCAATTATCCTTTTTAATTGGTCTAAAAATGCAATCTTTTTTTATACAGTCTTCATACCAAGTATGAACCGGACCTAATTAGTGGTGTGCTTTATATAAAAGGGAAAAAAATTGAGTTGTCAGTTAAATGTAATAATGAATCGTTTTTTTTTTCCGTTTAGTTTTTTTCTTTTCTTTTCTTCTAACAACACATGGTCTGGCGTTCCACTCAGATAAATAACACATTCACCTACACATGAAAGCAGAGTGCAGATACTGTCTTGTTCTGATACTGTTGTTTTGAACGAGCTGAGAAACACGCACACACACACACACACAAACACACTCTCTCACACACACACACACAGACCACACCCCAGCACACAAGCAAAGCTAGCAGTCATTTGGGTTACTGCAGTTTAATGACTCTAAAATGTTAATCTGGTCATAAGCCTTACTCCAGAATATTTGATTAGGGTCATGACAGACGCATCACCTAAAATGTTAATGAGCTGCACAGGAGGGACGCTCCCTGTCACACACTGGACAAATAGTATGGATCAGCTGAATCTATAAGATCCCTCAACTGTAACAAGAACAGCAAAGGGCACCGACTTCTACCGGGGTTGTGCCACGCTGCCGGACAAAAGAGATAATGAGTTGTACCGAGCAGATTAGTGGCTACGTGGAGCATTAATGAATCGTATGATTGGTGTGCTGTGCTTTTTTTTTTTGTTTTGGCCCCGCCCATGTGGCTTCGCTTTTAATCACAACGACAGTTCATTAACAATATCCTCAGTGTCATATTGGGTCGCAAATCTTATTCCTTATTATGTTTATTTTTTTTGTTTACATAGCTTATTTGTGCTGTAGGAGAATTCCGTCAGCAAAAACAATGCATTATTTACAACATTTCATATCGCTCCAAAGTGGGCACATTGCAGAAGGTATCAACAGAAGGTCTTCCTGTGATTCGGATCGTAGCCGCTGAAAGATTTATAGCAGTTTCTCAGTAATATGCTTCAACATGAATAAATGAATAATAAGCTGTCGGAGGGTCACAGGGTTACATTGGAAATTTCATAGACAACGCTATTATGCTGCTACAAGAATTCCCTTTATTTTTTTCATTTTTATTTTTATAAATTTTTCTCCTTGCTGAAACTCTTTTTGTCCATATGCTCTCTACACAAACTGCACGACGGTGTGGAGGCTACATTTAACAACTTTTTCTTGCATTTCATATCGTCCTGTTTTCTTATTGCAAACGTATGCATTTCATCTGTATTAGTCTTATTATTATTATTATTCTTATTAATGGAATAAATTCCGGGGGGCACGGTGGTTTAGCAGGTTCGCCTCACACCGCCATGTTCCGGGTTCGATTCCCGGCTCGGCCATGTGTGTGTGGAGTTTGCATGTTCTCCCCGTGCCTCAGGGGGTTTTTCTCCGGGTTCTCCGGTTTCCTCCCCGGTCCAAAAAACATGGAACTTGGAAAATTGTCCCTAGTGTATGAATGTGTGTGTGAGTGTGTGTGTGAATGTGAATGTGTGTGTGTCCTGCGATGAGTTGGCACTCCATCCAGGGTGTATCCTGTCTTAATGCCCATAGACGCCTGAGATAGGCACAGGCTCCCCGTGACCCGAGGGAAGATCGGATAAAGCGGTAGAAGATGAGTGAATGAATGAATAAATTCCTGAGAAGGCATCGCTTGAAGGTACGTATTGTTTTGTGTTCGAAGACTTTTGAACATTCGTACATCCCCATAGTAATGCCCCGATAATGTGTTTTTTTTCCAAATTCCATTTTTGACTTGGCTGTCTTCACCCATCGTGTTTTTTCTGCCTCCCCCCACTTTACTTACTTCGCTGTTTGCCCCCGGAGTTGACCCGCCGCGTCTCATACACTACAGCGCTTTTAAAACTCATTATGCCTTGTCAAACACGCCACGACTTCGCTCTGCTTTCAAACGTCACATGAAAGGATAACCTTGAGCGTTGGCATGATGTGACTGTGCTCGCCTCCGTCAGTTTAATTAAGTGGTTGTGTTCGCAAGAGACTGTAATCCCTTGTACTTAAATCCTACCTAAATATCTGTTTCAATGCGTATGTGGATGATTCACATGAGAGAGAGATAGAGAGAGAGAGAGGGAAAGAAAGAAATGTCATTCGGAAAAAAAGAGAAAGGAAAAAAAACCTCTATGATTACTTGAAGTTTCAATTTTTATTAGTAATCTTTTTTTTTTTTAAACTTCAAAAGTTAAAATAACTTCAGTGTAATTTTATGAGTCGATTTTTATGAAAATCTCACTTGTACATTAAGTCACTTTCTTTTACGACAATTCGGATCTCTATCTCTTTTTGTTTTCATATTCAGAGGTGGGAAGTAGTGATGGGAAGTTTGGATCATTTTTGTTACATGTTCGTTTCATTCTTTTGACCAGAAAAAAAATATTACAGAGGGCACGGTGGCTTAGTGGTTAGCAGGTTCGCCTCACACCGACAGGGTCCGGGTTCAATTCCCGTCTCGGCCATGTGTGTGTGGAGTTTTCTGTTTTGATGTGTGTGTGAGCCGATGGAAGATCTGGTAAAGCGGTAGAAAATGAATGAATGAATGAATATAATATTACATTTGCATTAAACAGAAGCCCAACACATCAACATGCACACATTATGGCTATAATTACAGTCATTTAAATAATAGCTAAGAACATATATAAGGCATAAAGTCTATGGAAGTCATGTGACAAAAGAACCAACGACTCAGATTAGTAGACTCGTGAGCCGAACCGTTCAGTTCCGTTTCCTGTGTAATGCACTACATAGTGTCTATGGGAGTCATGTGAAAAAAGAACGAACGATTCGGACCAGAAGATTAGAAAGTCGAGAGCTCATCACTCCTTTCTGTTTATTTGTATATCTTTTGCGAAGCTTTGCGGAATTCGCACCCAGCGTTACACTCGCTCTGTGGCTGCTCTCTGTCGTTCTTCACTCTCGGAGTCTACTCGTTCTTCTGAATCGTCTTAAAGACTCGGTCAAAAAGAACGAATCGTTTATGAATGACTCATCACTAATACAAAAGTACAAATATTATTCTTTGTTACTGGACTTAAGTGATTTGGTGACAATATAATTTTTTTTTCTTCTCGTCATGCGCCGTTTTCAGCCCATCAGCTTATTTCTTACCATTGCGTAACCTTTTCAACCACTGGTGCACCACGGACGTAGTCTGGCTTATGAAGCCAGAAGGCAACAAGAAGTCTGTCGAATGTGGATGTGTCAGTGATGAGTCAGGAGTCAGGAGTCAGTGATGTAAACATTCCTGATCATCATTATCATCTTTTCGCTGCTTGTGATCCATATGGAGGATGTTCAACATGGGAACTAAGTTTACTAAATTCGTTTACTATGGTGTGAGATTCAATAAAACAGGTAATAATGTGGATGTGCCAGCATGTCGGGACACGAGGGCGGAGCCGGACGTAACGGGTGCTCGGGAACACCAGGACCTGATTTCCGTCGGGTGACGACAATAAAGAGGCTAGAGACGTCAAAGCTTGAGGAAGAGTCACCGTGCAGGGAGCGGAGCAATAAGGTCGGGGCAAGGTCGGTGATGCAGATGCAGGGGAAACGGTGCGCCGGCGAAGACTGCTTGCCGATCCACGAGTGGGCGTCACCGGATGACGGAGGAAGACTTCCGAGCCATGAGACTGTGGGTGTGTCCCATACACATGGAAAGAAATAAAAACACTGATCTGGTGTCTGTCTCTGTCTCTTCCAGCTCGGACCCGTGAATCGTTTACAGACTTTATACTTTATTCTTAAGTACATATCGAAGCTCAAACTGAGCGAAAAAGGGTCTTTTAAAACATCTGTACTTCTTCGCTTGTGTACTTTTGCCATCTCTGAGGTCATCAATGGACGCTTCCCTATCATCAGTTATCATAACTGTGTCACCTTTATGACACTTGTAATAACAGATGCTTCATCGGAATATTGGCGAGTCAGCCGCCACCAAAACTGCCGTGGCAGGAAAGAGTCATAAAATGTTTGTTCTCTCGACATACATTCATCCATCCCCGTTTTAGAACCCAGCTGCAATGTCATCTAGCGATCGATCTTTTGTCCCCATGACTCAGCTACATGAGATGATCTACATGTCCGAGCAGATTGCGGAGGTGATGTCATAAGTTCTTACATCACTGTGGAGCGTATGGCATCGCCTTCCCTTCTCGTGCAGCATCCGCCCCGACACCGCTCCCGAAATCGCTTGCAATATTGATCATTTTGTCACACAGAGACAATCCTTTGACCTTCATTGTTTCATTTGCAAAACACCCCCCCTTTTCATATTTAACAGTAAACCAATGATACATTTATATCTCTCTGCTTCAAACACAAAGGCCAAGTGTCAAGCTGAGTAATAAATCAAATGTCGCTAAAAGCTCCGCACGAATAGTGCAGCCTGTAAAGCTGTCGTACAGTGGAAAAAAAGGTAGCAAAAAAAAAAAAAGGTTGTCTTTGGATTAATAGTGGCAAAGAGATAATGGTGAAGTTGTTTGAAAGCTCAAACAAGCACTTTACCCGTAGTGCTTTGAGGCCAGGAGCTGTGGACTTGGTGATCAGTAACGTCGTATCAATAATTCATGTTAAAGACCTGCTAATGCACATGGAGACAGAGATGCTCTCGCATAAATGCAGCGCTGCCGCGCGAAAATGAAAGGGAAGAAACGAACGGGTGGCTCGGCGCGTGTAACAGGTCGACTTGTAACACGCCGGATCCTGAGATGCATGCCACGGTGAGAGGCGCCTTTATTTGATTAACGCTCTATTCCCCGCCCCTATCTGTAGTCTGAAGAGGATGCTGCGTGACAAGGCAATATTTCAGAGGCGCTCGCGGAGGAATTTATTTTTATCGACCCGCAGGAGCACAAAGTCAACAAAAGCCGCAAGAAGTGGGAAGAAGGGACAAAACAAGCTTATTGGAGCCTTCTCTCAGAAAAGTCTCCCACCTCATCCTAATATCGCTGTAATGCTTCGGAATCAATAGCGGGGCCAAAAAAACAGGTCAAGTGAGCAATCTGTCCAGGAAATAACGTCGGGCTGAGAGCACCGGCGTCGTCCTGTGGGAATGAAGCCGCGCTCGACCAGAGAACACAGGGTTAATGCGTTCTCTCGCTCGCTTGAACAAAACCCTCCACCCACCGCCCACCGCAATACCCCGCCCCCTAGCATCATCCCCCTTGGCCATTTGTTGCCGTGCGTCCTCTGCCCATCTCAAATGCCAGAAAACGACAATGGGCTAATTATCGAATTAAAACTGACTGGACCAAGTGTCACTTTCGTCTCCTCGCCAGTCTAATCCTCGTCCAGGTCCAAGTAGAGAAGTTACAGCACCACAACATGAAGGCCATTTAGGAGGGGTGTAAATCAGTGGTTTAAGTTGCTCGGCTACTGATCGGCAGGTCAGAGGTTCGAGCCCCGTTATCGCCAAGCTGCCACCCTTGCGTCCTTGAGCAGGGCTCTTAACAATCTGTGCTCCAGGGGAGCTGTACAATGCACTGTGCTCCAGTGGGCGCTGTACCTGCGCTCTAAAACAAGAAGAAAAGAATTTCGCTCATGGGATCAGTAAAATAAATACATACATTGCGGTGGCTTGTGAGGACATTCGCCTCACATCTCCAGGGTCGGGGGTTCGATTCCCGCCTCCGCCATTTGTGTTAGGACTTTGCATGTTCTCCACATTCCTCAGGGTTTTTTTTTCTGTGGGGTTTTCTCCCCAAAAACATACACGATAGGTTGATTGGCACCTTGGAAAATTGTCCCTAGTGTGTGAATGTGAGTGTGTGAATGTGAGTGTGTGAATGAGTGCATGCCCTGTGATGGGTTGGCATTCCATACAGGGTGCCCGAAGAGAAAGGCACAGGTTCTCTGAGAGAGAAGTCGGATAAAGCGGTAGCAGATGAATAAATGACCCCTTAATGACGGCCGAGTGAAAGAGCAGTGTGTGCTCCATGTCTCAGGAGCCTAAACTTCAAAGCAAGTACCACTTACAAGTACACCAACTGCCCGAAACCACACTTACATAACGCAGCGCCATCTGATCGCACCCAGAAACTTTTTAAAGTGTCAGAATTCTTCCCTTTCCTAATTTTTTTGTTTGTTTGTTCATCATCTTCACCCTAATTCCAACTGGCAGCTGTACACTCCGAGAATAAGACGGCGTGACGCCATAAGCTCCTCAGCCCTGTTCGCCGTTATCCCGTAACCCGAACACCGGCGCGCACCTGCAGATGAGATCGGTACGATCGCGCAGTCGTGCAAGAAAAGCAATCAGACATTCAACGCTTAAGCGGAGAGAAAGGTAGGCATTGTACTTGTTGATTAAGAAGAGGGGAAAAAAAAGCGTTCCCAGGGAAACGCGGATGAACGTATTGAAATGGTTCTGCTCGAGACCTTGGTCACGGCGAGGCTGCGATGTAACACAATGCACCTTTTTTTCTCTCGCAGCTTTGCACGATTCAAGTACCCTGGCAATTCGTTTAGTTGGAAAAGCTCTCATAAATACCCGCAGGGGGCCGTGTCAAAAAGACGATGACATCACAAATTGTGTGTGGACGGCGTCGTGCTTACGATCTCCAAAAGTCATTAGTCACTGTGGACGGAACATTCGAGACAGAACGTAACAGTTATAGTTACTTCATAGCAGGAAACAATAGGTGGGGATTTGTTTTGGCATTTTTTTATTATAGAGTATTATTGTCAAATAACAAATAACATCTTCTACCGCTATATCCAATCTTCCCTCGGGTCACGGGGAACCTGTGCCTATCTCAGGCGTCTATGGGCATTAAGGCAGGATACACCCAGGATGGAATGTCAACCCAACGCAGGACACACACACACATTCATACACTAGGGACAATTTTCCGAAGGTCCCAATCAACCTACCGTGCATGTTTTTGGACCGGGGGGAGGAAACCGGAGAACCTGGAGAAAAACCCCTGAGGCACGGGGAGAACAAGCAAACTCCACACACACATGGCCAAGACTGTAATCGAACCCGGACCCTGGCGGTGTGAGGCGAACGTGCTAACCACTAAACCACCGTGCCCCTGTACTATTGTATTACTGTAATATTTCACACATAGAGACTTGACGCTCATAATCATTTAAAGTGGGCGCATTTTTCCACATAATAATCCTGAAAAAGACAATAACTACAAGTTTACTCGAATAGTTGCGATGGGGTTATGTTACACAATATGGATCGAAACGTATTGACGTGCGTTCCTCAGGTAGAAATATAAATGCTAGGGTTTAAAAAGATTTCGACTCAAGGTTTTTACTCAAGTAAAAGTCTCACTTAAAGTAAAAGTAATGTAAGGAGAACAAAAATTGCCATTAAGGACAAATCGCACCCATCGTTACTTTATTTAAGCGTCTCTCTATTGAACTCCCTATGATGAAGAGAAAACACAGAGTGTGATAAATGAATTTATATAAAATATTTATGTAAATATATAAATATTTATTAGAAAGAATCACTTTTTAGAAATAATCAGTTTTTTTTTTTGGAGTAACGACCCCCAACGCTGTTTATGTCCTTGCTGGAGTGTGACGTGATTTGCTCGAAGGATTGCGTATAGAACCAACAGGGTGTCGGAATGGTATATGTTTATATCTCATCCGAGCACAATCACATTCACTCTATCCGGATGGGGATTTTTTTCCTTTTTAATGAGGACGAATGAAAAATGACGCATGTCATGTGCTATGTGCATGAAAATCTATTTAAAAGTAATCAGCTTGTATAGCAGCACTTCGAAAAAGAACTCAACATGCATATACAAAAATCCCTGGCAACAAATGTGTGTACAAGACAAACATCATTGTATTGGAAAACAATATAGTTATAGGAAGTATAGGAGATAGACAGCATGGAATCCAGTGGCAAAACAAGCCTAGAATGTCAAATGGTGTAACAAAAAAACAAAAACACCATTCCTTGCGGTGTAAAACTCACCCTGTCGCACATACAGCAGTGCAGGAGAAATAGCCTTTTTGCTCTCTCGCACCTTTATTCTGTGTATTGACAGAAATATTCGCCAGAATGTGTACCTTCGAGCAGGTGGTGCAATAACAGTGCAGAATCGCAAGTCTTTCATGTAACAACCTTCTAGATTGTGCTACTGTGTGTTACATAAAAACTGTTCCCATGTGCAAAAAAAGAGACGTTGGTACAGACAAAACAACCAAAAATAGAGATCCGTGCTCTCTAATGAGCAAACCCTTGGAAAAGGTATGTTGGGAGCAAAATGAACAAGCTTAATTGCTCTGCCTTTTTTTTTTTCTTGACCTCGGCCAATACGTTTTCCACTGTACTACACAACATTTGTTTCTGTACAGTCGTAGGCCCAAGGTTCTCCAACGTGAGTGTATTTCACCTTCTATGAGCACGCTTCGGGCGTTCAGCGAGGTGCCTGGCGGAAATTGGCGTGGCATTTTCATTTCACCTCGGGGTGACATCTGCGTAATGGGAAACCATCACAGCGCTATCTAGGAAAGGGAATGGATTTCAATCTTAGACGCCGCACATTGATATGCAAAATCTGCCGAAATGATCAGCCAGACAGATAGTTGCGTTAAATGAATGACATCGCTATCGCTAGAATAGCACCAATTTTAAGCAAAAAAAAAAACAAAACAATACAAATAATTCCTGAATTACGGATATAAATTTGGGCTTATATCGCTACATTTAAAGACAGCACGGCGTCTCCGCAGCTTACGCAATTCTATTATATGTGTATGTGCTTATGAAGAAATGAATGCTTATAATCTGAGACACGTGCTGATTTCCCATTTTGACAGATAGGCTTGACATAACAAATCCAAAACTAATTACAGTCATCCGAATGCTCATTGCTGCTACGTCTGTCATTTCCACCCTGCCCCCACCCCCCCCCCCCCCCCCCCCCGTGCTAGTTGAAGTTAATGCATGTCTCTGCTGTAGTATGTCCTTCACCCGGAACCAGGTTACCAAATTAATTGCAGTCGGGAAAAATACCCAAACAAAAACACGTTGCTTATTTCTTTTCGGAAATTAACATTGTAAATATATATATATTTATATATGCACGGTGGCTTAGTGGTTAGCACGTTCGACTCACACCGTCTTTTACCCCGCACACCATGGATAAAAAAAAAATCACTCTTACTGCTATTTCCAAATTCTGCTAGCGCTTGCTGTCACGGGGAAATATTTCTCCGGAGTGGAAACACAGACTTTTTTTGGGTCAGTTTTATTAAATAACTCATAAGTCACTAATCAGCTTGTGCTCGCATGATTTAGTGCAGGGGTGTACAAACTTTTAGTAAGGAGGGTCGGATTTGGTGAGGTGAACGTCTTTGAACTTTGAATCAAAAATACGGAATGGAAAATATGGGCTGGTAAAATTAAAATGTAATTTTAATATTTAATTTGTTGGGTTTATTGTCAAAAGTAAACAAAACAATAGAACAAATGATATAAACTGTGGTTTACAAAAAAAAAGATCTCTTCACTGAGATTTTAGAATTTATTTACCTCAGAAGACTAAAGTCAGGACTTTTGGAGCGAATATAATTAATATCTTTTGTCACCGGTTTCATAACATGATCATATTAAAGATGTTCGACACAGAGAACTTATTAATACAGTGGAGTTTTATAGCTTTTCCTCCTTCTTCTCTCAAATTTTACGCTGCCACTGGTCTACTGCCATCTCCTGGTGAAAGATAAAACAGCTTTTTTTTTGGGTCAACAGCGCTGGAGGGCCACATATTATTTGGTTATTTTAAAAGTATAACAATGAAATCAATTCTAGGAAATACGTATTATCGAGCTCTTTTCCTTTCCAATATTAATATTAAAATATGAATCGGTCCCACGTTTTTTTTTTTTTCCGAATACGGTCCAAAAGAATCCGCCGCTTAAGTAATCGGAAATAATCGGTCGGAAATCGCGGATCGTAGGACGGAAGGTCCGCTGTCCTTATCTTCCGGAGAGATCGCTTTCGGTGCGGCATGAAATTGATCAAACGTGATAAATGCCTTGTCAGAAGAAGTTATGAGAGAGTCTGGCCACTGGAGATCATATTCGCCTCGGGTTCTTTCACAAGTTGATTAACCACCTTCAGACGTGTATTATCCACAGGAGGCATGAAGGAGTAACTCATTAGGAAGGAGTGCAGCACGTCTGAATGATTGTCTGTCTGTTGCTGGCAACTAACAAGTTCCAATGTGAGAAGAGGATTCGCCTGTTGCCTGCCACAAAATTGAATGCCACGTGTAGTTTAGATTATGATGTTGCTTTTTTTTTTTAATAGTATGATCTAAGACGTCCAGCCTGCTATTATGATTTATTCTTTTGTCAGTACATAATAGAAGCTTCTAATTGTTTAGGAGCGAGCAATAATTACATATATCATCTTTGGGTTCGATTCCCGGCTCGGCCATGTGTGTGTGGAGTTTGCATGTTCTCCCCGTGCTTCAGGAGGTTTTTCTCCGGGTTCTCCGGTTTCCTCCCGGTCCAAAAACATGCACGGTAGGTTGATTGGCACCTTGGAAAAATTGTCACTAGTGTGTGAATGTGTGTGTGCGTGTGATTGTGTGTGTGTGTGCCCTGCGATGGGTTGGCATTCCATCCAGGGTGTATCCTGCCTTAATGCCCATAGACGCCTGAGATAGGCACAGACTCCCCGTGACCTGAGGGAAGATCGTATATAGCTCTAGAAGATGAATGAATGAATGAATGAATGAATCTTTGGGCATATATGTCATAATTCTGGTACGCAAGTAAATTATACATCTGTGTGTTTTTCTATTTTCTCTTCTTTTTTTGGTGTATTCCAGCCCTTATTGACTGTCAATTCCTGATATTTTCGGCTGATATGTGGCCCTCGCATCTGTTACTGGTCATTAGGATTGATAAGTAGGTATAATGCATTGCTTAACCCTATTAGTGTTCTTTTCCTTTTATTTCAACCAACACGAAATGAGAAAAACAAAGCAATAATCTGTCAATTAAAAAAAACAACATCTTGCGGACAGAAATAGATTCACATGTTTGTAAAAGTCTTCTGAGGTTTGGAAGAAAGCTGCAGTGGATACAAATTTAGGCAGCTCATTTTATCATCACAGGAGAGGGGGGGTCGGGGGGAGAGATGTGGCGGTGGGACGACCAGGTGGCTCAGGCCAGAGAGCTGTATCTGAGCATTGTAGTGCAGAAGAGTGACCACTTTTTCCTTAGGGAATAAAAAAAAAAGAAAGGATGCAAAATATAAGGAGTTGCTAGGTTTCAAGCCTGGCACTGCTTGTAATTAACAGAGTGTGAACCGGTCCTTTGGCAAATCTTCAAAGAAACAATTAATAATTCCTCACATTGCAGGCCGTATTAAATTAATTATATGCACATTGCCAAGAAGTACTTCGAAGTACAAGACGACGAACATATAACGTTAACCCGGCCGTATTGCATCACTCTGCATAGCATAACACAGAGGCACAAGGGATGTTTGGAAATTGGTTATGGAAGGAAATCTTTAAGCCTTTTAAAATTGTTATTATAGTGGAGCAACGGTTTCTGCATTATAAAGACGTTAGCTATGCTATTTTTTTTTTAAATCTGGTGTCTTTTTTTATGTATTTGTAATATAGCTGGTATAATCCTTCATGGCGTTTGACTACATGCAGCCACTTTGCCATGCCTCAACTTCTCATAACTTTTTCCATCTTCTGTCATGGTACGGTTGCCAAGGAAACAGAGGGAAACTTCACGACACAGTAATCATCTTGTTCAAACCTGACATAAAATAAATAAATAAATAAATAGGTAATGCAGAATGTTAAAAACGGGTATCAATTTATAGATCGGTTCAAATCTTGTCAGGATACAGGAATATCACATTTGAGTGATGTGAAAGCTTTCAGCAAAATGTGTGACTATATACAGTATAATATGAGTGTACAGTGTTTTATGACCGTATTATATAACAGTATTATATGTACAGTATTATATGTACAGTATTATATAACAGTATTATATTTAAAGTATTATATGTACAGTATTATATAACAGTATTATATTTAAAGTATTATATGTACAGTATTATATAACAGTATTATATTTAAAGTATTATATGTACAGTATTATATGAGAGTATTATAAGCGAGTATTATATGAGGGTATTATATGACAATATTATATGTACAGTTTTATATGTACAGTATTATATGAGAGTATTTCATGAGAGTATTATATGTTCAGTATTTTATGAGAGTATTATATATACAGTATTATATGTACAGTATTATATGACAATATTATATGTACATTATTTTATGAGAGTATTATATATATACATTATTATATGTACAGTATTATATGTACAGTATTGTATGAGTATTACATGAGAGTATTATATGTACAGTATTATATGAGACTATTATGTTAAGGGTATTATATGTACAGTATTATATAATAGTATTATATATACAGTAATATTAGTACAGTATTTTATGAGAGTATTATATGTACAGTATTATATGTACAGTATTATATTTACAGTATTATATGAGACTATTATGTGAGGGTATTATATGACAGTATTATATATACAGTATTATATGTACAGTATTTTATGAGAGTATTATATATACAGTATTATATATACAGTATTATATGAGAGTATTATTTGTCAGTATTATATATACAGTATTATAGGCACAGTATTATATGACAGTATTATACAAGAGTATTATATGAGAGTATTATATGAGAGTATTATATATACAGCATTATATGTACATTATTTTATGTACTGTATTTTATGTGCAGTATTATATGTGCAGTATTATATGTACAATATTATATGTACAATATTATATGTACAGTATTATATGTACAGTATTAACAGATGTATTTTATGACATCTATTTCAAAATATCGTTACCGGATCGTTTGAGACACAGGTGTTTTCATGGCTCAAAACTTATTTACCTCTGCCAGGAGGTTAAGTCTTGACCATCCAATGAAGAAAACGTAATTAGCATTGGAATTACGATGCAGGTACTTAGTTCTAGCAAATTAACACAGAAAAAAGCTGTGATCTCCTAAAAAATCGATGTGTTGCAAAGGCCAATACGATCTCTGTATTTTAATCCATCTCGAAATGTCGGAATTGAAGTGGACGGTTTTCAGACCTAAGGGCAATAACAAAACAAATGTTTGTCTACCTTGTTAGACGTTACAGGAAGACGTCTATATACACACACACACACACACACACACACACAAACCGCACAAGGGGGCAACAGGTCATATTAGATGCAGCTGGAAACACATTTATTTCCCAGAGGAGATGGAATTCAAATGAAGGAGCATTAATTATTTCCTCTAATCTTCCAGTCGGCTTTGTTCCCCACAATACAGTGGCCCATCTGGGACTGGTTGCAGAGACTGTGTCTGTGTGTGTGTGTGTGTGTGTGTGTGTGTGTGTGTGTGTTTCCTGTGTGGATGGAAATGATTTATTTCAACAGTCAGAAAAAAAACCCCATCATTTACTTTTACATCAATTAATGGCACTCCATTGTAAAGAAGATCTTTGCCCACACAGACCATTAACATTGCATCAGATTTACCTCATCATTGGATCCTTAAGTGATTTTGGACCATTTCCACAGTCCTTCGGGACTAGTTCTAGTTTAATGTTGACGTTTAGGAGCTTTTGTGCTACACATCTGATCTCTCACACCGTCCACTTGCCTTATATTTACTGTAAAAGTGGCGCGTGGGAAGCAGCCGACCTGGACAATATCCAGAAACACGGAGGAGCGGTGCAAGTGGAAGTTGAACGGTGCTGGAGGTGCGACAAAAGGATGAAAAGACACTAATCTGTCCATCACGAGTGCAAGACAGAATGACAATCGGCTCTGACTCAGCTCTGGAGAATCTCTGTCTTGCTCATGACTTTCATAGAGGTGTTTTAAGCAGCTCCACTTCCTCTTATACAAATATGGACGACTGTAAACAACACAAGGAGATTTTGAATGGCCTCAGATCCAAAAAAAAAACAGAAGTAAATCGACTGTCTGGAGAGCATTTCATGTGTACATTAATTAGCGTCTATGGACTTCTAAGGTCTAAAGATCTCAACGTTTATTTAAAAAAAAGAAACACGTAACACGTAACATTGTCACAGAAAGTAAACACCGCATGTGATGCTTTTTGGGCTTGAGCCTCCTGTTAAATTTAGCTGAGCTCTCATAGCTGCCCGAGCTATGCCATCCGAATAGACACAACGGTGAGACTTGGTTATGTTTTGTTGAATTTTTTAACACTTTTCGGTTGGACCCGCTTCGTATTCTACGTCTTTGTTACCCTCAGACTCTAAGAGTACTGGTGTACTGACCGCTCACTATGCTTGGTCTACCTGCAAAATGCACAAGAACCAAATACACCACATGTCAAGTGCATTATATTTCTCTTATACATAAATTAAGTCAACTTAAGTCCAGAGTTCTTGTGGGAAGAAGAATAGCAGTGTAGTAGGTCTTCAACAGCGATGTTAGCTTGCCTCCCCCCACCCCCTCCCAAAGATCTGCCTGTTAGACATATAAGAATGTTTATATAACAATGCAGAACTTTAAGGACTTTCTGTGGCGGATCCTCAATACGCAAAAACAGAATGTCCTTTGTGTGTGTCGTCCTGCACCACGCCCATCTCCTGTACGGGGCCATTTTGACGAAGCCCCCATAGACACATCAGATTGTATCTGAGGCAGTAACAATCTAAATGTATTTGATTACTGATCATAATAATCTGTTACTCCATTACATTTTATGTTCATATAATCACCTGGGAGAAAACGTGGCGGAATTGTTCGTGTGGAAGGCAGGACATTGGCTAAGGCTCTGTCCTCATACCGACCCGGGTGCTCGTTCTTTCATTTACTTCACTTTTCCACCATGGCAGTACAAGTCCCCAAAGGGGAACGATGAGTAAGGGGAATGTCCTATTCCTAAAGAGAACGTTTGGTGCCTGTGGAAAATGTATTACAAATAAATAAATAAATCGCCTCTTGCTAAGTCTTGAAAGTTCCTACCTGAGGGGCATAGGCATGTTTTATATTCACGACATTTGGCAGGCGCACCTTTATCCAGAGCTACTTACAACTGAGCATTAAGGACCTTGCTCAAGGGCCCACTAATGTCAGCTTTGTGGTGGTGGGATTTGAACCTGCGTTTTTCTGAGCTTTTGGTCTGAAGGACAATGCCTTGGCCACTGAACTCCCACCTGCCTACGTTAAAGTACGTTAAAGTTCAGCACGGCTACAGCAATGTTTGCTCACTCCGGTCCATCAATCGTCCATCAGAAGCCTTTGAAGGAGGTCTGACTTAAAGGTGAAAAGAGAATGTGGGAACCGCCTGCTGAATTCAAATCTTAGCTAAAAGACATATTTCTAGACTTAATCTTGTTTTAACGACTGGCCTTTTGTACAACGGAGAATCTTTTCGAAAATGTATATATATAAAAAAAATCATTTTGTACTACTCTTAAACACGTAATTGAATCGAATAGTCATCTTTTTAGCCGTGTTTGCCCCGCCCCCTCCCCCAAAATAGTCTTACAATAATTGCACTTAAATAGAACATTCAACACAATACGACTATATTCAATTTCATATATTCCTCATGCATATGATATCGAGTTTAGATTTTAGATTTTCTGATTTAAACATACACAACTTGCAGAAGAACGTAATATGCAACGTACTGTTTGGATTAATTAATCGGCAGTAATTGTCACATAGGCTACATCAAAAACCACATAATGCACAATCAATGGAAAAGTCTAAATAATTTAATTGTAAACTGCCATCGCTTGTGGTCGCTTGATGAATCCATGTCCAGCATATAGCTCAGTATATAGTGAGATTCATTCATTCATTCATTCATTCATTCATTCATTCATTCATCTTCTACCGCTATATCCGATCTTCCCTCGGGTCACGGGGAGCCTGCATCTATCTCAGGCGTCTATGGGCATTAAGGCAGGATACACCCTGGATGGAATGCCGACCCATCGCAGGGCACACACACACACACACACATTCATACACTAGGGACAATTTTTCCAAGGTGCCAATCAACCTACCGTGCATGTTTTTGGACCGGGAGGAAACCGGAGAACCCGGAGAAAAAACCCCTGAGGCACGGGGAGAACATGCAAACTCCACACACACACCCGAGACGGGAATCGAACCCGGACCCTGGCGGTGTGAGGCGAACGTGCTAACCACTAAGCCACCGTGCCCCCTTTATAGTGAGATTGTTATCACTTATTACTAATAGAAAAACAGATTTTTTTTCTATTTCTAACTTTTCCAAAACAAAAACAATAACTAATAAAACAAAGCTTGTTATATGCTCCTACCCTAAACCTTGTTTACAGCTCGATCTGTCGCCCAGTGATCCATTACACTGCCAGTGAAAAATAGTCTTGCTTTCACCCAAAGGGAATCATTGCTGAGAAGTGCTTACTTTCAATTATGTGAATCATTTCGTCCTAATAGTAGGATGTGGTTTTGAATCGAGCGCGTCGAGGACACCGCATTAATCTTCGCCTTACATTTGTCCAAAAACCCATGATTCCCAATGGTCAGGTATTATTTATTTATTTATTTATTTATTTTTTATTCAATCTTCTTTCACCCAAGAAGGCAATGTGTATGCCAGGCTCAGTTATTCTGTCAAGGCTCTCCACATACAGAGTGAAAAGTGTCCATGGTTCTGTTCACGTCGAGTACAATCTACCACCCACGTGTGGGGATCTATTGCGCCGCCTTCGCCCATCCTGTCCATAGGTGACGCACTAATCCATACCGCTCGTGACGTAAACAAAGGACGGTTTCATTTGTTGCCCCCCCCTTTTTTCTTTCTTTCTCTCCCTGAGCCCCCACAATCATTAGGAATATTCCTAAAGAGAAGCGAGTGACATTTTAACAGTCATCACAAAGAGAAATGAGTTTCATTAGATGCAATTTTCCCCTTTGAGAGTATTTCAGCTGTGCCGCTGTTGTGTCAGGCAGAAGGCAGCAGGAAATTTACATAGAACTGTTGCTGGCAGAGGAGCCCAAGGCGAAAAAGAAAAATACACGAGGAAGAAAGCAAGCCGTCTATGGAGAATCCTTCATAATCAGTCATAATCCTATCAGTAGACTAGCAGGGCCTTAATCTAATCCTGTCTCTGCTTCAGAGATATTTGGCCATTTGGTCATCTCCTCTGACTGCGCCGACGCAAACTACAGTATACGATTCTCTTTTCACAGATTCGAAAGCCCACTCATGGATACGGCTTCCATTTGTCTGGTTCGATTTGTTTTTGTTTATGTTCTTTTCGGAGACGCTTGTATATAGTATAAAGATTGGGGGGGAAAAAAGGAACGCTCGGGTGCTAGTAATAATAATAATAATAATAATAATAATAACTAAAAAAGCAGGACAAGACGTTAATTAAACATGTCAGAGGTAAAAGTGGGCAGTGTTGGAGACAATCGTAAGACGCCATTTCTTCAAATGGCGCGACTGACATTTACCTCAGGAAGTGAAACAAGAGACGTGAACGGTGATGATGCTAATAAGCCGATAAAGCGTTGCAGGTAGTTTGGGTGTCGAATATGAGAGGTAGGTGGGGGTCGGCTTACAATTATCCTTCATCTAATAATAAATCTGGCTTATAAAAAAGAATAAAGAGGTGGCATTCGAGTAATTACGCTCTCAAAATATAGTTTCTAATGTAATTGTAACGGATGCTAATAAGCATATAATGCAAGTGTTAAGAAAGTGTAATAAATGAAATCATTCTTAATGATGGCTGAGAGCTCCGAATAGTCATGTAGAATGTATACTTTGAGTAAAAGTGTGTAGAAAATTCTTATTTGTTATATATCTATTTAAAAAAAAATCTATCTATCTATCTATCTATCTATCTATCTATCTATCTATCTATCTATCTATCTATCTATCTATCTATCTATCGGTCTGTCTATCTATCATAATGCAGCATAGCAACATAATGTATTTGGGGAATGGGTGAAGATAGTTCCGATACAAGGAGCGGCAGGTATGACCAAAACAAAACAAAACCCCTGGGGTACATGGGTAAGATCGTTTCCTTTTCTTTACCCCTGCAGGACTAGAAACAGTGTCGCATGGAAAAGGAGCGAGTGCTACACTATGTTGAAACAGTGGTGGCGTAGAGAAGTGTATATGGGCTTATGACGTGCATAGGTCATGGGAAATGACACTCACCTCGCATGCAGTTAGACCCATGATATTTAGTAGCTCGAGCTTGAGCTCCGCTTTCGGGCGATAACTGGTCCGAGTAAAATGCCGGAGTGTGACTCAGCAGCAGGAGGGGATTTTGCTGCTATATTGATAGGCTGATATTAAAGGCTGAAGCTGGATAATCCACTAGGCACAGCTGTGCGAATGCTTATACCAAACTTATAGGATAGTCATCCAAGAAGTGAGCTTCAGGAGCCTATAATTAGGTACATGCAAAAGGAAGACCACTGGCATGGTTAATGAAGATTCATTCATTCATTCATCTTCTATCTCTATATCTGATCTTCCCTCGTGGTCTCGGCAAGTCTGTGCCTATCTCTCATTGGGAGGCTGGATGCGGTCACAGAAAATGATTTTCCAATGAATAAATGAAATGGCATTCTATTAAAGAAATAAGGCAAAAAATCATTAATGAAGATGACGATGCAATATAATTTGCTTGCTCAAATGGCATTCTATTAAAGAAATAAGGCACTATCACCTCATAGGCCATGACCAAAACACAAGCTTGGGAGACGATATAAGGATAAGATTTTTTATATTTATATTTGGTAAGCTACTCGCTATAATAAACCCTGGTCGGTGATTCCTTCCAGTGCAAACACAGGAAATATATTAAGCAGACTGAATTCATCAGAGACACACTTATTCATTACAGTATAAGCCTATATTCTCCTTATTCTCTGGAAATAAAAGATTACATTTGGCCTTTCTGACAACATTACCCATGATCCTCTTCCTCCATTGCTATGGGGACGGAGTTGGATGGAGGTGCTGACTGACATAGGAAAAAAAACAAACAAAAACAAAAAACATTGGTGTCCATGAACATGAATCAATAGGTCAAAGTTGACATGTAGAACTCTGGAAATCTCTATTTGCCTTACAGTAGCTAAAGTTGATTCGCTAAATATTGACAATCCTGTTTATCTATTACATAATTCCTGAGGAAAATTAAATCACTAAATGGTCACTGGAACATAATATAGGCCGTGTTTGTCAAACAGCAAAAAAATAATCAAAAATATAAAATAATACAAAATAATGAAAACAAAACTTTAAGCATTATTATTCCAAAGTGCTTCATATACTACATATTATTCCTTAAAAAAAATGACATAGTTACATGCGTCTTATTCATCTCACTTATTTTAATTTCTGGTCAGCTCCTTTACACTAACCTGTTTATAATCACTATAAATAAATATACAAGGTGATTAAACTGTATCTTAATACTCTATTTATACTGATTATGTATAGACACACAGTGCAATCTATAATCTATAACCTGTCTTATCTATATATCTGTCTATCTATCTATCTTTCTATCTATCTAGTCACTCACAGTTTATAGATGACCATTGTGAGTAGTTCAGTCACTACTATAGAAAAGAATGAACAGAATTGATGTAATCATGACTTTCTACATTGCTGTGTGATATCGAGTGTTTTCATTACATCATCAGTGATGTTCCTTTTTCCTTTCGGTCCGCATGTGTAGCAGCATATGCAATGTAGACATCATGTTAGAGTTCTGTATAACTGACTGCTTGGGGTTACGTTCCCAAAAGCAGGTGTTTACCCAGACACATGTCTTGACTGCTCTTATGGATGTGCTAGAACTAAAAGCCAATCACAAAAAAAAGCTCCCTTGACGGATTTGTTTGACACTTGGCATTTTAGATGAACATCTTCGAATGAAATCTGTATAAAGAGAGCCTAGCAATTTGCAAAGTAAACAGATTAATAACCCACTGCTGTGTCCTGCATCAAAGTAGTATATAAACTAAGTGGGTACCAAGATAAAAAAAAAGAAGAATAAGAATTTGTTTCTTTGCAAATGTATTTCAGTGTATTCAAAGCAACTGATGCATAAATTAATAAAAAAAAAACAAAAAAAAAAAAACAAAAGAAGGAGCTATTGCTCTAACTGCACCTGCTACCAGTCAAACCAGACCTGAAATCCCATAATCCCCAAGCAAACAGCTTTGTAGCACCGTAAACCACACACCTTTATGTTACGCTTCTGCTCCGCAGAACAACCATTCACATTCTGTCATATGGTTATATGGTTAGCACATTCGCCTCACACCACCAGGGTCCGGGTTCGAGTCCCGTCTCGGCCATGTGTGTGCATGTTCTCCCCGTGCTTCAGGGGGTTTTTCTCCAGGTTCTCCGGTTTCCTCCCTAGTCCAAAAACATGCACGATAGGTTGATTGGCACCTTGGAAAATTGTCCCTATAGTGTGAATGTGTGTGTGTGTTTGTGAGTTTGTGTGTGTCCTGCAATGGGTTGGCATTCCATCCAGGGTGTATCCTTCCTTAATACCCATAGACGCCTGAGATAGGCACTCCCCGTGACTCTGGGAAGATCGGATATAGCGGTAGAAGATGAATTAATGGATGAATTATTATTATTATTATTATTATTATTAATTATTCATGTCTGACATCCATAAGATACATATAAAAAACACACTCTAGCCTTCCTGCTTTATGTTGAGTTAGGTTTGACTTTGCCATGTTGATTACTTACAAAATGACATTTAGAATGGAAAAAGCGTGTGATTAAGTTGTGACTTGTGATGATTAATCGCGATTATATATTTTAATCGACCGAAAAACCTAGCTAAAGTTGGTCAAAATGTGCAAAAGTGGAGAAAGTTGCATGTTCTGTGCAAACTGTGGTTTAGATACACTGACATTTAGAACTCTCTGATTGGACGCTGAATTGATTCGGGTCATGTGGTTTCCTGCCGTTGCACTGCATCTTGATCAAAACCTGACATTCAGCCGTCTGAGAAATACATGCTTAGCTAATCGAATCATTGGACAACTTTGGCTAGGGTTAAAAACATGTAATCGCGATTAATCGCTCGGTCGGCACAAGTTAAGTCGTGATTAATCGCAGCTTCATCGCACACTTTTTTTTTCCGTTCGAAAAGGCCACATCAACATGCGCGACCCTAACTCAACATAAAGCAGGGAGATTAGACATGTTTCAAAGGTCAGAGATGTTTTTTCAAAAAACTCATTACCTCTCTTTCTTTGCACTTAGCTGTTTATTCAAACAGACATGCTTGTTTAAATTGCAGATCATAAAAAAAAGAAGAAGAATATTCTTGAAAAAAGTAATTAGGGCGTTTTAAAATGACATAATTCGGCACCAAGCGTTTCTGTTTCCACACGGACAGTTCTGATTGCCGGACGTGCGAATTTTGGTGCTTGATTTGAAGACGCGTGTGTAAAGCGAATATAAAGCAAATTTTTCGGTTTATTTGTTCAAGTCTTGAATAAATGCGTGGTTGGCGTTAAAGTTTTGATTTCACTCCTTTTCTATTCATTTATTTCTAGCATCAAGAAAAAGTTTCCAGCAGAAACGCTCGCAGCGTTATTCATGCGTAAGTGAAATGTGTGGTATTAAAATGAATGTGCGATAATGCGTTATTAACAGTAGGGGGCACGGTGGCTAAGTGGTTAGCACGTTCGCCTCACACCACCACGGTCCGGGTTTGATTCCCGTCTCGGCCATGGGTGTGTGGAGTTTGCATGTTCTCCCCGTGCCTCAGGGGGTTTTCCTCTGGGTTCTCCGGTTTTCCTCCCGGTCCAAAAACATGCACGGTAGGTTGATTGGCACCTTGGAAAAAGTGTCCCTAGTGTATGAATGTGAATGTGTGTGTGTGTGTGTGTGTGTCCTGCGATGGGTTGGCATTCCATCCAGGGTGTATCCTGCCTTAATGCCCATAGACGCCTGAGATAGGCACAGACTCCCCATGACCCGAGGGAAGATCGGATATAGCTCTAGAATGATGAATGAATGAATGAATGAATATATACAGTATATATGTTATTTGACATATATATATATTTTGACAGCTGGTGAATTAACTCACTAGAGCAGCCTACTGTAGATCCTAGATATGCACCATCCATGTATAGTTTTGATTCGAAAAATTGTTTAGGTTAAATTCATGTTATATATGTGTATGTTCTGAACATGGTCATATATATATGTTGACGCCTGACCATATTGCTATTTCTGATCATAAATGGATTCATATGAGGTATAAAAGACTGCAGCTTTTCCACTAGATTCATAAATGTTTACTGTTGGGGATTGTTTTTGTCTATCTCTTCCATAAAGTTTTTATACACTTATGCCCTGGTAAAGGTGTCCAGTCCGGAGTTTAATTTATTCCAAAGGCGTTGAATAGGGAGGGTTAAAGTCAGGACTTATTGCAGACTTCCACTCCAACGTCGGCAGACCAAGGTTGTCCTTCTGGACCTCACACTGAGCATGTGGGTATTGTCATGCAGAAACAGATCTGAGCCCCTTGAAAGAAACCCGTAATGCTAAAACACACAAAGACAATGTGATGGAAATGTGATGGAACACAACGGGGGGGGTTATGCCCTATTTTAAACCATAGGCTTGTGTGTAAAATAGTATATATATATATATATATATATATATATATATATATATATATATATATATATATATATATACACTTCCTCAACATGCTATTTGCATATATTTTTATTATTTGTATTCTATTATTTGCATGATATATTATTTATGATAACCAAATTATTCAAATAAAATGATTTGCATCATTATTGGGGTAATTTAGTTAATGTTGATATATAACGTTATAATATATATATATTATATATATATATATATATATATATCTATATATATATATAAATATATAGTGTATATATGTGTATATATATATATATATATATATATATATAATATATATTGTAAATCTACTCTATATACACTGTATATATATGTATGCTATACATGAGCATGTGCCTGTTGAATTTACGATGCCCTATCCCATAAATATCAGTAATGGAAATAATCCAGGGTGGTTTTTAATGTCCCCAAAACATAAAATGAAAAAGTAAAAACATTATTTACACGGGTGGGGTGGGGTGAGGGTGGGGAGGGGAGTTCTTTATCTAACAACTCATTTCCAAGTATCTTGATATAATTAACCGGAAGAAGATTCTATTGCAAGGATTAATACAACAACGGGGATTAAATGTACTTTTGAAACCCTCATCTGTCTTTCCGAAAGTTTTCGCCACCATATAAAGTCTTTTTTTTGCAACGTAGCATTAAATCAAGTGCCAAAAAGTATCCTCGTTACGGATCGCTCTATAGTAGTTCTATCTGACAATAGACCAGCTCTGAAATGTTATGGTTTATTTCTAGTCCGGGTTTGATATAGTCTGGTTTTGGATTTTCCAAATGAAATATACCACAAAGGTCACGGTATGCTGGTGGACCAAAGACTCGTTTGTTCTAAGATAAAGATTATTTCAGTGCTGCAGCACTATGGGGGATGCCAGACACTGTCTCGCTAAGTGTTCATTAGTGTGATACGTGGGATGAGTAAGAATTTTCCCTCAGACTCGACAGTTCATAAGAAGTGGTTATTAGTGCCTAAATCCTTTTCTTTATGAAAATGACATTCGTACCCCAAGGTTGTTTCTTGACAAGTGAAACTTGCATCATGTATGTATCCGCATGCCATCTGCAGTGTCATGACTCGATGTCAATATGTTTAATATGCATGTTGGTTCTGTTGTTTTTGCACATATAAATCAGGTGTTGCTCATTCATGTAAATGTGCTTAGCCATTTGGTGCGGGAAGAGTAAAAAAAAATCATCTTGTTTGTCCAAATGTAGTCTCCTGAGAGTGAACCAGCGAGCAGGTCTTTCCGAATACTTTCATGGCTGTCTGCTTTTCCATTAAAAAAAGAGGATCCCACAAGCATACAGAAAAGACAGCAACGTGGGCATGCTAATTAGAGCTATCATCTGCTTGACAGGCACTAGGACTGTGAGATGGAACATGTAGCATCATGAGTGTCTGATGTGTTACACTTCCCCCAGTGCGGAACACTTATCCTCATTAATTGCTAATGATAACTATAGCCTATGGACAAAAAAAAAAAGACTCACTTAGGTAAACCACTAGGAGCTTTTTCTTTTCTTTTTGTTTTTTCGATTTATATGAATTAAATGAGCCAAATCCAGGGTCATAGTTTAATCCTAGGATGAAATGGAATTTTATTTGTCACATATGCAAACATATGGCGCACGACACGAAGTGAAAAATAGAGTAGACGTGAAAATACCTATAATAAATGTAGTACGATATCCATATGAGCTGAGAACACACACATACATACATATACATACATATAGTCAACATATACATATATGTGTGTGTGTGTGCGTGTGTGTGTGTTCTCAGCTCATATGGATATCGTACTACATTTATTATGTGTGTGTGTGTGTGTGTGTGTGTGTGTGTGTGTGTGTGTGTATGTATATATCTAATATATATATATATACACACACACACACACCACACACACACACACCATATATATATATGTGCTCATCTGTATATATATATATATATATATATAGATATATATATATATATATATATATATATATATACGCACACACACATATATGTTTATGTGGACTATATGTATGTATATGTTGGAGCTCTAATTTCAGCTCACAATTAGTGAGTATCCCTATCGCAGGAAACACAGGGGAACATGCTTTAAAGTGGCAAACTGAAGCAACAAACTTCGTATGACTTTGAGGATAACGAGGGCACGTTTGCACGTTTCTCTTAAAACTGGTGTGTGTGTGTGTGTGTGGTGTGTGTGGTTTGTGTGAGAATAGGAGTGTATTGATATAGTAATAGGCCTCCATCTCCTACGCAAAAACAATGGGGTTGCTTGGCCTTTGAGCTGCCTGGTACTTTAGCCTCAAAGACCTACACGGAGTAGGTCCTCCAATCTCCCTGCTCAATTAGCAGGCCTTGGCAGTACTTTCCCCAACTAATGGCTACTTCAAACACTGTGGCACAGTTTATACCAAAGCACACACTCTCACTTCATTAGTCTCATTAGAAATCCACAACTTAATCTGTGCTTAGTGTCCTTTGAGTACAACGCACTCTAAAACACATGCTCGGAATTTGAGCTGGCTTTAGTCGTTCAGTGTAGGTTGATTACCCACGCGTTGATTTGACTTACTGGCAGTCGGAATAGCCTCGAACCATGCCGCATGGGGTTCTGGAATAGACTTGTGCTCTATATATGGTACTGGGCAAAAGTTTTAGGCAGGTGTGAAAATGTGCTGTGAACAAAAATGGAATTTCAAAAATGGAACTTTTCTGAGTGAACTAATGAAGAAAAGGGAAATCGAAAGCAAATCAATATTTGGCAGTAACTCTTCTAGGTACACTCACACACAGTGTTTATGAAGGAACTCGTCTGGTAGGTTGTTCAATCTTGGAGAAGGAAACACAGATCTTCTGGTGGATGCAGATGTTCTCACATCCTTCTGTCTCTTCATGGAATCCTACACACACATTCCATGATGTTGAGATCAGGGCTCTGTGGAGGTCGTGCCATCATTTCCACTACTTCTAGTTCTTAATAAGGTAGTAACAACAATTATTGATTTGATTTAGATTTTTCCTTTTGTTCGCTCACGGTGCATTTTGTAAACTGACAAAAATAAACAATCATTATTTATATTTCTGAAAGCATTCTCTCTTTACAGCACTTTTTCACACCTGCATATATATATATATATATATATATATATATATATATATATATATATATATATATATATATATATATATATATATATCAGATATATTTATATATCATTCATTCATTCATCTTCCCTCGGGTCACGGGGAGTCTGTGCCTATCTCAGGCATCTATGGGCATTAAGGCAGGATACACCCTGGATGGAATGCCAACCGATCGCAGGGCACACACACACACATTCATTCACACACATTCATACACTAGGGACAATTTTCCAAGGTGCCAATCAACCTACCGTGCATGTTTTTGGACCGGGGAGGAAACCTGGAGAACCCGGAGAAAAAACTTTGCTAACCACTAAGCCACCGTGCCCCCCATTCTCTCTGTATATATATATATATATATATATATATATATATATATATATATATATATGTCCAAACCAAAGAGTTGGTCTAGAAGATTTGAAACAAGACCGCCTAAGGAACCCATCAATTTTCCGCCGTATCGTTCACCTGGGGTGAAGGCAACAGTCTTTTTTCCCCCGCCGAACATCTTTAAAAAAAAAAAAGATTTATGCGTAAACATGAGGGCTTTTCTGAAGTGGATATGAATCGCCATGTCGCAATGCTTCAGGGAAATGTGCAAGAAGATTTTATAGGCTTCCCCTAAGTGTGATCCCTTATCCTGCTTTCATTAACAGCTAACAGCTTGTTAGAATTCTTTCCACTCCTCTCTGTCTCTCTCTCTCTCTCTCTCTTGCTTTTAGTAAGCAGCATAGTATACACCTCATTTCTGACTGACACCTCTGAGCCTGCCACAGGAAAAAAAAAAAAATCCACAACAGGGATAATCAGATGCAATACAATCAATGAGCAGATCTGATGTCTGTTTGAATGCCAATGTAGATAGCAATGGGAGAGATATAATATATGGGTTCATACACAATTAAAGCCCAACAAAGGTTTAAAAAACAAAAACAAAAACAAAAGTAGACCAGACCAGCGAGGCATGGCTGCAAAAAAACATGTGTATGGATTTTTAAGAGAATGACCAGGAATCAACTGTGACCTTAAAGATTGATGGATGGCCTGCACGGTGGCGGAATACAAATGCGGGACCCGAGACCTTACTAGGCTTAGCTTAAGGTCATCACCAATGACTTTAGTCTGGGTGTAAAAAGACAATTCATTTTCCAGTGCCATTCACCGCAGCGTCGGAGAGACCTGGGCTCATTCCGGCTCCGGCTTTTGCCACGATCGCTGCATAGTTAAAGGTGTCAGGTGGAATTAGAGAGGACTATGGGTGTAATTAATTTCTGGGACGGCTGACATTAGAAGAGGTGCTGCTCATCTGCTTAATTGACATCTCCATTTGGGTTTTCGGGCTGCATGGCGTCACGCAGTCACACTCCTCTGTTCGTGAAAAATGTCACACACATTTTGGACACAGATGGAGGGACAGTGCAAAAAAAAAGCAAAAAAAAGAGAGAGAGAGAGAGAGAGAGAGAGAAAAAAAGATAATAAAATTCGATGAAGAAAGTGCCTTGAGTAAATATCCTTTTTGCAGGAAATTTATCAGGTAAAGCGAAGGCTTAGGGGAGGCAAAAAAGTAGGGAGCTAAGCTGTTTACCTCTGTATTGTCTTCCTATACCCTGCCCAATTTTGCTTTAGGCTGTTTTCACATCTCCTATTTTGTCCTACTAAACGGCTCTAAAAATCCCCATCACCACCGCCCCCCCCACCCTCAAAAAATGCCCTTTCTAAGACCTGCATTTAAAAAAATGTTGCCAGGAGTCGAAGATTCGCTTTCGGCTGATAGAATAGAATGGAAGAGTCTTTATATGGCACATATACATCACAGCACAGTGAAAATCTTTTCTTCGCATATCCCAGTTTGGAAGTGCGGTCACAGCGCAGGTTCAGCCATAATACGGCGCCCCCTGAAGCAAAGAGGGTTAAGGGCCTTGGCAGCTTGGCGATTCCTGGGGCTCGACCTTCCCATCAGTACCCCAGCGCCTTAAACCCCTGATCTACACCCCTCATAAACTCAAAAACCGACCTACTGCATAGCATTTAAACAATCCCAACCAATCTTTGTACACGGTATCTTCAGAGACCAAACCCCAAATTACCCAAGACCTTCCAAAAGCACACCTCATAAATGAGCGCCATTTGCATTATTTCATGGAGCAAATGCTTGAGGGCACCCTTTAGTCGCTCTGTTTTTTTTCCTTTCTATCCTAAGTGCATTTTCAGATAAACCAGGGAACGACTAGTGAGATTACAGCAAGTGCGAGTGTGAATCCTCCTACACATTGTAATTGAGTTTTACACATTTACTCTTTCATTCTGGGAAGGCTTTTAGGAATGTAAACTCTAATGCAATCCTGCCTAATTAGATGCTGCTGAAATGTGAGGATTCCAACTGGGGGACTTATTGCCCCGTCTCTTATACGTAGCCTCTTTTGGTCTTCCTCGCATAATTTTTTACTTAGGAGAGGATGGAACATTTTTCCCTGGCGATTATTTTTGTCGGGGGACTGATTAGGTCCTGCATTTTTGCCGACATAAAAACAGGGCAGTTAGCATAATTCGTAATTTGGCGCTTTTATTAGCGCTATAAAAGCTGTTTAATAATGAATAATCCTTGCTTATTGTTCAGTTATATAGTCCAGTCAATGCAGTCTTCGTGCTCTCGGTGTCGGTACCATTCGATTTGCTGAAATCTTCACAGCAGTTGGCTTTGTTAGGACGCTGGTGCATGTGTCTGTGGAGGACTCGGGACGGTTCAGTATTTATTTATTTATTTATTTATTTTTGAGACAAGTTTGAGAGCGTAATTCCAACTAAATGATATAAGCAGTGATAAATCTGAATCTTTCGAAACACTTTCTAAGTAAGATCCCGCCGGAATTCACGTTCACCGCTCCGGGATCAAGAAATATAGACGGCACATTAATCATAAATAAATCACATTCTATGGGTGAGGTGGTTAGTTATTAGCACGTTCGTCTCACACCTCCATGGGTTGGGGGTTCGATTCCCACCTCCGCCATGTGTGCGTGGAGTTTACATGTTCTCCGGGTTCTCCGATCCCCCCCTTCCCCGCCAGGTCCAAAATCATCCACGGTAGGTTGATTGGCACCTTGGAAAAAGATATAATGTCTGATTTGGATATAGTATATTTTCTGCAGGAGACTCTAATATGCTTGAAATAAAGATATCAAGAGTACTAATAAAGCGGAATAATTATTATTGTACTGAGGTGAAAAACCACTGGTGTAGTACAGGGCCAGTAATATATATATATATATATATTATATATATATATATATATATATATATTTATTTTTTTTTTTAGATCCTTGGATTCCATTTCTAGCCCCAGTTGGAGCACTTTCAGCTAACAGCCTGTTGATGGCCAATTACACACCGCTCCACTCCTATTTGAGGTCATCAATAATGGAAGGAAGTGATGACATGTCTTAGCCCATCTTGGCATTAGCAGTAATTTAGCAGTGGAGAAGCCGACAGCAGTCCCCGTGGCTCCTCTCCCCATGACGGGAACAAGAGAGTACGACTGTGGCCTGGTTTGACTGGCACAGTAAATAAGGACTTGCTGGAACTCCGGACGATGACGGATGATGAACGGAGGTGAATGATGGGATGATGGATGAAAGCTCTGGCTGTGAGCGCAGCAGTTAGAGTTAGAGCTGAGGGCAGGGCTGCTCACCTTCAATCTCTTTGTGCCAAAACACTTTTTGGCCACTGTGTAAGGTGATGTAATGGCAGGTTTGAGTAGCCAGTATAATGTAATTGATAGCGCAGCGGGATAACGTTTCAGTCTGAGCGTGAAAATAAATAAATAAATAAATAAATAAAAACAAAATGTAGGTCGGTTGGAGAAGGATGGGGCGCTCTCTCTATCTTTCTTTTTTTTCTGTTTTAAATAAAGTAATATTCTGTTTAATAAAAAAGCAAGTTTTTCAAGCTTGTATATAGCCATAAACAGTATATGTACATACCTGTCAACCATTACTCACATATACCAATATATAAACAAGATATTTGCCTTATTCTCAGTCCATTTAGGCTACATTTAAAAAAATAAAAAAACATCTTATTGGTTGCTGTCAAAACAAGTATATGTGTGTATTATCTAACTTACTCCAACTGGTGTTCTGTTGCTTAAATATCTCATCAACTTGTGCAAAGTCTTGCGAAGGTATTAAAGTAAATAAAACAGCAATGAAAGCAAACAAGAAGCAAAACGCAGTTTTAATTGCCTTAAAAATGAACGCAGTGACGATTTCAACCAAAAGGCAGGTTTCGAATGTTTCCTAGACCGAGAAAATGATTAGACTAGATTTTGTGCAGAACGAGCCTTTAAAAAATACAACTGAAAATACAAATATGAAATTTGAAGTGACGCAATTGCATAAGGTCCCCACCCCTAATGAAAATAACTATAAATCCTAATAAAGGATGCACATCTTCTTAAACACTTTTGAGAACTTTCTTAGTGGTTTAATATTTAATGTGATTTTGTAAAATGTATATCCTTATGCCTTTTCTTGATGTATGGCATTGTATTTATATTTATGGCATTTGGCAGATTATCCAAAGGGCCCGTATCCATATCTTACATCTGGGTAGGTACAGTATGGCTGGGATTTGATCTCGTGATCTGGGTTCTGATCTCCCACTGTATGGATCCTCTGTGGTGTGATTAAAAAGAAAGCGTTAGAATTGACTTAGACAGTGACAGACGTGCATGTATTGTTTTTTTGTCATTACTTCTAATTTATACAAATGAGCAAAGGATATGCATTAACATTCAGTGCGCTACACTCTCGTTCTCTCACCTGATTTATTTATTTACACACACAATCAATCTCGGATTATTTATCGTTTTAACGATAGACGCCGGTTAGTTAGACATTTCCAGCACGTTCCAGCATCCCCCTGAGATTTAGAACTGTAGTTCTGAAGTATTAAAAATCAAGGAAAAAAAAAAAGTAGGTTTATTGAAACACAATATAAATGGCATGGAAATAACGATAATAAACAAACAGATTTGGT
Organism: Kryptopterus vitreolus; assembly: GCA_030449085.1. Taxonomy (NCBI): domain Eukaryota; kingdom Metazoa; phylum Chordata; class Actinopteri; order Siluriformes; family Siluridae; genus Kryptopterus; species Kryptopterus vitreolus. The sequence goes on along the minus strand of JACRUU010000017.1, from coordinate 16,855,249 downwards.
CCGGAGCTGCGAAAGCTCCTTGACAAGTGTGCCGTGCATCTGTTCGAATGATCAGCAGAAATAATTGGGTCTCGGCGGTGCTGAAAGACAGGCTGGAGGTGGCAGGGCTGATACATCCGTACAAAACGTTCATTACCTTTTAAGGAGCATTTTCGAATTCCGACTCCTGAAGCCACTTACGGTCCCAAAGCTGCCCAGATGTTTTGACTGCAGGAAGCAATTTGGCCACGAAACCTTGCTCGCTATCGTTTTCTTCATCCTGCGGTTTTAAATGGATTCCGCTAATCACCCGTCTCCACTTTTGGTGCTGTTTTGTTTTTGTTTAGTTTTTTTGTTTTTTAATACGAGATTCAGAAATGCATATTACCTTTCCCGATGGGATACGTATTTTTGAAAAGCTTCAGCGAGTGCTTTATGAAGTCGGTTTATTAAGAGATGCTACGACACTAATTGTCGTGATGAAGCACTTTGAAAAACGCCAGCATTCGGAGTGCTTCTACGACAAACAATGAGCATGGAGACGGACTAATTATTACAGCGTTTTGACAAATGACTTGATGTTTCCTGACACTGCCACTAGAGCTCACCCTAAATCAAAGTGAAGGGAACAGTACCCCATTCTGAAAGCCGTGCATTCTGCTAGAAATTACATTCCACCTGCTTTCCTGACGCTGAATAAACCTGACCATCTGTGACTTTCTCCTAATTCACTTGGGGACTTTGAACGCTGAATTTCCAAGTTCACATCGAGCCTCTTATATTAATTGTAGCATCCCCTCCCAATTTAATCCCCTCCCGACTGTGTATTAGGTAATACCGTGTAACACGTAAACACAGGATGTGTGTCAGGGTAAACACAAATAAACCTTGCTTGATGTAGAGCAGCCTGTTGTGAAAAAAGGCTGCCTTAGCATTAACATTAGCGTTAGCATTAGCATGAACTCATGGTGAACATAGAGACGTAGCTGTTACTAAGGCATGTAAATTGTTGTTCGTTTAGTTCTAAATTCATTTTGGTGCATGGTACTTTTGGTCATGAATGAAGAGAGGCTTAACCTGATGAAGACCCCAGATCAAAATAATAACAGCTAATGTTATCCTTGTTATTGTTAGCATGACATGTTTGTTATTGTTAGCATTACATATTATATACCTTTCATTACATATTTGTCTTGTTATCATACATTTTCATATTTAGTCCATTGTCCTGCATGTTTAATGACTTTTCAACTCCACAGATCATCTAATTATTGTATTAAACCAAAGTTGAACTACTATATCACCAAGTTCGCAAAACTGGCCGCCTGTGAGCAATCGAAAGATATGTGCAGTTACATTGATATGTATAAAAAAAAATAATCTTAAATACAAAAAAATGTATTAAATATACTAAATATACAAAATAGCTGGACTCAGATACAATTGTATTTTCAAATAGCATAAGAAAAATCGGAATCTAAATAAATACTGTATTTTTAAAATGCTATATAATACAATTATTTGAAATATACTTTTATAAGGGTCTATGAAATTTCTTCACAAACCTTCCATCAGTTTCGATCGTTCCCTTCATATTATACATTATACGGATTCTGTAAACAAGCAACAGCTTTTCTCAGGCTGAGTCATGCAATAACTCTGACATATGCAGCCAGTTAACAGATCCGATATTCACATACAATATCCCTGTCGTCTCCCAGATGAAGGCTCGTTTTAAAGTAACTGTCGTTTAACAGTTTGACTCATAATTGTATCCTAATTTGCTTACTTAGTGTTTGGTAATGAAGGGTTACATTCATAAGAAGACAACTGATGGCATCTGTATTCATATCAACTAACTATTTAATCATTAGAACATTTGCAATCATAAATATAATAACGCATAAAGTGTCCGCTAGTCATTCATGCAATAGTAGAAAAAAAAGCACGTTTCTAAACAGCTTCATTTATTCATTCATTCATTCATCTTCTACCGCTGTATCCGATCTTCCCTCGGGTCACGGGGAGTCTGTGCCTATATCAGGTGACTATGGGCATTAAGGCAGGATACACCCTGGATGCAATGCCAACCCATGCAGGGCACACACACACCCATTGCAGGGCGCACACACACTCTCACACTTCACACACACACACACACACACACACACACACACACACACACACACACACACACACACACACACACACACACACACACACACATTCATACACTAGGGACAATTTTCCAAGGTGCCAATCAACCTACAGTGCATGTTTTGGACCAGGAGGAAACCGAAGAACCCGGAGAAAAACTCCCTGAGGCACAGGGAGAACATGCAAACTCCACACACGTCATGATTTAGGTTTTTTAAAACTACTGAAAGAACCTGGATTCTGGGCCCTCGCTGGACACATCTCACACACATTCCACTACGGGCAGGAGAGTATTTCAAACAGAAAAATGCCAGGGGTTGATGAAAATGGCTTAGGACAATACGTTAGGGGTTTTGTATCATTTGTATCAGCCGTAATAATGTATTCCGATGTATGCAGTAAGACGAGCAGCAGTATCAAGATCAGTTTTCCGAAATACACTGTGATTTGCTGAGGTAGCGTCAAATAAAATGAGTGTTAAATAAAGTCGAGCCCAGTTTTATTTCATTGGAATATAAAAAGCAACTTTTACACAAATCCGGATTCTGATTCCTAATGAACGAGCCAGTGGTGACAGTAACGGTGAAGAGATGACAGCAGGATGGAAACAGAACGAAGGAAATCCTATTGACTGGATAATATGATTATGAGTCATTAATCTCCTGCAAGAGTTACACTTTTGCAAGAGTTACACATTTTTTTTTATTTTCTTTTTCTTTTGCCATGCCTCTGTCTAGGGAAAGTTTTATCACTGGATGAAAAAGGTCCCTGAATCGTCGTAATTCTTTCTTGGTGCGCCAGAGTTGCTGATACTTGCAAAGCGCACTCTTTTGTAGGAACATTTTAGCCTGCTCAGTTCAGTTTCCCCATCTGTTTCGGCGCGCCCGTGGCGTCCTTAACACAATACCTGTGAGCGCACGCATAGGATTTGTACAAATTTGACAAGATCCAGATGGCAACCCTTTCAAAAATGATTCGTAAAGACAAAAGGTGTACACACTCGCCTGTGATTGTTCTTCACATTCAATGACATATAGTCTTTAGAAGCTGCTCGTTCTCTACGCAGACTATTATATTCCAGGTTGTTTAAGAAGATTAAGTTTTAATATTCATTCATTCATCTTCTACCGCTTTATCCGATCTTCCCTCGGGTCACGGGGAGTCTGTGCCTATCTCAGGCGTCTATGGGCATTAAGGCAGGATATACCCTGGATGGAATGCCAACCCATCCCAGGACACACACATTCACACACACACACACACACACATTCATACACTAGGGACAATTTTCCAAGGTGCCAATCAACCTACCGTGCATGTTTTTGGACTGGGAGGAAACCGGAGAACCCGGAGAAAAACCCCCTGAGGCACGGGGAGAACATGCAAACTCCACACACACATGGCCGAGACCGGCATTGAACCTGGACCCTGGCGGTGTGAGGCAAACGTGCTAACCACTAAACCACCGTGCCCCTATGTTTTAATATGTTTAGGACATTGGTCTTTCTCATGGCACAGGCTGATTCAGGGGGGAAAATATGGCATTGCTAATCCTTTAGCTTCAAACTCCAAGAACCACATTCAGTGTATTGCAAAAGAATCCTCCCTATTGTTTTGCACATTCATATTCCTACATAAACTATTATGGCTTTTTTAATTGATCATAGAGTTCTGTTTGTCTGTTTCTCTGGCACGCACACACACACACACACACACACACACACACACACACACACACACACACACACACACACACACACACACACACACACACACACACACACACACACACACACGCAGGCATTTCCTCATTGGAAATTTGATTTAATTGGAAAGTCAACCTCCTAAAATACACATTCTCACACACACACACACACACACACACACACACACACACACACACACACACACACACACTTAAAAACACATTGCAGAGAACCCCCCGAAAAACCTCCTGCTTCCAAACAAAAATTTAGAAGATGAAGAGCTCTGGGGAGAGACATCACACCCACGCACCCAACCTCTCTCTCTCTCTCTCTCTCTCGCTCGTCGTCTCTCCCTCTCTCTTTCTCTCTTCCTCCCTCAAGAGTGGCATAATAACTCAAGTCACCAAGTCAATTAAGACAGCACCCTGTTTCGACCCTGCTGACTTTAATAAAATACCCAGTTCGTAAAATCCAATCTGTTTGACAGACAGATGAACTTACAGATGAATAGATTTCACTTGTTGTGCTTTATAGTGCTCGGAGACAGTGCAGACAGAAATCAATTCCATGATATAGTTTACTCATATTTTACTTGCTATCAGGAAAGCAATACAGGAGCACATTTGTTTTTGTTTTTGTTTGTTTTTTTATATTGAGAATGAGAATGCTGTTTCAGTCTCGACGTTTCTTATTTGGTTGAACTTATTTAGTACTGGTAAAGCTGTCAAACGATAGACTAACGGCCTTCATTCGTTTTTAACTTCCGTGCGCCAGGAAGCACGCTTAAAACTGTTGCTTATTTAATATCTCCAGCCTCTTTATGGGCAATATGCGATTCCACACAGACGGCTGCAAATCCCAACGTGCCAGTCAACCGACGTCTCTTAAAGCATGTTTATCCACTGCAAGTACACACTGCATATGAAGTCTGAGGTGAAGAGGACTTGACTGGAAATGAGAGGAGTTTATGACGGCGCTAAACAATGAATTTCATTCTGCCTCTTCATGGCTATTGATTGGCAATTTTGCACCCGAGTGCCTGGGTTTATGATGCTATATGGAAAGCCTTAATGATCAAACTCAGAGTAAACATCAGGTTAGCGTCCAACCACTGGGGATTTCACAGATTGATAGAACTATGACCAAAAAATATGATGCATGCACCACTATAATCTGTTACCTATATGTATACGAAATCCATTCATTCATCTTCTACCGCTATATCTGATCTTCCCTCGGGTCACGGGGAGCCTGTGCCTATCTCATGCGTCTATGGGCATCAAGGCAGGATACACCCTGGATGGAATGCCAACCCATTCCAGGGAGCACACACACACACATTCACACACACATTCACACACTAGGGACAATTTTCCAAGGTGCCAATCAACCTACCGTGCATGTTTTTGGACCGGGGAGGAAACCGGAGAACCCGGAGAAAAACCCCCTGAGGCACGGGGAGAACATGGAAACTCTACACACACATGGCGGAGACGGGAATCGAACCCAGACCCTGGAGGTGTGAGGCGAACGTGCTAACCACTCATGAATGAAATCCATTCATTTTCAATTTAATTCACCATTTATGACAGGTATGGCGGCTTAGCGGTTAGCTGTGTTGGGGGTTCGATTCCCGCCTCATACACAAAAACATGCACAGTTGGTTGATTGGTACCTTGTAAAATTGTCCCTAGTTTGCGAGTGTGTGTGTGTGTGTGTGTGTGTGTGTGTGTGTGCCCTGCAATGGGTTGGCATTTCATACAGGGTGTATCCTGCCATAGCATTCATTAGAATGCATTTGCACCCATCCATCCATCCATCTACTAATCTTTCTACTAATACTAGGACTATTATACTAACTAGAGCAGTGGTATCAACAACAACAACAATAATAGTAGTGTAGGACTATATTCTGCCTTTAATTATCTTTATTTTCTTAGCAGTAGTACTTAATTCTTCCTCAATTAATAATGTATTTTCTTTTTTCGAAACAACAATGTAGGCAGACACATCTGAATTCTTTATAGAAGCTGTCAAGGAAAAAAGGTGGCCTGAGTCCTCGCTAAGTTTCCTTGGAGACAGGGGCAGGTTTAATGTGGATAAATTAAAACCTTGAAACGAGTTTAATAACTGAAATGAAATGAAGTACAATCTAAAAGACTGAACTTTCCGATGGTGAGATGTGTTCATGCTAAGTGTGTTCACTCGTTACAGTAGCGTTTCTGTTCCTAAAGTTTTATACTAAAGTTAAAGACTACACCACTCAGAGATCACCCAGCTCCCCTTATTGTCTCTGTTTTCTCTTTTGTTTCTTGGCTGTATTTTTTCCATTCCGCTGGTTTGCAGGGTCTTTCCTCCCACCTCTCAAAAACCATGCCCTGTAAGTGGATTGGCAACTGGAAATTGCCCATTTGTTCTGAAGGAGTTTGTGTCATGGTCACCATGGATATCCACGGACAATTCTCCTCCACATCACTAGAGGACACCACTTTTAATCTTTTCCTCTGTTGTCTGATTCCTTATCTTTGTAGCTGTTGTGCGGGTTTTCTGAGATTATGGGTTTTTTCAAACTGTGTATGTTTCATTTATTTTATTTATAGCAAAACAAAACACTTAAAGTGTAAATGTTGTGGCCTCTTGAGATGAAGGACATAACATATCTGTGTACCAAAGGTGATAGATAGATATAGATAGATAGATAGATAGATAGATAGATAGATAGATAGATAGATAGATAGATAGATGCGTAACTAGAGAGAGAGATAGATAGATAGATAAAGATAGTGTTAAATAGTATAGATAGATAGATATAGATAGATAGATAGATAGATAGATAGATAGGATAGATAGATAGATAGATAGATAGATAGATAGATAGATAGATAGATAGATAGATAGATAGATAGATACGTAACAAAGGTGTTAGATAGATAGATAGATAGATAGATAGATAGATAGATAGATAGATAGATAGATAGATAGATAGATAGATAGATAGATAGATAGATAGATAGATAGATAGATAGATAGATATAGATAGATAGATAGATAGATAGATAGATAGATAGATAGATAGATAGATAGATAGATAGATAGATAGATTGATAGATAGATAGATAGATAGATAGATAGATAGATAGATAGATAGATAGATAGATAGATGCGTAACAAAGGTGTTAAATAGATAGATAGATAGATAGATAGATGCGTAACAAAGGTGTTAAATAGATAGATAGATAGATAGATAGATAAATAGATAGATAAATGCGTAACAAAGGTGTTAAATAGATAGATAGATAGATAGATAGATAGATATAGATAGATAGATAGATAGATAGATAGATAGATAGATAGATAGATAGATAGATAGATAGTTCAGTTTTTATCCGAGAGCAGTACAAGCATTAAACACAAAATGAAATCCTCTGGGCGAATTATTATGTTCTGCAATATACTTAAATCTCGTGCAATATCTGTCATTTTATCTGCAATTTGGGTAACGTGCAATAATATGAAAACTATTTTGTAACTGGTGTAATATGTGTAAATTCCGTTGGATTTCCCACAATGTTCCAACGATAATAAAGATATTCTATTCTATTCGATGACCTCCGAGATCAGATCAAATCTCTATGTAGCCTCATGGGTGATTTTAACAACGGTGAAAAATGTCATTCTAATGAGGCCCATAAAAACGATCATAATATTTAATAGTTCATTCATTCATTCATCTTCTACCGCTTTATCCGATCTTCCCTCGGGTCACGGGGAGCCTGTGCCTATCTCAGGCGTCTATGAGCATTAAGGCAGGATACACCCTGGATGGAATGCCAACCCATTGTAGGGCACCCACACACTCCAAGGTGCCAATCAACCTATCGTGCATGTTTTTGGACCGGGGAGGAAACCAGAGAACCAGGAGAAGAACCCCCTGAGGCACTGGGAGAACATGCAAACTCCACACACACATGGCCGAGATGGGAATCGAACCCAGCCCATGGAGGTGTGAGGCGATCGTGCTAACCACTAAACAACCGTGCCTCTTATTTAATAGTTCTAATTTTAATCTTCCTAATATTAGAGGATTCTAATATTTTCATCATCTAAATTCTATTGCACAAACTCAAAGATACAGCAAAGCATATTACAGGTTTCGGGTAACACTCAATACACCAACAAGGGTGCTTTAAGGGAGAGGAAATTTAAAAAAATGAAGCGAACCCCAATTCTATCAGACATCAAGTTACTCTGCTTACCATGAAACACGCAATAGTGAAAAAGCTTGCATGACCACTTGAGAAGAAATGTATGAAGCATCCATATTCCAAGATATTTGTGTACAGAGAGAAATGACCCGTGTTCCATTAAGTGGAGGAGCGACTGATCTCCGCAAAGAAGTCATATGAACGAGGAAGAACGCACATGACACAGCAGAGATCTATTTTTCTACAATACCAGTAATTAATAACACATTACACTTTTCTCACAAGGGGTTTTAAAACACAACATAACTTACATGCAAAAATAAATACAAAATTAAAGTTAAAGGGGCACGGTGGCTTCAGGATCCGGGTTCGATCCAGGATCCGGGTTCGATTCCCGGCTCGGCCATGTGTGTGTGTGGAGTTTGCATGTTCTCCCCGTGCCTCAGGGGGTTTTTCTCCGGGTTCTCCGATTTCCTCCCGGTCCAAAAACATGCACGGTAGGTTGATTGGCACCTTGGAAAATTGTCCCTAGTGTATGAATGTGTGTGAGTGTGTGTGTGTGTGTGTGCCCTGCGATGGGTTGGCATTCCATCCAGGGTGTATCCTGCCTTAATGCCCATAGACGCCTGAGATAGGCACAGGCTCCCCCTGACCCGAGGGAAGATCGGATAAAGCGGTAGAAGATGAATGAATGAATATAGTGAGTTAGTATTGGGTTCTGAATTTGTGCACATTTATTCCATGGAATCTAAAATATGTCCATAAAGACCACATAATGGATATTTAAGAGACGATGGACCAATTCAAGACAACATCCCATATATAAATCTCATATGAATACAATCTTTAGGATATACAAAAGGTGTTACTAACCAAAATTGATGTACAGACTATACATTACTAATGCACATATATCGATAATCCAATGACATGTGGGTTATAGGAGTATAATCTATAGACGTGACTGACACTTAAGACGTTTCATTCCCATCCTGGACACTATGGATGACTGAGACATCCCTTGGGGCATCCCTCGCATCCCCTACGACATCCCTTGGGGTATTTAAGATATTTCTAGATCAGGGCCCATATGTCGAAGCCAACAAAGTGAGTTACACATGTACACTTTTAAACAACCATGCAAAAGTAAAAAAAAAACAATTAAAATTCAGCCTGCTTTTTCACTCTCAACAACCAGACCATTTGTTCCTTTGGGGCACATTTAGATTACCTGGATGATCAATCTTGACAGGTAAACTTCGACAGATTTCTGCCGTATTGCCCCGAAGGATACGTGGAACGAATGAACAAACAAATAATAAAACAAAAATGGATATCCGTTGACGAAAAAAAAAAGACAATAGCAGTGATGTACCAGCATCGGTCATTCAACATAAGAAGCAGATTTCATCATCTGGATTATGTCATCATCATCGTCATCATGGACAGCAATAGAATAATTTTTTTCCTTTACAGGCCGACTTTAGTTTTTTAGCCCAGAAATACATTAAGCATATCTATATATATTGAACTGCATCTTTTGCTGGGAATTAAGACCTTGTGGGCAATTTGGCTGAACTATCTGCTAAAAGGTTAAATCCCTGCATTAGAACATTTCCATTTTTGCCGTTTGGCACACGCCATTATCCCGAGCGAGTTGAGGGTTAAAGGCCTTGCTCAAGGTGGCAGCATGGTGATGCTGTGATTTGAACCTTCTGGTCCAGAGCTCAACGCCTTAACTACTGCTCTAGCACCTCGCTGGCATAAGAAGAAAGCGTTCATGAACAGGGACTTAAAGGAGGCTTTCAAACTGCTTTAAATCAATCATGTTATTGGCAGAAGAACGACTCCGTCTTTAAAACAGGCACGGATCAGACTATGTACCCAGAATTCTTCTTTTTATTAATGGCTCACCCATTCATGCTTTACTTATTCAGAACTCTGAAGTACATTTAATGATGAATTCGAATTCCTTCTCTGCTCAAATAGAAATATGTATTTTATTTTTATTATTTTAATTGTAATATTTAATGTATATTTCCCAATTAGTTCATTGGATTTATTAATTGCTGTCAATTTATTTGTTTGTCCAATACATTTTTTTAAGCCTCATTTCATTTATAGTACATTTAAATATATTAGCCAGAGCAGATTATATTTAAACAGCAGTGGACAATAAATATTAAACATTTATTTTATTATTATTTCTTTTTATAAAACACTTTTCCAATGCAGTGATTCTTTCGAATCTACTTATGAAATATATATATATATATATATATATATATATATATATATATATATATATATATATATATATATATATAAATTCTTTCTTCACATGTCCCAGCTTGTTAGGAAGCTGGGGTCACAGAGCCATGATACAGCACCGCTGGAGCACACAGGGTTAAGGGCCTTGCTCAAGGACCCAAAGGTGGCATCTTGGCGATACCAGGGCTCAAACACTTGACCTTCTGATCAGTCACCCAGCACCTTAAACCACTGATCTACACCGCAAGAGCCAAGGATCTTCTATACCCTCCACCACAATGGGTAAAGTTTGAATATTTCTAGACATATAACATTTGGAAAGTCATCATGCCATTACCACAATAGGGGGCCTTTCAGAGTGAGTGCACATGGAGGCTGGTAGAAGTGTATCGCCTTCTGTTTACTCTTTGACAACTGTACCCGCTTCCTTGGAATCTCTATCCGAGCGCTCCTTGACTCCCTGATCACAATTCATACGAGCAGCTCTTGTGCATGGCTGGGTGCGATGGCGGAATAATGTTTATTTCACTTGCACTTGCACCCTAACGGTGCTTGCAGGAACATTTAGGAGTTGAGAAATCCATTGGCAACCAGTGCTAATGTTATGTAGCGCAACCACCTTGTTACGAAAGCCTCAGGATCATGAGATGTTTGTACACTATATATATATCCTATTACAAAGGTAAGGCAGAACTACTTTCCTGCTTTTTTCTACTTTTTTCCAAGGATTTTTATAGAAATCGGTGTGGATTTTTGAATGAATACCTGGGTCTGGTCAAAATTGCATGCATGCTGCATTGGAACTATGTTTAATAAAAAAAAAAAAAAAACATGGGTTGAATACTTATTTCTCCCACTCCTATTTCTATCGTTTTTTTCCTTTTATTATTCCATTATTCCTACCAGGAACATAGTTGATGTTGAAGATCACTGTTTATGCCTTATAATCCCATTTTCCTCCCTTTATTCATTAATTGTTTACTGTTTGATCATATAATATTTGCTGGAGTTTGCCTGAAGCATCAGCTCCATCGTACAAATCTGTCACTGACATCTGTGTGTCTGAGAACCTTAAACCTAATGTCCTTTGCCTCGTGGCGTATTTCTTCACATTTAGTACTGCAGATCAGGAGTATATGCTTATATATGCTTGACGTACATGGATAGAACTTCATTACCATTTATGACTCTTCAAGTCTGTGAATTGAAAATGTAATGAATTGTTTTTAAAGTGCTTTGTTACATTTTTTATTTATTTATTTATTTATTTTTTACGATTAGATTGAGGTTTCGAAACAATCACATGATCAGAATCATTATTATGGGCGCCATAAAGACAAGTGTCCATGATAAGCACGTTGTTAATTGTTAATAGCTTCTATTAACGTGTGAAATATCTAGTTGTTAATAGGAAGAGGGATGTATAATATGCAGTACGGCTAGCCCGGTTTGGTGAGTGCGCCTCGGTGCTGCGTCTCAGACCGTCTCAGACCGCCTATCATCAATATTCAGATCACTGCTGGAGCGTGGCAGAAAATTAAAGCTAAATCCTTCTGCCCTTTCAACACAAAAAGATTAGTTTGAGCCGTGCTGAGCATGCATTACAACTTTTTTTTGTGTATCCAGCAACAGTGGTAAAAAAAAAAAAAAAAAAAAAAACAATAAAAAAACAACAACAGCAAAAAAACAACAAATTCAGCACTAACTGTGCTTTAGAGATCAGAAGCTAATAATGGTATCTTGTAAATATATGACACATGATATGGAGGTGTGCATGGAAAGAAAACATTCATTCATTCATTAATCTTCTACCGCTTTATCCGATCTTCCCTCGGTTCACGGGGGAGCCTGTGCCTATCTTAGGCTTCTATGGGCATTCATGCAGGATACACCCTGGATGGAATGCCAACCTATCGCAGGGCACACACACACATTCATACACATTCACACACTAGGGACAATTTTCCAAGGTGCCAATCAACCTACTGTGCATGTTTTTGGACCGGGAAGGAAACTGGAGAACCCGGAGAAAAACCCCCTTAGGCACGGGGAGAACATGCAAACTCAACTTCAGACGGGATTCGAACCCGGACCCTGGCGGCGTGAGGCGAACGTGCTAACCACTATAACACCGTGCCCTCGGAAAGATAGATAGATAGTATCTTCTAGATAGACGTCTAATCTACTAATCTAATTTAATTCCTAATTAATTAAACCGAATTCGAATTACTAATCTAATTCCATCCGAAATGAATATAGATACGATGCTATATAACACACATTATAGTCTACTATATAGTGGCCTATGGAAAGCTCGTATTTTACATGCACATATGTTTTTTTCTGTCTTATTAATGCCCAACATAAGATAGATTGACATCCAGGGGCAAATATTTCCAGAGTGACTATCAAGCGTATTGTCAGGTGTATTGAAGCGTTTTGCAAGGTCCGACCCCCCCCCTCCCCTCACCTCGATCTTAACAAAGCGTTCTTTCCCTTTTTATATCCCCGGCAAATTCTTCTTCTGCTGCTGCTGAATCTGTTGAATGTAACTGTACCGTCGGAGAGAATGGCGTAGCCTTGCCGTTGCCTAACAACCGCGTTCCTGCCAGGCGAGGACGAAAGATGACTTTCACTAATTGAATTCCGCGTCTTTTGAACGCATTGACACTTAGACACCATTCAAAGGACAATGCTGCTCTGTGTATGGCACTGGAATAAAACTGCCAGCATGATGTTTGCTGTTGGTCAAGGCTGATCATTCAGTGCCTATTGATTCATACAGACATTTCAGTGTCCCGTTTTTCCTTTTTTCCTTTTCGAAATAATAAAAAAAACAAAAAAACAAAAAAAAAAAAACACGATAAGTATTCGGTAGCTGAAGTTGTGTGTTAGAGTGATATAACTATATATAAAGGACGTAATATAAGAGACATAAAACATTCATGCTGACAGATAGACTTAAGACATGGCACACCTGAGGCACGGTTATGACCGCCGCACCCTAAATCTACACCGATATCGCGAATGGCTACGAATTTTGTTTCCTTATATCGTCATTGGACTGCTGCATTATGGGTTTTTAGGTTAAACAAACAAAATGTCATTTTTTGACAGTACTGCACAGAATAACAGGATTGAATGCCGACCCATCGCAGGACACACACACACACACACACATTCACACACATTCATACACTAGGGACAATTTTCAAAGGTGCTAATCAACCTACCGTGCATGTTTTTGGACCGGGAGGAAACCGGAGAACCCGTAGAAAAACCCTCCTGAGGCACAGGGAGAACATGCAAACTCCACACACACATGGCCGAGACAGGATTCGAAGGGGGTGGCTCAGTGGTCTAAGGCGCCGGGCTGCTGATTGGAAGATCCGGGTTCGAGCCCCGGTATGGCCAAGCTGCTGCCCTTGGGTCCTTGAATAAGGCCCTTAACCCTCTGTGCTCCAGGGGGTGCTGTGTCATGGCTGATACCCTGCGCTCTGACCCCAGCTACCAACATCAAGCTGGGATATGCGAAGAAAAGAATTTCACTGTGCTGTAATGTATATGTGACCAATAAAGTCTTCTTCTAACAGGCTTAATAAATGTACATATATACTCACATTACAATTCGCCTCAACAACCTTTCCTCCCCACATCCTTAAACCTCTTCCTTGGGCTTCCTCTTTTCCTCCTGGTACCTCCATCCTCGGCATTCTTCTGCGCATGGTCCCAAACCCTCTCCATCTATCCTCCCTCACCTCATCTCTAAAACATCCTCCATGCGCCATCCCTCCAATACACTCATTTCTAGTCCTGTCCATCCTCGTCACTCCCAATGAACATCTCAACATCAATTCCTCTACTATTGCATTACGACAGGATTTAGCCTGGATGGAATGCCACACACACACACACACACACACACACACACACACAAACATTCACATTCATACACTAGGGACAATTTTCAAAGGTGCTAATCAACCTACCTGTGCATGTTTTTGGACCGGGGGAAACCGGAGAACCCGGAGAAAAACCCCTGAGGCACGGAGAGAACATGCAAACTCCACACACACATAAACTTGTGTCACAAGTGACAAATCACAATTTCTTACTCCCACCTTTCAATATCTATAAAAAAAATACTGCTGTTACTGTGGTTACGCATACAGTACAGGTTTATTTATTTTCCCCCTATTTGTAATTAAGCTTTCGTTCCTGTTTCAGACACTTTTTGTGTGGATCTCAGCACGACTGGCGCACATCTCAGTGTCAAGGCCAATCCGTCACTTGAAAGACTGGACTGCTACATATCCCTGAAGATGGATGATCTGTAGAAAAAGAATGATTTTGTGCTTTGTTTAATGTAGGAATCGTGTTTCCCATACACAAAATGGAGCTAAAGTGGATTAGGATAAGATCATGCCACACCAGAGGATTTCGAATGTGGCACACCGATGTCAGTTATTTATTCCCGACGACTAATATAGCAACAGAGCGTGAGCAGTAAGAAAATTACTAATGTCCAACGGAATTAGAGCTGTATGAAAGCAAATGCCTCGACAGAAATGTTTTGTTCTAAATGCCAGATTCATATCTAGTTAACTCTATACAACAAAGATGAATGAATGAGCGTCTTCTCTGTTTCATTACATGTCATTTCGGTTGTTGTATGACTTGTTTTATGAGTTTATGTTTTGTTCCTGTCTATATCCCTGTCATGATACTTGTTGATTACCCTACTGTGTTCACCTGTTTTTTGTTGTTGTTTTTTTTGTTACAAGGATCAAAACATATTATTAAAAAAAAAATGCCTCTAGTTTGTGAATGTGATTGTGTGTACGCCCCATACAGGGTGTGTCCTGTCTTTTTTATATGTGCATGCGCACTTGGATCCATTGGCGCATGCTGGGAAAAATGTTCTATGCAAATATGCAAACTCAAAATAATGTATATGACAAGAATTCTATCTATCTTTTTGTAGTTCTTAAAAAAGACAGGACACATCCTGTATGGGGCGCACACACACTCACATTCACAAACTAGGGGAAATTTTCCAAGGTGCCCATCCATGTACAGTGCATGTTGTTGGGACCCGGGGGAAACTGGAGAACCCGGAGGAACCCCCGCCCCACCCCCCCTGACACATGGGGAGAACATGCAAACTCCACACACAGACATGATGGAGAACGTGCTAACCGAAAATGTGTTTTGATCCTTGTAACATGTAACGTACAAACTAAAAAAAAAACCCAACAACAACAACAACAAAAAACAGGTGAACACAGTAGGGTAATCAACAAGTATCATGACAGGGATATAGACAGGACCAAAACAACAACTCACAAGTCATAAAATAACCGAGATGACATGTTATGAAACGGAGAAGACGACCATTAATTCATTCATTCATCTTCTACCGCTTTATAGGTTCTTCCCTCGAGTCACGGGGAGTCTGTGTCTATCTCAGGCGTCTATGGGCATTAAGGCAGGATACACCCTGGATGGAATGCCAGCCCATTGCAGGACACACAAACATTCACACACATTCATGCACTAGGGACAATTTTCCAAGGAGCCAATTCAACCTCCCGTGCATGTTTTTGGACCGGGGAGGAAACCGGAGAACCGGGAACAAAAAAACCCTGAGGCACAGAGGCCAAGACGGTAATCGAACCCCGGCCCTGGTGGCGTGAGGCGAACGTGCCAAGCACTAAGCCACCGTGCCCCCGGAGAAGGTGCTCATGCAAGGGGAATTTTGTTACACGGAAGAATGACAGGAGGAGGAATTACCTGGTTTATTCACTCACATATCCTGCATTAGCTAATAAGATCATTAGATCATTAGCCAGCAGTCTCGATCATCATTCACATTTTAGGTTTCGCAAACATGTGCTAGCAATTAGTGGGAATACTTCGGCGCGATTGCTTGTTTAGCCGCTCTTCGTCAGAATAGACATCACCATTCAGCTTTTTATTTTTCCTTTTTTTTACATTTTTTATTCAATCGGTCCCTAATGTGCATTTCATTAATGGACAGCCAATACAGTGAAGCATGCGAATGCAAAGAGAATAGCATGTTATGCAATCTTTGCCATTTCCAGCTCAGCCTCTTCATTTTTTAAGTGAGACAGGGCACGGTATGCACTGGCTCCGAGTCTTCTCAGATATACAGAGGGAGTTCTCACTTGGCGAATCTGACATAAATAATCTGGCACTGTTTGTTGAGCATAAGGTGCAAAGGCATCTCCACCAATCGAGTCAGAATGTGTTGGAAAATATTTTTCTTAAAACTGCATAATTTTTTTTTTTTTTTTTACCATGCAAGCATGACAGTGGATTTAAAGGCTCTCGCATTTACACAGAGGGAATGACACAAGTGACACAAACTGCATCGCATATTCACATATACTCACAATTTGTACAAATTACTTATAGAAAAAAGTGTAATCAGAGATAGATCTATCTATCTATCTATCTATCTATCTATCTATCTATCTATCTATCTATCTATCTATCTATCTATCTATCTATGTGTTCATCTGTCTATCTATCTATGTGTTCATCCGTCTATCTATCTATCTATCTATCTATCTATCTATCTATCTATCTATCTATCTATCTATCTATCTATCTATCTATCTATCTATCCATCTATCCATCCATCCATCTATTTAGTCTTTAAAGCGTGCATTGACAGTAAACTACATATCCCACCATGCATGCAGATACGTTACCTGCCACTAGAGTGCAGCGTATCCCACTTCAGCATTTACCCACGGAGATTGTTCCAACAAGCGGAATTGAGGAATGTTCAGGAAGCGATTCAGATGGAAGGCACTTCCAAGAACGCTGGGAAATACAAGGAGAAAAAGCGCGTTTTTGTGTTTTGTGTTATGATGCGACGTCGCTCATCAAACACTATATACTGTCTTATAGTTACAACTGGCATTCGAGACCCACAATAATGCTGATGTGACCCACAGGGACAATGAGTTTAACCCCCCCCCAACCCCCCCGACCCGATCTACAGTATCTGCCTATTTATCTCTGCATGTCATCTCTCTGAAGATAGTTTGCTGCAAACATTTTGTGTTGTTCTGTGGTATCACATAGATAGATAGATAGATAGATAGATAGATAGATAGATAGATAGATAGATCGATTGATCGATAGATGTGTAACAAATGTGTTAAATAGATAGATAGATAGATAGATAGATAGATAGATCGATTGATCGATTAGATGTGTAACAAATGTGTTAAATAGATAGATAGATATGTAGATAGTCACGTACATGTGACTAGTCATGTATGTATCCCTTTTATAGCCTCCGTGTTGCCAGGATGATGCTAGATGATAGATAGATAGATAGATAGATCGATAGATAGATAGATAGATAGATAGATAGATAGGTAGATAGATTAGATAGATAGATAGATAGATAGATCGATTGATCGATAGATGTGTAACAAATGTGTTAAATAGCGCCTGTCTGAAAGCAACACCTCACGTGGTTAAACATGCGTCATGACTTTTCATTGTTGGTATCAGGGTGGTGGATTTATTTATTTATGTATTTGTTTCATTTATTCATCTTCTACCGCTATATCCGATCTTCCCTCGGGTCACGGGTCGAGTCTGTACCTATCTCAGGCGTCTATGGGCATTAAGGCAGGATACACCCTGGATGGAATGCCAACCCATCACAGGACACACACACACACACACACACACACACACGGGACAATTTTTCCAAGGTGCCAATCAACCTACCGTGCATGTTTTTTGGACCGGGGGGAAACCGGAGAACCCGGAGAAAAAAACCCCCTGAGGACACGGGGAGAACATGCACAAACTCCACACACACATGGCCGAGACGGGAATCGAACCCGGACCCTGGCGGTGTCTTTGAGTGTGAGGCGAACGTGCTAACCACGAAGCCACCATGCCTCTTTGATTTATTTATTTATTCATTTTTGTCTTGTCTCATTGGATACCTACAATTGCACTCTGTGTATCGATTCAGTCATGATATCCAAAGCACGACCTCATTATTAACCTCATAAAGATGCCACGCAATGCACTCAAGTAAAGAAATGAGAGATAGAGGAACTGTCTTGAGCAGGATTTTTCTAATGGCTATTTTTTTTTCTGATCCAATTAGACCTGCAAAAACAAGATATAATTATCAGGGGTGTTAAATGTTCCTATCCATCGGTGTAGGTGATAAATGTGGCTCAAGTAGCTGCAAATGTAAAAAGGTGTCGGGATCCGGATGCATACATTATTATTGCACTGCTGATACTGTACACTATATCCTGTCAAATACGCTTTAATGAACTGACATTCATTTAGATTGCATATATGGATTTAGTGAATATCCATGACTTAAATTAGAAGTATATATATATATATATATATATATATAGATATATATATATATATATATATATATATATACTGTACTATATGTACGGTTTGACCTTTAAATATTAACTTGTAAATGTACAGGACAGTGGACAGTGGACGGGAGGTGGGAGAACTCATCACTGCTGGAGAATGAAATCTCTGCTCAGCTCCTTCAGTGACAGACTGCTAAACCCTAAATGATACAGAAGGTCTTGTCTATCTCCACAATGAACCAGTCTTCTTAATGCATCTGTTAATAACTGTCTTCAACCTGTGCAATGACATGTCCTGTGCAATAACACCAGTTTCAAATGTGCAATTTTTTTCATTTGGTCTTTTTTTTTTAAGTATTTTATATAAAATACATTGTTATTATTATTTTGTATTTATGCAGTGATGTCTCTATTTTTATTTATTTAATTATTATTATTATTTCTTTGTCGCTGCTACATTGCGATCTCCCCGATATGGGATGAATAAAGGTATATCTTATATTATCTTCTCTTAAATCAATCTGTATTTGTCAGAACACTGTACTACAGTATACTAATATTCTAAAGAAAAAGCATTCTAGAGCCGCAACCGAAAGGCTTTACACTGAAAAATGTCTTTAAACTGTGTAATAAAATACAGTAATGTTCTGTGCAATTAGCAACTGGGCAATAACACCACTTTAAAATGTGCAATATTTCGTTTGGACTTTTTTTTTTTTAAGTACTTTTTTTTATCAAATGTATTATTAGGTTGTATTTATACAGTGATGTATATAATTCTGTCTCTATTTGATTTTTTTTTCATATTTTGATGCTGCAGCATTGAAATCTACCTAACTTGGGATGAAGAAAGGTATATCTTATATTATCTTACCTTAAACCAGTCTGTATTTGTCAGAAATACAGTCCTTGTAATACAGTATACTAATATTCTACGGTCTTGCTAAACAAAAAAGAAAAAAAATAGCATTATAGAGCCGTGACCGAAAGGCATTAAAGTGAAAACTGTCTTTTGAATTGTGTAATAAAATACTGTAATGTTCTGTGCAATTAGCAACTGTGCAATAAC
The DNA here is from genome assembly GCA_030449085.1 of Kryptopterus vitreolus. NCBI lineage: Eukaryota > Metazoa > Chordata > Actinopteri > Siluriformes > Siluridae > Kryptopterus > Kryptopterus vitreolus. Next base: position 16,835,457 of record JACRUU010000017.1, on the reverse strand, counting down.
ACCAGTTTAAAATGTGCAATAATATCCGTGTACATTGTTTCATTCATTCATCTTCTTCCGCTTTATCCGATCTTCCCTCGGGTCACGGGGAGTCTGTGCCTATCTCAAACGTCTATGGGCATTATTGCAGGATACACCCTGGATGGGATGCCAACCCATCACAGGACACACACACTTACATTCACACACACATTCATACACTAGGGACAATTTTCCAAGGTGCCAATCAATCTACCGTGCATGTTTTTGGACCGGGAGGAAAGCGGAGAACCTGGAGAAAAAACCCCCGAGGCATGGGGAGAACATGCAAACTCCACACACACACATGGCCGAGACGGGAATCGAACCCATACCCTGGTAATGTTAGGCAAACGTGCTAACCATTAAGTACCCCTGCAATATTTCATTCGGTCTATTTTTTTAAGTTAAGCATTATGATTTTTTGAGGGGCATAGTGGTTAGTGGTTAGCACGTTCGCCTCACACCTCCAGGATCCAGGTTCGATTCCTGTCTTGGCCATGTGTGTGTGTGGAGTTTGCATGTTCTCCCCGTGCCTCAGGGGGTTTTCCTCCGGGTTCTCCGGTTTCCTCCCCGGTCCAAAAACATGCACAGTAGGTTGATTGGCACCTTGGAAAATTGTCCCTAGTGTATGAATGTGTGTGTGAGTGTGTGTGTGTGTGTCCTTGGCATTCCATCCAGGGTGTATTCTGCCTTAATGCCCATAGACGCCTGAGATAGGCACAGGCTCCCCGTGACCCGAGGGAAGATTGGATAAAGCGGTAGAAGATGAATGAATGAATTTTGTATTTATATGGTGATGTATATAATGCGGTCTCTATTTTTATTTGTTTTATATTTTGTTGCTGCAACATTGAAATCTCTCCAACGTGAAATGAATAAAGGTGTATCTTATATTATCTTACCTTAAATCAGTTTGTATTTGTCAGAAATACAGTCCTTTTACTACAGTATACTAATATTCTACAGTAGTGCTTAAAAAAAATAACCTAGTAGAGCTGTGACCGAAAGGCATTAAAAGCAAAAAAAGTTAGTAATCAATGGTAAATAGGTTTATTTAGACATAATTACTGATTGTTCACTTACAATAAAAATGGTTACATTATTATTATTATTATTATACAAAAAAAATATTTAATAGTGACCTTTACCCTCCAAACATATCAACCATGGTCTCTGATCACTAGCCTACTAATTACGTCTGATAACACGATAACACATGTTTTGGATCACAAACACGTGATCGCATCATTTTTTATCATTAGTTTTATTTTGTAATTGTTGCATGACACAGGGCAATGAAACCGTTATGCTGGAGAGTTTAATTAGGGCCGGAGAATTTTAAAGGCAGGCTTTAACAATAAATACAAGGGTGGTTAAAAAAAAAACGCAAGCTTATTAAATGTATTCGCTTAATTAGCATTTAATAAGCATTCCGCTGCATGTCGTACGTGTACGTGACGAATAAAAATGGAAAATAAAAAAAAAGGAATAGTGATCGCAGGTGAAACATTCATTCATTCATTCATTCATCTTCTACCGCTTTATCCGATCTTCCCTCGGGTCACGGGGAGTCTGTGCCTATCTCAGGCGTCTATGGGCATTAAGGCAGGATACACCCTGGATGAAATGCCAACCCATCACAAGGTACACATACACACTCACACACACACACATTCACATTCACACACACTCATACACTAGGGACAATTTTCCAAGGTGCCAATCAACCTACCGTGCATGTTTTTGGACCGGGGGAGGAAACCGGAGAACCGGGAGGAAAACCCCCTGAGGCACGGGGAGAACATGCAAACTCCACACACACACACATGGCCGAGACGGGAATCGAACCCGGGTCCTGGAGGTGTGAGGCGAACGTGCTAAGCCACCGTACCCCTTAGGTTAGAATCAACCTGACGAAATTATACAACCAATATTCATAAAAACTGTTCATTTGGGCCTAAAGTGATTTGTTGTTGGAGGGGGAAAAAAAAAGCTCAATGCGACCTGGAATTACTGTACAGCATTAGAGTAACGAGCCTAATATTCTAATAATTGGATCTCGCTCATAAAAACCTGCACCGGGGGGGTCGATGAAATGTAATTGAACAAAATGGGTGCTTGGCTCGAAAATGGCTTGAGCACCACTGATCTACATATTCCTCTTCTTCTTCTTCGTTGTCACACACCAACAGCGAACGTATAATTTCACTATCGCATGAACCATGTTGGCATAATTACGCAATATTGTACCAGCGAAAAGTGCTGCTGTAGCGAACGGCATTACGCCTGTGATTCAGCTGTAATGCGGGTAATTATAGCCTGCTGATATTCAGTCTAACAGCATGACTGCCAGGGCAATATTGCTTATTGTATGACGGTTCTCTATACAGTACGAGAAATGAATATCGAGCACTTTGGGATTTCAGGCACAATAACACTATTGGAATATATTTATTTTGTTTATTTTAGCTCCGACATCGAACATTTTCTCAGCGCGAACTGACTTGTAGTAACACGTGCGGTGACAGTTTTATTGCTCCTGCTATAATTGGAGTTTTGTACAGCGACAACTAACAAGCGATTTGATGCAAACTGTGAAACGGTCTTATAGTAAATAACCACAGACTTGGAAACGGCTAAATTATCGGTGCTAGAAGTGTTAGACTTTAGTAGAGGTCTATTATTTGTTGGTTCATTTTGTTTAATATGTTAAATATCTAATAGGGAGGTCACTATAATAGAAAATGGCATTTTTTGCGGGGGCGTTTTGCTTTCACGGTTTGAGTTACTTGCAAATCAACGTAATGCTATTCTGACTGATGATATTTTGCATTACGATGAGATATTCCTATCGGGGAGAGAAGTCGCCTTTTCTACTGGTGCCGGTGCCCTCATCCGCACGGAGGCTTTCATCAGATTTCAGCTGTGGATATTGTCGATGATATATAATACACAATTCAATTTCAAACACACCGGGGTTCGGTTTTGCAGCAAATAAATAAATCAATATGAAATAGGCGAAATTAAAACCTCCAAGTCGTCTTTACACAAAAAAAAACTGTCCACTGAAAATAAACATATACATATATGTGTGTTTAGACAGTGTGTTTGAGCTCATATCACATCTATATGAGATATAGGTTATTATTATTATTATTATTACTATTATTATTATTATTGTTATCGGTTATTCATCAAAAAGCATAAATGATATAATGGTTAATGGGGATATAATGATTAATGATGGTATAAAGATTCATGGTGTTGTAATGTTTAGTGGTGATATGATGGTTAGTGGTGGTATAATAATTACTGGTGATATAATGATTAGTGATGGTATAATGGTTAATGGTGATATAATGGTTAGTGGTGATATAATGGTTAATTCATGGTGATATAATGGTTAATGGTGATATAATGGTTAATGGTGATATAATGGTTAATGGTGATATAATGGTTAATGGTGGTATAATGGTTAATGGTGATATAATGTTTAATGGTGGTATAATGGTTAATGGTGATATAATGGTTAATGGTAGTATAATGGTTAATGGTGATATAATGGTTAATGGTGGTATAATAGTTAGTGGTGGTATAATGGTTAGTGTTGATATACTGATATAATAATTACTGGTAATATAATGATTAGTGATGTTATAATGGTTAATGGTGGTATAATGGTTAATGGTGATATAATGGTTAGTGGTAATATAATTGTCAATGGTGATATACTGGTTAATGGTGGTATAATGTTTAATGGCGATATAATGGTTAATGGTGGTATAATGGTTAATGGTGATATAATGGTTAATGGTGGTATAATGGTTAATGGTGATATAATGTTTAATGGTGGTATAATGGTTAATGGTGATATAATGGTTAATGGTGGTATAATGGTAAATGGTGATATAATGGTTAATGGTGGTATAATGGTTAATGGTGATATAATGGTTAATGGTGGTATAATGTTTAATGGTGATATAATGGTTAATGATATAATGTTTATGGTGGTATAATGGTTAATGGTGATATAATGGTTAATGTTGGTATAATGGTAAATGGTGATATAATGGTTTAATGGTGATATAATGGTTAATGGTGATATAATGGTTAATGGTTAATGGTATAATGGTTAATGGTGATATAATGGTTAATGGTGGTATAATAGTTAGTGGTGGTATAATGGTTAGTGTTGATATACTGATATAATAATTACTGGTGATATAATGATTAGTGATGGTATAATGGTTAATGGTGGTATAATGGTTAATGGTGATATAATGGTTAATGGTAGTATAATGGTTAATGGTGATATAATGGTTAATGGTGGTATAATAGTTAGTGGTGGTATAATGGTTAGTGTTGATATACTGATATAATAATTACTGGTAATATAATGATTAGTGATGTTATAATGGTTAATGGTGGTATAATGGTTAATGGTGATATAATGTTTAGTGGTAATATAATTATTAATTCATATAATGGTTAATGGTGATATAATGGTTAATGGTGGTATAATGGTTAATGGTGATATAATGGTTAATGGTGGTATAATGGTAAATGGTGATATAATGTTTAATGGTGATATAATAGTTAATGGTGATATAATGGTTAATGGTGGTATAATGGTAAATGGTGATATAATGGTTAATGGTGGTATAATGGTTAATGGTGATATAATGGTTAATGGTGGTATAATGGTAAATGGTGATATAATGTTTAATGGTGGTATAATGGTTAATGGTGATATAATGGTTAATGGTGGTATAATGGTAAATGGTGATATAATGTTTAATGGTGATATAATGGTTAATGGTGATATAATGGCTAGTGGTGATATAATGGCTAATGGTGATATAATGGTTAATGTTGATATAATGATTAATGGTGGTATAATGGTTAGTGGTAATATAATGATTACTGGTGATATAATGTTTATTGGTGATATAATAATTACTGGTGATATAATGATTAGTGATGGCATAATGGTTTGGGGACCAAAAATGCCACTTAATATCAATCAAGCATATTTTGTATTTCACAGCTTATCACATATGCTGACAGTTCAGATGTCTATTGCAGATTATTTACATAATATTACTGTGACTTGTATCAAAACACATATTCAGTGATTTTGTATTTTTTATTTTAATCTAATCAACCACGTTTGAAATGTCCTTGAATGGTACATCATGTGCATCTGACAAACATCAACAAGGACCTACCAAGTTTGTATTATACGCTTAGCATTCTGAAGGCTACAGGGGTCTTTCGGCACAGCAGGGCAAGACCCCGTTCTGCAACATGATCAAGTTAGACAAAGCAATTTTTATTTTTTTTTTTCGTTTTTATTTTAATGCAGTTGCTGGGTTAATCAAAGTTGTTTTCCTATGACCTTATGGCACCCGGAGTGCTCATTAATAAATCTCATTTTGAGGAGATCATGAGTTGAGCTTGGGTCACACTGAAGTGCCAATGCAATTAGAACTTTTTTTGGCATTTGCAAATTGCATCCTCTTGTATTGTTTTCACTTGTGGAGTAATTTATCATGCGTGATGGAGCACTGATAGCTGCCAGTAAGCTCTAGTAGCCACGGTTTATTAGGATCAGATGGTTATATGCAGCTCACTAATAATTAGGCATTTAGAATGCAGCTTGTGAGACCGAATACATTCTGTATTAAATGGTTTATTCTGTACTTTGAAGCTGTATCGCAAAAATAATAATTAAAAAAAAATTGTTGCGAATTAATAACTCCATCTTTTAAAATGTCAGCCAGAGACAACGGGCCTCTAAAGATCCTGCTGATTATATAGCAAACACTCAAGTCATACGGAGATATAACAGGCCGTGGGCTGGAGGAAAGAACTATATTTAAAGCTTGAAGTCGGGCCAGCGAGCTTATTAGCTATTGATCCGCGTTAAATGTACTTTTCTCTGTCCCTGCGCCGCGTACAAACTCACCGCCTTCAAAGAAATGTGCACTATTTATTTCCCTGAATCGTCCCCCTGTTTCTGACTGCATGCGCGTTTACTTCCGTGGCATTTGCTAGCTTTTTCGCTAGGATTTGTTTCCATGGCACCAGAGCTTAGTGTGAAAGAGTCTTAATGACGTTCCTTCATGCCTTTGCCGGTTCTCGGCAGCTCTTTGACAGCGTACTGGGCATTTGCTTCCATGATGTCCGGATATATACTTTTTTTCCAGTGCTTCACATGTCAACAATAAACATTAAGTCAGGTCCTTTTAAAAAAAAAAAACCCTGCTTGCTGTTTTTATGTGTTGAAATCCTCACTGCAAGATATGATACACCAAAATCAATCCTTGTTATTGCTTAAGCTACATTTGAGACAAACACAATTTGAAGTTATGGTAACGGTGGTTAGCAGGTTCGCCTCACACCGCCAGGGTCCGGGTTCGATTCCTGTCTCGGCCATGTGTGTGTGGAGTTTGCATGTTCTCCCCGTGCTTCAGGGTTTTTTCTCCGGGTTCTCCGGTTTCCACCGGTCCAAAAACATGCACTGTAGGTTGATTGGCACCTTGGAAAATTGTCCCTAGTGTGTGTGAATGTGTGTGTGTGTGTGTGTGTCCTGCGATGGGTTGGCATTCCATCCAGGGTTAAGGTATCCTGCTGCTCTTAACGCCCATAGACGCCTGAGATAGGCACAGACTCCCCTTGACCCGAGGGAAGATCGGATATAGCTGTAGAAGATGAATGAATGAACAGTGATAAAGTGAAGATGGAAAATAAGCAAAAAGCACCAGAAACGCTGTGAAAGAGACGTACAGTATCAATTCATTTCGGTTTATCATAACGATAAACTGTACTGGGTATATTGATAAGTGAACACATAGAGTTAGGTTTGGCCTTGGTGTTCTGTGGACGCTATTGAAAGTGAAGTAACTGAAATTTAATCGAAACCTTTTGACAGCAAAAAATTATCATTATATTTTCAGAATTCCAGCTAAATAGGATTCGGAAGACACTGGCGCCCCTTAATTCGGAGTTTCAGCTAACTCTTCCACATCCCAAATCCACCATGTTCATTGCTCGACATAAGTAGTTTCATGGGCCCAAATTCCCAGTGTGGTTACAATGTCCTGTTAAAAAAAGACCAGTCATCGATCATCCATATTAGTTAGGCTTTTATACTTTATTACCAAATGAGATTCTATATGATTCACTTCACTTCTACTCAAGTCAATTCTTTTTAATGTTTACCAATACTATCAAATAGGGGAGCGGGGTGTAGCTCCATGGTTTAAGTCGTTGGGTTATTGATCGGAAGGTCAAGGGCTTTCTATCCCTGGTATCGCCAAGGGTCCTTGAGCAAGGCCCTTAACCCTCTGTGCTCCAGGGGGCGCTCTGATTTGCTGATTTCACTGTGCTGCATTGTATATGTGACAAATAAAGGCTGTTCTAGGAGTTCTGGAGGTCCCAGTGAGTAAACCAGACGCAACTGTGGTAAAGAGATGGCAGGAGGAACCATCTATGAGAGGATTCAACCAGAAAAAGCCTTACTTGGTGGTGCCACTGGATAGTAGGATTATAATGCGTTGCTTTTTTGAGGAAGCTCAGTATGAGTATCATTCAGTATTCATTCAGAGTGTCTTTATAATTACAGCGAAGATTCCAACAAGGAGGTAAAGTTTAAAAGTGTCCACCTGAGAGAATCCATTAAATAAAAGGGTGATTTTTGGGTCAAACTGTTTTTTTTTTTTTTTTTTTTTTTGCAAAATGAAAAAGCTTAGGATATTCCCGTGGGACCATCCACGGAAGCAGTAAGTGAGTCAGAAGTACATAGGCTGTGGCAGCCAGTTTTTATTCTAAATGTAGTGCACTTATGTAGGCAGCAGGGAGCTATTTGGAATCCAGTTTACGGTCGAGTTAATTTAGGAGCTGTAAAAATAATTTTGCACCCCGCAACCTACTTATAAAAATGACTCAGGCAGAAATGTGACATGCATTGACATGCATTTTAAATACATTTTCTCGAATGACTCAAAAAGGAACATTTAGCCCCCAACGCTACAGGCCAGAAGTCCTTCTTGCATCCTTATGAAATTTTTGAATGAAATGGTTAAAAAAAAAACTATATTACAGGATCAACACGGGCTAAAATTATTCATTCATTCATTCATTGTCTATCGCTATATCCGATCTTCCCTCGGGTCACGGGGAGCCTGTGCCTATCTCAGGTGTCAATGGTCATTAAGGCAGGATACACCCTGGATGGAATGCCAACCCATTGCAGGACACACACACACATTCATACACTAGGGACAATTTTCCAAGGTGCCAATCAACCTACCGTGCATGTTTTTGGACAGGGAGGAAACCGGAGAACCCGGAGAAAACCCCCCTGAGGCACGGGGAGAACATGCAAACTCCACACACACATGGCCGAGACGGGAATCAAACCCGGACCCTGGAGGTGTGAGGCGAACGTGCTGAACGTGTAATGGCCAGGTGTCGATATATTGCATATAATTGTAATTTATAGCATAACCCTAACCCCTTTTGAATAAATGTCTTGAAATGTCATTGCAGCAGGGGCTTAACAAATGGAGCAGCCCCAAGCATATGTGCGTAGCCTCAGCCAGGTCTGCACCACAGCACTCGATCTGAAGAAGAACCCGGTGACGTAGAGAGAAAGAAAAAAGGGACAGTGTGAAGTCTCCTGAGTCGTAAACAGATCCACCTGGGTTCTGACAAATCTCCCCTGATTCTGGGCGGAGATCTCCATTCTCTTTGCCTTGGCTCTCAAGTTCAGGTGCCCCGGGATATACGCTGCTCTCAATTAGAGGAGGTTCCTGTAAACCCACAGAGTGCTAATTTGTACTTCTGGAAGGCCACAGATTGTTTCTTGGCTTCCTCGACCAACACAGGAACTGTGGCCCAACAAGCCTGACAAGAGGAGCCAAGGGAAAGGCACAGCGTCCAAGAGAAAGGGGCAGCCAAAGGTGTCTTTGACCGAGAGCCCTAGATGTTTCCTTAGTCGCTCTAAGGGAGAAATCAGTGGCCTTACAGAGCTCCAGAATGTCTTTATGCCTGACTTCCTCCCATTAGTCTAGATCTTTCAACAGAGTAGCCTGGTAGGCCTGCAAAACCAATCATGTTGTTCCCATCAGCCTGACAACCAGCCACTGAATAAGCCTACCCACCAAGAAGAATCCTCTAAGATCTTCCCATAACTGTTTTAATACACTTTTAATACTGTTTTAAATACAATAGCATTTTTATGCCCTACTATATGGGCATTATAATTCATGCTTGAGGCAAAGAGCCGTGCTGAATGTAGATGATCCCAGGACCTGGATACCTCAGTGTTCAGGTCTGGGGGAAAATGGCAGACTCAGGCATGGAGGCAGCGATTAGGGATGCATGTGCTTCTCATCCATCTTACCACCAAAAAGCATTCTTCTGAGCCCAGTGAGGTGAGGAGAAAGGAGGCAAGTCCGTCTCCATTACCTCCACCAGATCCGTCTGTGAACCCCACATCATCAGTCAAAAGATTTGCTTTTGTCAAAAAGAGAGTGCGTAGACATGCGATCACAGTGCTCACAGCCGGCTCCCTCGAGAGCTGACTTAGCATGCTCTATTCCCAAACACGCTACGCAAAGCTTGTGCGTATCCTCACCCAAGATAAATCAAGGGGTAAGGAGGGACATGCGGCTTGAAGGCTTGTTTTCAGTGGCTCACCTTTTAATTAAAATTAAAGTTTTATTGATAAAATTTATACTTTATACTTTTATACTTTATACTTCCTGGTCGTGACATCATCTGTGGGCAATGACATTCCCATCGCTATAAAAAGGCGATGAGATGTTCAGAGAATATCGCGCTAAAGTGTTCCCAAAGTGGGTTTTTTGTGATTTTCATTTCTTTTTATTTCTGGGAGAAGGAAGAAATTGTCCCAGTATCAGTTCTGGTTTTTGTGTTTTTGGTTTTGCACTGTGGGTTTAAAAGAAGATATATATATATATATATATATATATATATATATATATATATATATATATATATATATGTACTGGATGTATGTATCTATGCATTTATGTATGCATGTATGTACTGGATGTATGTATGTGTTTATATGTATGTATGAACATTATGTACATCAGAAAATTCTGTTTAAATATGTTTACCTGCTGTGGAAAATTTCATAACAGTTGTCTAGCATTTTATATCAGTTGCCAGACTAAGTATCTATGATATCAAATAAATTAGACATAACATTATGAATCTTTTTCATTCGAAATGGACTTAAACGATCTGATTTTCACATTTTTATTGCTCAAGCTCCTCCCGAAAATATCAGAACATATTAGCCAGTTAGAGAAAACTCCTTCTTTTATTATTGTCCTGACTAGAGACATCGTGTAATATACATACTCCCCAGTCCATGCTTTGCCACACCTTCAAAATAAACTGTGATATTTGGTCAGTCACATTTTCCTCCTGCAGCCCATCCCAATGAAACACATGCTGGAACACTGTTTTTTTTTGCCAAAGTGCCAGTTGGCAGGGGGTGAAGTGACTTAGCCTGGGTGCTGAATGTGTTCTAGAAATTAAACTACCGTGGAAGCAGGCTAAAAAAAAAGACAGAGGACTCTTTGCCCAGAAGAGGAGTGATCTGAGTGATTGTTCCATTGTTCCATTGTTCCTGCACAAGACGGACAAGCTACAGTGGCAGAACCTTGCACACTTCCTTAGCCACAAGCAACTGATCTGTTGAGTGTGAGGGTAGGCTACAAGAGATTTCATTTGGATAATGCATGAGATGAAGGGTCCAAGAATTGGAATATGGTTGATGTAGAAAAGAGGACTGCAATCTAAGACAGCGAAAGGAAAGTTGGACGTAATAGATCTGTGAAAAAAAAGGCACTGACTTGAAACTCTTGAGGGATATTATGTACAATATGTATGAGAGAGAGAGAGAGAGAGAGAGAGAGAGAGGGAGAGGGAGAAAGCATGATAGTCTAATTTGCAATTCTTGAAAGAGGGGAGGTGATTCAGAGAAATACTTAGAGACAGAGGCTCTGCAATCTTGAGAGATAGTGGGGGTGTGATCTGTTGAGAGACGGAGGAGTTATCATTACGAGGCAGGTTGCAAATATTAAGAGACAGAGGGGCCACGATCTACGTAAGACAGAATGGTTGCAAATTTTAACAGACACATCGCCTTCGATCTTTCAGACACAGAGGGACGGAGCTGCCTGAGATACAGATGAGTTAGGGTCTTTGAGAGACACAAGTTATGTGATCCTAGAGAGACAGAGAGCTGTGATCATTGAGAGATGGAGGAGATGTTACACAAGGATCCTTCTCCTACAGGTGTGAGGCGAACAGAAAGGAGTGCTGTGATCAGTGAAAGACAGGGAGGGAGGGAGGGAGGGGGCTGTGATCCTTTAGATACATCAGTTGGGATCCTTGCGAAAGAGCAGTCCTTGAAAGATAAAGTGGTGCAAGAGAACGAATGATCTGCGACGATTGAGATACAGGGAAGGTGTGATGCTTGAGTGCAAAAAGGCGCTAGGCTTCTTAAGAGAAAGAAGAGGCTTTAGAAAGGAATTAGAAGGTCGTGGGGAACCTGTGTCTCTCGCTGGGGTCTTTGGGCATCAAGGCAGGACACACCCTGGATGGAATGCTGACCCATTGCAGGGCAAACACACACACACACACACACACACACTAGGAACAATTTTCTAAAGAGCTTTTTTTGGACCCGGGGGAAACCAGAGAACCGGGAGAAAAACCCCCATGAAGCAAAGGGGGAACATCTGTCACACACACACACGGCGGAAATCGAAGCAACAACCATGGAGGTGTAAAGCAAATGTGCCAACCACTAAACCCACCAGGAAATACATCAGTTAAAGAATCATAAAATTGCAAACGAGTAAAATTAATTAATTCATTCATCTTCTACCTCTATATCCGATCTTCCCTCGGGTCTCGGGGAGCCGAGGCGGATCTCAGGCGTCAATGGGCTTTAAGGCAGGATACACCCTAGATGGAATACCAACCCATTGTAGTACACACTCACACACACACATTCATACACTAGGGACAATTTTCCAAGGTGCATGTCCATGTTTTTGGACCTGGGGAGGAAACCGGAGAACCCGGAGAAAAACCCCCTGAGGCACGGGGAGAACATGCAAACTCCACACACACACGGCTGAGACAGGAATCGAACCCTAACCACTAAGCCGTTCCCCACGAGTAAAATTGAACCAGTTAAATAAACCACAAAGAGCTACAGATCTTTCCTGTACGATATGCACTTACTTGTGATTTTCATTGGCTTTTTCACTGGTGACACCAGCTAGCTGGTACATGCCTACTGAGACTTTGTGTTGTTACATTTATTTATTTATTTATTTTATAAACAGAACGCCATGGTCAATGAAAATCATGTCCACCCACGGACTGACTTCTAAATGTCTTCTTCTGTTGCATGCAATCAGTTGTTTGTGCATATGTGTATTCCTGATTGCTCACTCTATCGAAATTCCATGATTTCCCTTCCTTAGTGGCATGATTGTGCATGATTGTTATTATTCTGTTTGCGCTATAGACACGACCAAGGACATCAAAGCCCCGGAGCTGCAGAGCATTGGCTTTTCTGAATTATAGTTTCCTAAATGAATATGGAGCTTATGGGAGTAGCTGTTTAGTGCGGCATGAAGATGTAAATTCACGAGAAGTAGGGTTTAAAAAGACGTCTGTAGAAGTATCAACTCAAACTTTTTACTCGAGTTAAAGTATAAAAGTAATGTAAGGGGGGGAAAGTGTCATTACGGCCGCACCAAGCACGATCGCTAATTTATTCAAATGGATTCATCTCCCTACCTACTGTAGCTTCATTTGCGGAGGACGAAGAGAAAGCACCTGTTTGATAAATTAGCCAGTAGTGGAGAAACAATCACTTTTATGAAAGAATGTAGGGGCACGGTGGCTTAGTGGTTAGCACGTTCGACCTCACACAGCCAGGGTCCGGGTTCGATTCCCGCCTCGGCCATGTGTGTGTGGAGTTTGCATGTTCTCCCCCTAGTTCGGGGGGGTTTTTCTCCAGGTCCTCCGGTTTCCACTGGTTCAAAAACATGCACGGTAGGTTGATTGGCACCTTGGAAAAATTGTCCCTAGTGTGTGAACGTGTGTGTGAATGTGTGTGTGTGTGTGTGTGTGTGTGTGTGTGTGCCCTGCGATGGGTTGGCATTCCATCCAGGGTTCCTGCCTTAATGCCCATAGATGCCTGAGATAGGCACAGGCTCCCTGTGACCCGAGCGAAGATCGGATATAGCGGTAGAAGATGAATGAATGAATGAAAGAATGTTTTTTTGATTGAGTAACGACCCCAACGCTGGTTATTTCCTTGCTGAAGTGGGACATCATGTGTGCAGGTGCGACGGATCGAGTACAAACCAATAGAGTGTCGGAATGCTATATGTTTACATCTCATCCAACCACAATCACATTCACTCTATCCGGATAGAGCCTTTTATCTAGATAGGTTTATTTATATATTTTCTGAAAACAAGCCGAAATGAAATAGGAGTAACAATGCTATTTTTTTTTTTTAAATGCAAGGAGTAGAAAGTACAGATAATTGTGTGAAAATGTAGGCTTAAAAAGTCAGTTTATATAAAGCAAATATTTATTGTGAATGGATGCATTTCTCTATGGAGCATGTTTTTGCGAGGCCCCATTAAACAAGAAGTCGTCCAGAAATAGTCGGCCATGTGGCACGGTGCAAAGAATGATTTAAAATTCACTTTTCTCTTCATATTTCAATTCACTGCAAGTTCACATCAAACCAGACGCTGTGCTGGCTAATAAACAACTCGTACCAAAATATTTATAACTCTAATTTAGTTTGAACTCCTTAATAGAAATCTGTCCATTTAAAAAAAAATATATATATATGTAGTATTAAACTGACGGTATTTATCTAAAAAAATGGATATATTTTTTCATATTTACACTTTATTGACATAATAGCTATTAGCAGGCTAGATGCTAAGGTGTTTAGCATATTTGCTATGCTAATAGCCTTACAACTATTATCACAGCAAACGACCAGCCAGCACTTCACAGGAAAATTGTTTTTTTTTTTTTAATGTTTTTATCTTGTCTTTAGATGCTTTACTTCTAAAAGGATTTACAGTAAGAAAAGTAGAGGTAGGGTTGCATATGGGAAATGCCTGCCAAAAGAGGTGTTCCCTTTGGGCAAAGTGTTACAAGGAAAGCAGCGGAGGTTGTGAGGTGTGACGGCGCGTCCTCAGAGGGTCGAAGTGTTTATGGAAGGCAATATAGGAAGCAGGCAGGGTTACACTTCTCAGCAGGGCCTCACACCTACATTCCTGCACCTGTAATTAAACAGGGCAAAGTGTAACTGCTGTGGAAGCAGCAGCGATGCTCCTGAAGTTCCCTTATGGCAGATTCGAACCGTAAGAAACGTATTGGGAATTGGATTAACGATTTCGATTAGGTTCGTTTCCTTGAGTTTCGGTTACTTTAGGTATATCAGTATTGTGTGTGTGTGTGTGTGTGTGTGTGTGTGTGTGTGTGAGAGAGAGAGAGAGAGAGAAAGAGGAACTGGCGCCCGAGCCAATGTTTATTCCTGACTAGTCTTAGGACGTGGATGATTTATACTCTACAAGGTGTTATTTTCACGATCTTTTCTGTGCAGTGTTTATTTAAATAATTGAAACTGATTTAAATACATTTGTTTATACAAATCAAAACCAGAGATCAATAAAACAAGGTTAATGAATTCATTAAATACCACCAGAACCCAATACAGCTATTACAGACATCCAATGGTTAGAAAGCACATTTGATCACTGGAGACCATGTTATATAAGAACATTGAGAAAAAAATTCAAAAAAACGTTACTACCGGAAGCATACAGTAGGTGTTGGGAAACATTTATCTTACATTTGGCAGACGCCTTTATCGAGAGCAACTTTCAATGGAGCAGTTTAGGGTTGAGGGCCTTGCTCAAGGGCCAACTAGTGGCACCTTGGTGGTGCTGGGATTTGAATCTGTAACCGTCTGGTCCAATGCATTTTACACTGGACCGGAAGATCTTAGGTTCAATTAAAACCACCAGTAATCTGCCAATTATGGGCCCTTGAGCAAGGCCCTTCAATCTTAATTGCTCATTTGTAAGTCAAATGCTAGGGCGTCTGACAAATGCTATAGATGTAAATAAAACTAGCAAAATGCACATGTTTTCTGCTTAATTAATATTAGCCGACAGAAATTTTCCCACTTAAAACAAACAACAAACTAGTTTAGTTATTTTCTAAGCCACTACATTACCATAAGTAATGGTAATAAAACAAAAAAAATGTAAATGTAAATTGTATTTTATGGTTAATATTTGCTATATTCTGCTGAACTGGAAGCTTGTTAAAAGGGAAAAAAACATGTAAAACCACGGCTGAGTAAATTTAAATGCCTGCCATAGAAAGTCGAAACAACATCTTGCACTTTGTATTCAGTACCTGCATTGAATCGTTAATATAGCTTGATGTTTTTGTATTATCCATTTAGGTGTTTTATTTCTTTAACTTGGCCATGTGAAAAAAAAACTCTACGTATCAGATATAATATTAAAAATAGATGACAATTTTTTTAAGCGCTTTATGTGCAATAATTATATCAAGACACGAACTTTGGTTCAGTAATATTCAGTTATACTTTCTGATTATATATATTCATTCAATCCTCTTCTACCGCTTTATCCGATCTTCCCTCGGGTCACGTGGAGCCTGTGCTTGGCTCAGGCGTCTATGGGCATTAAGGCAGGATACACCCTGGATGGAATGCCATCCCATCGCAGGACACACACACACACACACACTCACACATTCATACACTAGGGACAATTTTCCAAGGTGCCAATCAATCTACCGTGCATGTTTTTGGACTGGGGAGGAAACTGGAGAACCCGGAGAAAAAACCCCTGAGGCACGAGGAGAACATGCAAACTCCACACACACATGGCCGAGAAATGGGATTCGAACCCCCGACCCTGGCAGTGTGTGGCGAACGTACTAACCACATGCATGGGTATATATTGCAGGGTTTATAGCATCACACCATCAAATGACTTTTTCCCTTCTAACGTCACTATTTTAGTGCACAAAAAAAAAGTAACGACTGCATGGTATTACACTTCTAAAACAGACCTCCAGCCAGAGACGGTGATTTAAAGGACTTGTGATTGATAAGGTGATCTTTCGCCTTTGGTCACGAACTTCATTCATTTTGTATTTGGGTCAGTGGAATAAATTAATGATGCTGGTAACTAATAGGTGTGATTAATCTTTATCACTCTTGATACGGAATGTGCAATGTTCCCCCAACGATTCTAAAATAGAAATGCTATTATATTCGGAACAATTACATCATGTCTCTTCGTGTCGGCAATATATCAGATCGTTTTTATCCATTTTTTTTTTACCGTTCTCCTTTTGGCCTGTTCTGCCCAAGCCCACTTTTAAAATCTATATTTATTTCTATTGTTTTCTAGTAGTGTGGTGGCGAGGAATAAATATGAAGGAGCAGGTGGTGGAAAATGAAAGTGCAGACAAAGTAAGTCTGGAAAGGATGATCAAGAGGGGTGGATAGTGGGACTTGCTGAATATAACACAGCCAAGTGAAGAGCTTTCAGGGACCAAACTTTTCAAGTGCAACTGACATAATGTTTGGTCACATGGTTATTTTTACTTTTTGATCAACCTTGCCATGTAATATTAAGACAAATGATATTATATTATGAAAGAAATGTACAATCTATATCATGATATTCTCTTTGAAACATAAAAGCCTTTGGATTGGTCTTAATATTCATTACTGAGGGTTAAGGGCCTTGCTCAAGGGCCCACTAGTGGCAGCTTGGTGGTTGAGGGGTTTGAACCTGCGATCTTCTGGTCCAGAGGCCAGCACCTTAACCACTAAGCCACCACTTCCCACATATACACTACAGCACAGTGAAATTCTTTCTCTGCCAATCCCAGCTTTTTTGGAAGCTGGGGTCAGAGCGCAGGGTATTAGCCATGATACGGCACCCCTGGAGCACAGAGGGTTAAGGGCCTTGCTCATGGACCCAAGGGTGGCAGCTTGGGCATACCAGGGTTTGAACACCCAACCATCGGACCAGCAGCCCAGCGCCTTATACCATATATATTGCATGTATTGCATATAACGGCGATAATCAATCTTTCTCTTTCTCTATAGTCTTGGAAATTTGGTTCTGTATATTTACTTTCTATTTTGTTAATAATCGCAATAAATGGGGGTGGCAGGGTTAGGGAGGTATTAGGCAGTGGTTATTGGAATTTGTAATCTTCACAATTATCTATAGTAACTGTAATGCTTGTTTTCGCTGTAACTGTAACTGTAACGTTACTTTTATGTTGTAATTCAATTCCATAACGCCGTTACATGTAACTAGTTACTCCCCAACACTGGTAATAAATATGACACACAGAAACAGACTTTAAAAATGTTTTAAACAATTCCGTGTCCCCATGTTTATTTAGTTTTGTGCTCCAGAAATGAATTTCTAACCTACAGCAGGTTGCAGTGTTTATGTCTGTTTGAAATCTCTTCACTCAGAGCTGTGTAATACTTAGCAAGTTTGAAGCTTTTTTCTTTCTTTCTTTCTTTCTTTTTTTTTCTCTCTTTCCCCCTGACAGATTTAGTGCTGTTTGGTTTAGCTATTTGTGTAGACGTGTAGGAAGGATTGGCTGGGCGCTGATGCGAGCCTCCCAGAGATGCAACCGAGGGTGGCTAAACAGGATTTGAACTCACTGACTGAGTCTCTGAGATTCCATTCATGCCAAAAACTCCCAAAACTCTGCACAATCGAAAGATCCTCGAGTTAACTCTTTCAAAAGCAGACCGCTTACGATAAGGCTCTACCCTACCTAGCTTTGCTAATCGGTTCATTTTGCCGACGCTACTTCGTGATATTAACTTGTGTCACCGCAGCGGCTCATCTCGCTGTTCTCTGTGTTATTAGTGTTGATCTTGCCTCGACTTCTTTTGACCTCGGCTGGGCAACACGTTTTACTGTAATAACGAAGTCTGCTCATGTTTTCAACCCTTGCTCTGGGATAGCCTAAATAACGGTGCATTATAAATTAGTGTGCATCATAGTACAGTGTGTACATGACCCCTCGAGTTCCCCAACACCCGAAAGGCATCCTGTTCCGTACGTCTTATTATGGATCTACATTCACTTTTAGGGAAAAAACACTGGCACAGGAAGAAGTCAAGCAAATGTTTACTATCAAAGTGTGTAAGTCTCCGGGATTTTGATCCCCAATTAATTCAGTGTAATGCAATCAATTAAAAATACACCACGTGGAAGAAAAAAAAGGTCATCGTAGGACTGGCGTTTTTTTTTTTTTTAAAGAATAGCTGCAGTAACCTTTCTGTGCAATTGTGTTGCGCAATCTCACAACCTTGACGTGGATGGACTACAAAAGTGGAGGCCTAAAATAAGGACCTCCTTCTAGGGGACTAACAAACGTATCACAAAACTACACAAATAAAAAATAACTAAACAAAAAAAAGTGCGAGACAAGATAAGACAAGGACAGTAGACAATACACGTTATATCTTAAAAGTCAATGTCCATATGCAATTAGATATAAATAGTGGTTAAGGTTGCAGGTTCAAAAGCCGAGCACCACTGAGCTGCCACTAGGGGGCTCTCAAATGCTCAGTTGTCACTGGAAAAGGGTGGCATGAGAATGTGGTACCCGAATAAATCAATCCAGCTACACAACCTGTTTTGGTTTAACAGTACAGGATGGTAGGGTTGGTATAATGCCATACGCCAAAAGTTTTATAGAGGTGTCATAATGAATTCAAAGGTATTCAAAGCCCTTCTCAGGCATCGGAATTCCATTAAATGTTGTAGGAAAGGATTGGACATGGGAAACTCATGAAAGTGCAGGAGTGATATAGTATCTGCTTGTTTCTTATGAATTAAAGGTTATAAAGGATCGTGTTGTTATTTCGTTCCTAATAATTCATCTGTGAGTACACATAAACAATATGTTCTGGTCATTTACAAGCAACTCGAAAAGGTTTCCACACTATGGTTGAGAGGACTGAACCTACTATCTATAGTCAAATAACACACAGCGATTTTCTTTTTGGATGAAACTACAAACAGGTTTAAATGTAAGAAAATTGACAGACAAAGACAAATGCTACATTTGACAATATAGTGCAATATACATAAAGATATAAATAAAAAAAAAAACCTATAGGACTAGGTCATCGAAACATGGCATCGAGTGCTCAGTTAACAGTGAAGCATGGTGGTGGTTCCTTGAATGTCAGGGGCTGCATTTCTGCAAGTGGGGTTGTCGATTTCGATTAATAGTGTCCTCAACACTGAGGAATGCAGGTTATTTATTTACCGAGCAATGCCATCAGGGAAATGTCCCTCTGATGTATTCTGTATGTATTCTGCAGCAGATGGGATGATATATATATATAGATATATATATATATATATATATATATATATATATATATATATATATATATACACACACACACACACACGGTTCATCTTTATCTGATTTTTTTTATCTGACACATATATATCTGATATATATATATAGATATATATAGTGTGTGTGTGTCTATCTATCTATCTATCTATCTATCTATCTACCTATCTATCTATCTATCTATCGTCTATCTATTTTCTTCTATCTCTCTCTCTCGCTCTCTCTCTCTCTCTCTCTCTCTCTCTCTCTCTCTCTCTCTCTCTCTCTCTCTACTATCTATTATATATATATATATAGTAATATAATATAGGAATATATATATATAGATATATATATATATATATATATATATATATACTATCAGAGGATATATATTATAGATATAGATATAGATATATATATATATATATGGTAGACTTGATATATAATGAGGGGCAACTGCGGGTTGCGTAGTGGTTAGCACGTTCGCCTCACACCGCCAGGATCCGGTTCGATTCCCGTCTCGGAATGTGTGTGTTGGAGTTTTGCATGTTCTCCCCGTGCCTCAGGGGGTTTTCTCCCGGTTCTCCGGTTTCCCCCCCGGTCCAAAAACATGCACGGTAGGTTGATTGGCACCTTGGAAAATTGTCCCTAGTGTATGAATGTGTGCGTGAATGTGTGTGTGTGTGCCCTGCGATGGCTGGGTTGGCATTCCATCCAGGGTGTATCCTGCCTTAATGCCCATAGACGCATATCGGAGCTGAGATAGGCACAGGCTCCCCGTGACCCGAGGAAGATCGGATAAAGCGGTAGAAGTATGATTATATGAATGAATGAATGAATGACTATATAATGATATGCAAAAAAACTGACAAAAAGACCTAAAGTAGTTTAGAAATGTAAACGCATGCATTTGTTTTTTATTTTATTTTATTTTAACTATACCTTAATTTATTTATTGTTAACATTTACCCTGACTCCATTAACCTGGAGCATTGACCTGTGTCACTATATTAACCATCTGTGGAGGGAAAAAAAATCGTTCTTGATGAAAGGAAATGTAAATATCTACCTGCACCGACTGTTCCAGAACGACTAATCAGGGATAAAACTTTGCCGCGGTGTCAGAGGCCATATAAAAAGGCAGCATTCAACTCTTCACTCTCCTTTGCCTCCTAGGTTGGCACACCTGATTATTACAGAGTGCATTACTGGATTACTTGGATGCCGCTAACGAGCAGACACAGGCATTTCCTCTCTGATGTTTGTGATTGATGTAAGGACACGCTCACCGCATGCCCTCCCAGCATGCAACAGGGTGTGAAAGAAGGATTGACCTGGATCATTAATGTTCACTCCGTAAAACTGATCAGAGCTTTTGCGCAACACTTTTAAAAAGGTGAAGGGTTTTTAAAGACGGGAAACCATGGAATGCCAACAAAAAAAAGAAAGAAAGAAAGAAAGAAAAGAGAAAAATCACAGAAGTATTTTTTTTGTACTGATTCTTTTGGGTGATATAAGATACTCCCAGAAGACCTCACGGTCCATGCATATTAATGACCATAACATGTGACTACTTCCACCCCACACAGAACGACCAGATATTGATCAGGGAAGTGTCCCTCTGACTGACCCTCAGTGTATTCTGTATGTATTCCGCAGCAGACGGACAAGGAAGTCTTGGAAGTCTTGGTATTTGTTTTGGCACACACAGAGTCCGAATCTCAAACTCAGTATACGTCTAAAGAAGATAACATGGTTCGATGGGCCAAAAAACCACCCTGCAGAGTTCCTACTAAAACTGTAGATAATATTCTATCTATC
Organism: Kryptopterus vitreolus; assembly: GCA_030449085.1. Taxonomy (NCBI): domain Eukaryota; kingdom Metazoa; phylum Chordata; class Actinopteri; order Siluriformes; family Siluridae; genus Kryptopterus; species Kryptopterus vitreolus. The sequence goes on along the minus strand of JACRUU010000017.1, from coordinate 16,814,076 downwards.
TATCTGTCTGTCTGTCTATCTATCTATCTATCTATCTATCAATCTAAAGCTCTCTCTGTAGCTGTGTATCTCTATCTATCTGATCTATCTATCTATCTATATCTATGGAGCGAGATCTAGCTATCTAGCTATATCTAGCTATCTATCTATCTATCTATCTATCTATCTATCTATCTATCTATCTATCTATCTATCTATCTATCTATCTAGCGCTGCGACGGGATCTATCGAGCGATCAGCGAGCGATAGCGAGCGAGCGAGCTGAGCGCTATCTATCGAGCGAGCGATCTCGAATCTGCGACGAGGTATCTAGCGAGATGATCGAGGAGCGATCGAGCGAGCTATCGAGCTGATCTTATATCTCGAGCTATCTATCTATCTATCTATCGAGCTATCGAGCTATGCTGCTATGCTCGAGCTAGCGAGCGATCGATCTGTATATCTATCTATCTATCTATCTGTCTATCTATCTATCTATATCTATCTATCTATCTATCTATCTATCTATCTATGTACGTGTATCTCTATCTATCTATCTATCTATCTATCTATCTATCTATCTATCTATCTATCTATCTATCTATCTATCTATATGTACGTGTATCTATCTATCTATCTATCTATCTATCTATCTATCTATCTATCTATCTATCTATCTATCTATCTATCTATTTATCTCTCTGTACGTGTATCTCTATCTATCTATCGATCTATCTATTATCTATCTATCTATATCTATCTATCTATCTATCTATCTATCTATCTATCTATCTATCTATCTCTATCTATCTATCTATCTATCTATCTCTATCTATCGATCTATCTCGGAGATAGATCTGATCTATGATCTTCTTATCTATCATCTATCTATCTATCTATCTATCTATCTATCTATCTATCTATGCTAGCGAGCGAGAGAGCGGAGAGAGCGAGCGAGGGAGAGACGGGGAAGGGGAGCCGCGAAGCGAGCGAGGAGATATCTATCTATCGAGTATCTCTACTATCTATTCTATCTATCTATCTATCTATCTATCTATCTATCTATCTATCTATCTATCTCTCTATCTATCTATCTATCTATCTATCTATCTATCTATCTATCTATCTATCTATCTATCTATCTATCTATCTATCTATCTATCTATAGATTGTGTCACCGAGGTCATCCATGAATTTATGTGTGACAAAAACCCCCAATATAAATAAATAAAGGTGGTCTGACAGTGATGGTGATATAATTTAAAGTCTTCCACACATACAGTATAAAACACCTCCCAATGTTACAAATCCCTTTGTTTTTCCTCACACCTCATGAAAACACAATAATCTTTTGTATTATTCCGGTACGTGCCGGGTCCCAATCTTCTCTCTCCTCTCTCTTACTCTCTCTCTCTCTCTCTCTCTCTCTCTCTCTCTCGCTCTCTCTCTCTCTCTGCTCACTCATCTCTCTCTCTCTCTCTCTCTCTCTCTCTCTCTCTCTCTCTCTCTCCCTCAGTCTGAGCAATAAGAATAGTTGTATTTCATTTATCATCCTTCCCTCTGATGGCTCACCAGAAAGAGCACAGTGCATTTCAACACAAGGCTTAGGATGCTCACTATTGAGAGGAGAGGAAAAAAAAAGTGCTCGCTGTCAAAAACCCAATTCGAATTTGTTTGTCTTCAGAGTCGCCGTGCGTGCATTTATACGGCGCTTCCAACCTGAACCTGAAAGCAAAACAAACGATTTTTTTTTTTGGGCGCAAAGTATCTGAACAGTGTATTACAGCTGGAGGAAGAGAAACATCATCTGTAGGGTAAAAGTGTGCACATTCAAGGGGGAGGAAATTGACCTTGAGAAAACAAGCAGCTGAATGTTTTTTTAATTCGATGCACTCACCTGCACATGGGGGAGGAGGAACGTATGTATTTCTTTCTTTCTTTCTTTTTTTGTACATTTTTCACGTCACACCTCCAGGGTCCGGGTTCGATTCCCGCCTCAGCCATGTGTGTGTGGAGTTTGCACACTCAGAAGTCTATGGGCATTAAGGCAGGATACACCCTGGATGGAATGCCAACCCATCTCAGGACACACACACTCACACACACTTTTACACACATTCATACACTAGGGACAATTTTCCAAGGTGCCAATCAACCTACCGTGCATGTTTTAGGACCGTGGGGAGGAAACCGGAGATGTACCCGGAGAGAAAAACCCCCTGAAGCACGGGGAGAACATGCAAACTCCACACAGACATGGCCGAGACGGGAATCAAACCAGGACCCTGGCGGTGTGAGGCAAACTAAGCCACCGTGCACTTTCTCTGCAGAAATTATCATAAATATTAATCTTAATCTCATTTGAATTAGGATTAGACTTACAATTCACCTACCGGTCACATTGATCAACAGAGCTAAATTGCATTCAGGCCCATTTTACATCCATTATTTGTGTCAAGCCAATTGAAAAGGCATTATTGTCATTTCAACACTGTAACACACGGCAGAACGAAACTGTGTTTGCTGCAGGACCAGGGTGATACATAACACCTAACAATCCCGCAAAACATAACACAAAGCTAATTAGAACAAACAGTTAATGAAAGTGAAACCGTGATAACGACGTTTAGTGCATGAAAACAAATGCTGGAACAATCCAGGAGTACACACAGCTAAATGTGAAATAAACACAAATAATTATAAAAGACTTGTAATAAATAGTCTATAATAAATAGTCCATATAATAATACAGAGGTGTAGCATTAAGGGCTTGAATAAAAAAAAAACATGACATCATAGATTGCTATGACAACACAAGTTATAATCCAAATAATGAAATGCAAATGTCAAATTGTAAATGTCAAGCAAAACATTTGATTTGGCAAAAAAAAAATAAATAAAACAAAACTAAATAAATATATATAATATATATATATATATATATATATATATAAATAAATAAAAAAAGGCAACTGTCTATTCTTGTGTACTTGAGTTTGTATTAACCTTTATGAATAAATCTTATCCTTAGATCGAGACCAAGGGAAAAGCACTTCCTGTAGTCGCCCTGGATAAGGGCGTATGCTAAATAGTAAAGAATGTGATAGATGATAGAATGATATATAGATATATATATATATATATATATATATATATATATATATATATATATATATATATATATCTATATAGGGGGCACGGTGGCTTAGTGGTTAGCACGTTCGCCTCACACCACCAGGGGTCCGGGTTCGATTCCCATCTCGGTCATGTGTGTGTGGAGTTTTGCATGTTCTCCCCGTGCCTCAGGGGGTTTTTCTCCGGGTTCTCCGGTTTCCCCCCGGTCCAAAAACATGCACGGTAGGTTGATTGGCACCTTGGAAAATTGTCCCTATGTCCCTAGTGTGTGAATGTGTGTCTGAATGTGTGTGTGTGTGCCCTGTGATGGGTTGGCATTCCATCCAGGGTGTATTCTGCCTTAATGCCCATAGACGCCTGAGATAGGCACAGGACTCCCCGTGACCCGAGGGAAGATCGGATAAAGCGGTAGAAAATAAATGAATGACAGTTTTATTTTAAAAATAGAAATTTCTGTCCTTTTTATTTACGTATTTATTATTTCTGTATTGGAGTGAAATTCACTTTGTTTTCAGAGACGACGGAGAGCGCCTCCTGTCTGTGTGTTTTGTTATTACGAGTACATACAATTAATAGTAGACCCTTTACAGATTCGAAGGATGTATTGCTTTTATCTGTGCAATAAAACAGAAATGAGTCACAAATGAGTCCTTTTTATGAGGAAAAAGAATCTTATAAAACCCACCAAAGGGTTAATTCCCGGATAATTCTTATTAAGACGGGATTTGGCGCTTGATTCATAAGGAAAACAAATAATTAAAATGAATTTTCTGTGGAGTTTCATACATATATATATATATATATATATATTCATTCATTCATTCATTTTCTACCGCTTTATCCGATCTTCCCTCGGGTCACGGGGAGCCTGTGCCTATCTCAGGCGTCTATGGGCATTATACACCCTGGATGGAATGCCAACCCATCACAGGGCACACACACATTCAGACACACATTCAACACACTAGGGACATACACTAGGGACAATTTTCCAAGGTGCCAATCAACCTACCGTGCATGTTTTTGGACCGGGGGGAAACCGGAGAACCCGGAGAAAAACCCCCTGAGGCACAGGGAGAACATGCAAACTCCACACACACATGACCGAGACGGGAATCGAACCCGGATCCTGGCGGTGTGAGGCGAACGTGCTAACCACTACGCCACCGTGCCCCTATATATATATATATGAGTAAAATGTGTTGCAAATGGTTTAATTTCGCCCTTTTCATATTTATTCCTATTTCTCATTTTAAAAGTTGCTCAGACAGAAAGGCACGCCGCGTTAATCGCGCATTAATGAAAAGAAATGAACGAGAATGAGAATCATTCTGAATAGAAAAATGAATTTCACATTTTGTTACTCAGTCATGTTTACATCACTGACTCCATCTGTCTCATTCACATTAGCTTGAGTACAGGATTTGCTTCGTAGCGCATTATAAGCAGGAAACGAAGCACCCGTGACTGGAAATAGTTTGATGGGTTGTTTATTCGCCAAATAGACTAAAAAAGTAGAAAAAACTGATTTGTGTAAAAATATAGTAAAGAGAAGTACAGAAAGTAACCTTTACCACATTCCTAAGCACGTATTTGTACACCGTACTCAGGCGGTACACAGTGTCCGCTGTCAATCATTACTGTTTAATCAGAGACATATTTAGTCTAATATTTATAGTATCATTTGAAAATCTCCCACAATCACTTTTTATATAGTCCTGAGAATGTACTATAGTGATGATTCTTAGCCCTGGTTATACTCGAACATATATTGGATTGGCTTGTTATTGCCAGTAACAAGTTAAAAGCATTTAATAATACTTAGACTGCGTACTGTACATTTATCCCAACATCGCTCCATCCGAACTGTATCGTTTGGTACTTTTAACACCCTGACTGTGTCTGTCCTCTCTCCTTCTAGTAAAATTGAGAAATGATGCTCCCCATGCTGATTTTCATTATCCCCGTAAGCGGTCTTTTGTCACTCATTATGAAACCTGACATGATCATTAGTTATATAGAAGAAGAACACAATGTGCATTCAGCAAGTTTCGGAATTGGCCTCGCGCTCCCACGCTGCTGCGTTGGGCGCCAGGCGTTGGCGTGTGCGACGGGGAGAAAAATCCTATTTAGTTTTTTGCCTTAATGACGTCAGCAGGTGAAAGACCGCCTCCCTGCTAGTTGACCAAACAATTCACCGAGGATACGTGTGAGGTGAGTTTGGAGCGGAGGTGGAGGCGGTTGCTCAGAGGTTAAGGCATTGGGCTCTGGACCAGAAGGTCGCACCACCACCACCAAGCTTCTACTAGTCGGCCCTTGAGCAAGGTCCTTAACCTTCAACTGCTCAGTTGTAAGTGGCTCTGGATAAGGGCGTCTGACAAATGTATGTGGAGAAGGAATGGGCAATAGATTACCACAGTGGAGGGAAATACAAAGTGTGGAGAACGAATGGATCTCCAAAACATATTGCCACAGATCAAGCACTTCCTTCACCCATCCTAATCACTGTCTCCCCCCCATCCCAGAGTACTAACCAACATCACCTGCACATCGTCATCAAACCAATCAAAAACCAATACCTCTTATAAGGACACTCCAAGGACACGCCCTTGTCCGGTCTCGTACCCATAAGCCACGTATCTCCTTATCTCTGTTCTAATTCTCCTCAGCTTTCATGTGGGAAGCGGAATGATGTGGAATATGGGGTGTGGAATACATCCCATATATCCCCGTTCTCTCCTACACCTTTTTCCGGACTTCCACGTTGCCGGATTACGACAATAATCCTTGTGAAGAGATAGTGACCTTTCATCTCTCGCTCTATTCTCACTCTCACCTTGCCTCGTCCATGCTGTAAATAAACTCTCGGACGTTTGGCACCCAGTCTGCCTAGTGTGTATCGTTACACATATGAGCTATGGAAGATGGAGATGGCCGAAGATGGCCGAACAGCGAAACGACTGTCGAATCAAAACGTCGAACTTGTTGAATCGTCATGATCGTTTAATACCTTTTTGCACTCCGAGACAGCATATTCATTGGATGTTTAATAGAATACTGTATTCATTCATTCATTCATCTTCTACTGCCATATCCGATCTTCCCTCGGGTCACTTCATGGAATGCCAACCCATCGCAGGGCACACACTCACACACTCACATTCACACACACATTCATACACTAGGGACAATTTTCCAAGGTGCCAATCAACCTACCGTGCATGTTTTTGGACCGGGGAGGAAACCGGAGAACCGGGAGAAAAACCTCCTGAGGCACGGGGAGAACATGCAAACTCCACACACACACATGGCCGAGACGGGAATCGAACCCGGACCGTGGTGGTGTGAGGCGAACGTGTATTATAGGATACTGAATATAGTGTATAGTAGAAATAGACACAAAGGAACACTATCACGAAAGGAGTTGCTATCAAACAGTAAAAGAGAATGTGGTAATGAAGGCTGGTACGCTGTGATAATTGAGTACAAAATGAAACAGAGTTGTAAATGTTTCGGGGAGGCCTTTAGACTTACCGTGACGGCCTTTCACCATTTTCACAAAACACAACTGACTCGACCCGGTGCTCGACTACACCCTCAGGTTTTCCTTCATCAACAGAAAGTGCTTTATTTGTAATACGATGGTGCTCCGAGGTCAAAACCAGCATACATTATGTCGACTCGCTGGATCAGAAGTGGCCCGATGTTTGGTGAAAGAGTATTTTCTGAGGTAAATGTTCCTGCCATAGTTTCGACAGCGACACCTTGGTAGCGACACCTTGGTAAGAAATCACACGGCAATCGATTTGATTGTAATAGAAAAGGCGCTTTGAAATTAGTGACTAAAATATAACACAGCTCACGCACCGGTCACAAAGCCTGCCGTTAATGTGTTGCCTTTTTATTTTTTTAGCATCGTTGTTGGTTTCCAAGAAACTTTAGAAAGCCATCAGGTTGCTTTATGAGACGGCAGTGTAAATAAAGTTGGTGTTGGCTACATTTCGTGTGGGCTTGTTGATTGTGCCATATGCTTTGACAAAAATTGGCAGAATTTTAATGAGATATTTTTTTTTTTCCAGGGGATTCACTCTCATTAATAAGCATGAATGTCCACCTGGTATGTACAGTTAAATGTCTATACACACACACACACACACACACACACACACACACACACACACACAAACACACAAACACACCAACAAGAGGAGCTGCGACAATGCTAGTGAGTATATACAGTGGTGTGAAAAACTATTTGCCCCCTTCCTGACTTTTTATTCTTTTGCATGTTTGTCACTAAAAAGTCAGGAAGGGGGCAAATAGTTTTTCACACCACTGTATATGATATTGAGTGTGTATAGAGAGAGTATATGTGATAGAGAGTGTATACTGTATATATATATATATATATCTATATATATATATATATATATATAGCTATATATATATATATACTATACATAACCACCCTTACTATCATATATATATATATATATATATATATATATATAATATATATATACTCACTAGCCAATCACTATCCATTTTTCCATTATTGTCTCTGTCTCTGTCTCTGTCTCTCTGTCTCTCTCTCTCTCTCTCTCTCTCCTCTCTCATATATATATATAATAAATACAGTTGAAATATATATATATATATTTAACGCACAGGCATCTCCATTCCTCAGGATAAAAACATGACTACTGAATACAAACAGCTCAATCAATGACTCCCTGCTCTGTTACCGGCTTCTTGCCAATCACTAAAATAGCGTGGAAGCATTTGAAGCCTGATCTTTGTGCCACTATTCTTAGACCAGACCTTTCTCCCGACCTAAACCGAGAAGAGGGCTGATGAATTAGCATCTATCCAACGAGATGTACATTGTCTCGAGATCAATATTGACTTTCCCTCAGCAGGGCGGCTTAAATGCATTCTCGCAGAAGACTGCCAGTCGTATATGGATCGCTTAACACCACGAGCACTCTGTCTTCCTTTTACCCACAAGCAACTACACACTGGATAGTGTTTCCAGCGGCCACCATGTAAAGTGCAATAATCTGCGTTCCGAGTCAGAGTTCATTTTCTTTCCTCGTTATTCTGAGAAATCTGTTTTTTTTTGTGTGTGTGTGCATTCTTTGTTTGGTTTGTTTGTTGTTGTTCTTTTTTCCAGCATGAGGGATTTAGTGCATCCGGAAGTAGTGACTCACTAGTAATGTCGCAAGCTCCTCTTTGCAGGGGATGTCTGATGTGTGAGAGTGGGCTGACTTTCAACAAGTTGGAGAGAAACTGTGTGGTAGTGAGAAGTCAAGTATTACCTCAAAGCAAATATTCCGAGACTATTTTGCAACTTTTGGCGTACTCGCATCCTGGTATTTTGCTGTTTAAGGACTGCCAGAGGAGGAACAAAGAAGAAAACCGGCTTCCCCTATACCCATGAACATTTCCCATGAAGAAAGAAAGCCGCCCTGTTTGTGATGCCGTTATCTTGACATCACTATAGACTTTCCCTTCTTGCCGGCAAACGCAGGGAATGATTTACGCACATCCCTGATCTAAAGGCACAGGACGAACCTGCGAGGCAAAAGTGCTGTTACGCCGACTGTAGATCCATACCGCAAATTATATCTCTCTAATAAAACGGCGATATTGAAGTCATCCAACAAACGTAATTGGCAGCGGTGTCATGGCGCTGCTCCCCACTGCTTTGTAATGCACCACTGGGACCGGGGACAAAAACTAAGCCTTATTAACAGGAACATTTTACATTTTATGTTTTTTTGGTTTGTTTTTCTTAGTGGAGGAAAAAAAAAAGAAAGAAAAACAGATGCCATCGATTCCTTTACAAGAGATTTTTTGGAAACAAACACGCCGTTATTATTATCAGCCCCCGATAAACGTTATTACCTTTTTGGTAGGCAACATGTCACTTTTATTACACTGATCACTACTAAATCACTTATACCACTCCGGCATTGCCAGCAACTGTCTGATATGGTTCTCTCATCCCTCCATTTTTCTTTATGGAGAATCTCTCTTTCTCAATTCACCCGTGGAATGAATGTAATCTGTTTCTTTTTTCCTTTCTATGTCTATTTCTTTGCACTACGATGGTGTTAATTCACCATTTACTTGGATTTTGCCCCCCCCTCCCAGAATTTATCATGAATTAACTTGCATTTCTGTCATTAAAACGACACGCACCGGATGAGATCGGAATCCAATAACCCGGAATTCGGAGTCGATTTGAATAAACGGCCCCCCCACCCCCCTGAAAATTCAAGATTAGCAAATTGGCACGCGGACGCCTCGTGACTCACTTGCAGCATCTCAAACAGGAAAAAGCGCTGCTGCATATCTGTGGTGTGCTACCGGGATTTCTCCTTTGATTAATCATGAAGATGCATATCTGTGGTGTGTTACCGGTTCAAATCCCACCACCACCAAGACTTGGCCCTTGCCCTTTTTTCTCCTTTGATTAATCAAATGTAAATGAAGATGAAGGGAAAACCCCAGGGGGGCACTTGGCTTAGCGGTTAGCATGTTCGCCTCACACCTCCAGGATCGGGGGTTCGATTCCCGTCTCGGCCATGTGTGTGGAGTTTGCATGTTCTCCCCGTGTGTGCCCTGCGATGTGTGTGTGCCCTGCGATGGGTTAGCATTCCATCCGGGGTGTATCCTGCCTTAATGCTCATAGACGCCTGAGATAGGCACAGGCTCCCCGTGACCCGAGGAAAGATCAGATATAGGGGTATAAAATGAATGAATGAATG
>JACRUU010000017.1:16774189-16799189 GCA_030449085.1 Kryptopterus vitreolus | reverse complement strand
CCTGACCTAGCATGCTCGCCTCTCAAGCAAACCACACCGAGCAAATGTCTATCCTATGTGTGTATAATTCGGGGGCACGGACGGGGACACACTCTGAATCCATGCTTTCAGGAGCTCATAAGGACATTCTTTTTCTGACAAAATAGACAAACAAGTCTGACACACAATCACACATAGAGTGTTTGCTGAACACACAGAGGCTGGCATTGTGTCCATCGCATATGCCGTCCTGGTGGTTACGTCATCCATGGGCGACTGCTCTTATGCTGGTGTTGCTAACTGTAGGTGTGGGCAAAAACACATGTAAAGCAGGCAGGCACATCTCAAGTTACCCTACTTACAGCAGGCATGGGATCAGATGTGCGTATCCTATTTATGAAATCGGATATGTTTGCAGTCATAGTGCAAGGTAGTGTAAAATGTCTCCAGACCATTTTTGCAACTGGCCAACAGAGGGCAGCACAAGGCTTCACGCGCATACACATGGAACACTGACCTCCTTAAGTCAGGTTGCAATTGCCCTATATAAATCGGACCGTGCACAACGCCCCCGAACCCTCGTCATTGAACTCTCCGCAATAGCTGGAAATATGATCTCACCTCGGCACCGACTGTAATGACGAGATTTGGCTCCGGAATTGGGTTTCTTTCTGAAGATGATCCAGCTGAAGACGACCCAGCTCAAATGTCACCATTTTGATCCAGTGCGAATCACAATCGGCGCTTGACACCGAGATGAAGACTCCCTAGCCGCTTCAGAAACGCTGGGAGCGCCGTGAAAGGGGATTATTTGGAATGTGTTAGTACGTAAGGGGTAAATAAATAAAGGACTTTGTAGTGCTAGTGTCGAAATGTTTGTTTTATACCACCTGATATACTGTAGATTGAAAGATCTGCGATATTTCATACTCAATATTTCATACTCGATATTTCATAGCAGAATGAATTTTCTTCACCATATTTGGAGTCGGTTAAGAAAGAATTCAATATATAAGGCCTATTTTCTCTATCCTAAGTGTCCCCTATTGAAATTGCTCTTGCTTAATACCACTACACCTAGTTCACTCACCACAGCCCTCCCTCCATATGTTTGGGGGTGGGGGATGCTGAGTGAGATTTATTGGCATAGTCCACCATGTGGGGTACGGGGTATGTGTAGGCTAATTCAACTGCATTCCCCCTGCTCTATTGGGAGGCCCATAAAAAGGGGGCGGAGGGGGTGAGACTTGTGTGGGTGAGGAACGTGTCAGTAACATTGGAGAGGGTGGTGCTATCCCTGCTTTAGGAAACAGGCCTCGCCTCATTAGGCTGTGTAAATGAAGGCTGCTCTCTGCTTGGGGTCAGGAATCCACACGCTGAGAGCAGGCCACCTGGGAACCGGCGCACGCGTCCGTGAAGAATGACAATGAATAAGCAACAACTTCATGTAATTAATGCGTTCACGTGGCAGTTTCATTTTCCTGGATTTGTTTCGAGTTCTGGATAAAATGATGGGGCGAGAGGCAGAATTTTGATTAGCAGACGTTCGCTGAGGCGTGACTTCGAGGGAATTGGATCATGTACTCCATGCCCACTTAGACCTATATTGATTTTAACCATTTGGTGCTCAGGATCTTGGGATCTTGTTCTATGTGTATATAATATATATATATATATATATATATATATATATATATATATATATATATATATATATATATATATATATATATATAGGGAGGGTTTTAATTCCCTAAAATAAATAAAATAAATGTAATAATCTACAATGACCCCTGATTCATATATATATATATATATATATATATATATATATATATATATATATATAATAAAATATATATATATATACAGTGTTGGAAAGGTTACTTAATTACAAATGACCCTATTTAAACTTTATAAAAGTAAAGTAACTGATTACATTTGATTACTTTCAGTTGTCCACTAGGTGGCACTTAAGTTGAAATATTTCTAAGGAAAAAACGTTTCAAACCCTCAGGGAAAAATAGGTTATATTTCGCCAAAATGAGCTGCATCAGCATCAAACTGTGGACGGAGGTGGGGGGGGGGGGGGGTGCTTTGGGATTTGTAATCTTTAACATCTTCCATAAGTAACAAATTTAATTACACATTTTCTCTTGAATTACTGTTACTTTTATTTTGTTATTAAATTACACGCTGTTACATGTAACTAGTAAAATATATATATATATATATATATATATATATATATATATATATATAGTATGTCGTCAGTCAGTTAAAATCTCAGCATGCCCCTTTTAAATGATGTGCCCTATTAATTAGTCTGAATGTTTACCAAAAGTGTCATCGGCCTTTTTATCCTGACTTGGTCTTGTAAGAGAGCCGGGGTTTGATAGCTAATTAGTGGCACATGAAATGGAACATAGGTGGCACTTTGACATACACACTGCGGAAACAGAGCAGCAGGAGCCGTAGCCGAATTACAGGCAGGGGATCGGCAACAGGAGGCCAGTTTCCTTCACTGGCTTACAAAACTCCTCCATTAACTCCCTCTCGTCATTCCGAACGGAATGCCATACAGTCCTCTGCCAAATCATCAGAGTAGGCTCAATTCGGAATGTGTTTGCGCGCCAAAGTAAGAATTGTCCTTAAAAAATTGATCAGTCTTACACGTCTTATATATATATATATATATATAGGCTATATAGTGTGGTTTTTGCTGTGGGTTCATCAATGACCCCCCCATCGCCACATGCATCCTGGTTGCCAGATTGGATAATCTGAATTTGCTCTCGTTTTGAAAGAAAGATGTAAATTGTGTACATGATGCTGATGTCCTATTCTGTGTTTATTCCATATCTACAAATGACCCTGATTCGTATAAAGCACTGCAAATATTGAAATGCAATATAGAAATGCATCGAGTGATATTTCTACATTTTCACCGATCAAAATATTGATTTTTTTCCCCTCTTGGCAGATTCCCAAATGCTGCAGACATTTCTATGTCTGTGTTGGTGTTTAATGGTATTTTCTGACTGACTTTTTGGGTCAAAAGCATCTATCGCTCTCACGTTAACAGCTCTTTGTTTTTCGCAATAGTGACAGCTGACATAGGGATTTTTACACACACACACACACACACACACACACACACACACACACACACACACACACACACACACCTCATGTGTGTTCTCCAGAGAGGGTGGAAAGGATCAATGGAAAATGTCAGCCAAAAGACATATATGTTTTTGTTTTTAAACGATAAATAGTTTTCTACTGTTTTCTATTTTACCTCATAAACATTCACATTGTGAAGTCTTATCGAAATGTCATTTTGCATAGCTGTAGAAATGGTTGTATAGCCTCCAGTGTGCTGTGTTTTGGATAACACATTTGTCTTACTCCCTCGTTATTAGTGAGAGATTGGCTTTATGGTTTTTTCATCATACTTTCATATTTGTATCATACTTACATTAGCCAGAAATTTCGTTGTATTATTTCACTTGCACTCATAGTATAACGTCTTGAAAGTCTACAGTATTTAATTCTGACAGTGGGCTGCTGAAAGGTCAGAGGATCAAGCCCTGGTATCTCCTTAGCTGCACCTTTTGGGCCCTTGTGCAAGGACCTTAACCTTCTGTGCTACAGGGGCACTGTATCGTGCTGCACTCCCACCAAAACAAGCTATATGTGAATAAAAGCATTTCACTGTGCTGTAATATACATGTGACAAATAAAGACTATTCCATTCTGAATTCATTAGCGCAGTACAATTATTTTTGCTCACTATATTTGCGTGCGTTAAATACGTATTTTAGAATACACAGAATACATAAACGATGCATCTGTTTTACATCATGTACCCTAAGTATTGCCTGTTTGAAATTGCTACTACTTTGTGAACAGTAATTTATTTGTATTTTTTTAATGGAAAGAATTCATGTATAATCAACAAAACACTATATAAAGTATGTATCATATAGATAGATACTATATTCTTTTTTTTGTTATTACATATTACAGGTAAACAGCAAGAAAATGCATTTTAGCATCTACTAGAAATGCAAATAATAAAGTAGAAATATATTTACAGCATATAAGTTAAATAAATAAAAAGGCTATGGAAGTGAAAAATGTGTGCATCTGTCTATCTATCTATCTATCTATCTATCTATCTATCTATCTATCTATCTATCTATCTATCTATCTATCTATCTATGATAGATATGAAAAATGTGAAAATGTGAAGTGAAAATGTGTATCTATCTATCTATCTATCTATCTGTCTGTCTGTCTGTCTGTCTATCTATATCTATCTATCTATCTATCTATCTATCTATCTATCTATCTATCTATCTATCTATCTATCTATCTATCTATCTATCTATCTATCTATCTATCTATCTATCTATCTATCTATCTATCTATCTATCTATCTATCTATCTATCTATCTATCTATCTCTATCTATCTATATATATATATATATATATGAAAAAATGTGGTGATATGAAAAATGTGAAAATGTGAAGTGAAAATGTGTATCTATCTATCTATCTATCTATCTATCTATCTATCTATCTATCTATCTATCTATCTATCTATCTATCTATCTATCTATCTATCCATCCATCCATCCATCCATCCATCCATCCATCCATCCAGATCCATATCCATCCATATATATATATATATATATATATATATATATATATATATATCTATATATATATATATATATATATATCTATATATATACATATATGTGTGTGTGTATACGGCAGAGAATGTACAGTAATGTGAAAATATGCTTATATTCATCTATAGATCTGCCAAGGTGCAGGAAAGTACAGTATGTTGTTTTGCAATCATACACTGTGTAGTAGTTATGAAAATAAAATATTATCAGCTGAATTTGCATTGCAAGTTAACTATGCACGTGGATAATTACACATTGCCCGAGTTCCCACATTACACTGCCATTGACAATTATATTGATTCTAGGAATATCAAAACAACAACAAAACAAAACACTGTCCTAGAAAGAGCCGGGGTTATAAGTATCTGTACCTAGAGATTCACAGAGAATCATCTTTGCGCAGCTTGGCTTACATTCCAGTAAACATAGCGAGTGTATACAAAGCTCATATATCTGACAATAGATAAATGGTATAGATTTTGGCTTCCATTTGTCTAAGTCTTTTTTTTTCTTTCTCTCCTTAAGATGGAAAGGGATTTCCTTTTGGTTTTTGCATTTCAAGAGTTATCCAGGATCATGAATTTTTCATCGCCGTGCAACGCTAGGGAAATGAACAAAGCCTAGATGGGCTGGCATTTTCATCTGTTTATTTATTCTTTTCTTCTGCTTTCGTTTTTTTTTCCCTGTCAGGCTAATTTTGCCTCACAAAATAGAGGTGCAATAGGGAGATGCCTTCACCGGGGCGCAATGAGATGCGCGCGGCAGCCCCCACCGCCACGGCTCTGGCATGTAGTCGGTAAATAAGACATAGGCATAATGCAGTCTGGGACAGGCGACTCTCACCAACTTCCATCTCTTGGCATGTGCAGTTCTGGCTGACCTTGTCGTAGTACTGGTGACTAATAGCTGAACTTAGGGAAAGGCTAAAAAAAAAAAAAGCTGGCACTCCTCCATCCGATGAGCTCCACTCCGCAGCAGTAGGTGCTCGCACTTCGCCAGAGGATGCTAGGCATGACTGGCGACAGGGAAACTATCCAAACAAACCACGACAACATGCTATTAAGATTTATAACCCTCTAGAAAACCAGTATCGTCGTTCGGTTTTGTAATCGCAGTACATTTGAATAGAAGATTTATCGATGAATGCAATGCGTCGTTGACACGGGGACACACCGCGTACACACGCACACCGCACACACACACACACACACACACACACACACACACACACACACACACACACACACACACGTGAGACACTTTCATAAATGAAATCTTAACTGAATCCAGGAATGAATTCAGGAAGGCACGGAGGCAAAAAGCATTAACCTTTGCAAAGATCATTAGCAATGGGTTCTGAATATAGCCGATGCTAAGCGCTACAGCCGTTCTCCTGGATGTTCTGGTTAACATTCAACGGGCTGGATGTTCTGGCATTCAAGAATCAACATCACTATTAGTAACTTCTTGTGCTCGGGCAAGCGTGTGTGTTAATAATACACCATTATATTCATTCAGGGTCAAATTGGTGTTGTTTTTATTTCCGTTTTATTAATTTGGTTGTAAATCTTAGCGCTTAGCATGAAAATCTTGAGACGGATCCAGTATTAGTGTATTTGCTCGATGAGCTCAGGGAATCGCTCGACATCTATGTTTTTGCTTTTTTAAAAATCTTTTTTCCCTCCCCCATTGAACAGCCTCAGTGCCAAGTCAGACAGATGTACTTCTCTGCAGTTTCTCTTCCTTCCTTTATT
Source organism: Kryptopterus vitreolus (assembly GCA_030449085.1). NCBI lineage: Eukaryota > Metazoa > Chordata > Actinopteri > Siluriformes > Siluridae > Kryptopterus > Kryptopterus vitreolus. The sequence continues at coordinate 16,792,749 of JACRUU010000017.1, read as the reverse complement.
GGCACCTAGTGCCGCACTAGCAGTGGGCTTTAGCTGTGGCATGGCTCTCCTGAAGAATGAGTCACACACCAGTCCTGCTACACACCGCAAAAATCCCAAGCTTCACTCTCACAGTGAGACCCCCCCCCTCCCCTCCTTCCCCCCAAACGCAAAAAAAAATATCGCAAGGTGAATTTTTTTTTGGACTCGGATGAAAAGAGACTAGTTTTAACTCAGTTTTAATGACAAACAAGGGAACTAGGAACGCACGGATAGGAGGTGCTTATCTGCAATTGTCCATCTGTGCGCTTAAGTGAGGACCAAGAACAGACTTTCAAAAGGAATACTGAACAAATCCTTTGTTAATAATGGACTTTGGTTTTACATGGTTCATTCATTCAGTCATCTTCTATACCCTACCGCTATATCCGATCTTCCCTCGGGTCACGAGGAGTCTGTGCCTATCTCAGGTGTCTATGGGCATTAAGGCAGGATACACCCTGGATGGAATACCGACCCATTGTAGGACACACACACACATTCACACACTAGGGACAATTTTCCAAGGTGCCAAACAACCTACCGTACATGTTTTTGAAACCGGAGAACCCGGAGAAAAACCCCTAGAGGCACGGGGAGAACTCCACCCACACATGGCCGAGACTGGAATCGAACCCTGATCCATGGAGGTGTGAGGCGAACATGCTACTCACTAAGACACCGTGCCTCCTTTACAATTCAATTGTTTGGCTTGCGTTATGGATTTATTGTTTCAAGCATTAATCCTTTAATCCCCAGCATATATTTCACGTCACGCATGTTGTTCATTAACTTATTGCACTGTATTTTATGTCTAATCATTTTTCTATGTATAAATTTGTATACATAATTTAAAAATAATAATTTTAATGTTTTTCTTTTTGGCTATTACTTTTTTTTAACTGTTATTTTATTTCCTTTTATGTAAAGCACTTGGAATTACCATTGTGTATGAAAATTGCCTTGCCTTGCCTAACCATGAAGTCATAACCATGTGTTGATAATTGAGAAAGGTGAGTTTGTATGCACATTCATATTAATGTCATGTGTGTGTGTGTGTGTGTGTGTGTGTGTGTGTGTGTGTGTTTGTTGATAATTCTCTAGATTTACTCATATCTAAACATGAGGGGTGGTGGTGGCTTAGTGTTTAAGGTGTTGGCCTCTGGACCAAAAGATCACCGGTTCAAACCCCACAACCACTAGTGGGCCCTTGAGCAAGGCCCTTAACCCTCAACTGCTCAGTAGTAAGTCGCTTTGGGTAAGGGCGTCTGCCAAATGCCATGAATGTAAATATCTGGTTTTGGTGATCAGTATTTAGCATATTATAACTTATGATTTCTCAGGCGTAAAGACTCGGCCACTGAGTCTGCACTGGAATTTGCAACTAAACCTTCAGCCCTGATGACATCACTATTCTAAAGTCATTCTGTTTCCATGGAAACAGGGTATTGCTACCTGAAACAAAGATGGTCTCCAAAGGCAAACATAGTCTTTAATGGGTTTCCTGCATCTAGAAAGAGAAGAGATGAGTAGAAGATTAATGGAGCGATTTTTTTTTTCCTCAAGTGAATCTGTGGGCTGTCGTCCCTGTCGATTACTTCTGCATGCACTCGGCAGCTATAAAGGAGTCGACAACACTGTTTTCCATTGTAGCTACCTGCCTATATATATATCATTCATTCATTCATCTTCTACCGCTATATCCCTCGGATCAAGGGGAGTCCGTGCCTATCTCAGGCGTCTATGGGCATTAAGGCAGGATACAACCTGGATGGAATGCCAACCCATCGCAGGGCACAGGACCCACACAGGGAACACACACACACACACACACACACACACACACACACACACATTCATACACTAGGGACAATTTTCCAAGGTGCCAATCAATCTACCGTGCATGTTTTTGGACCGGGAGGGAACCGGAGAACCCGGAGAAAACCCCCCTGAGGCACGGGAAGAACATGCAAACTCCACACACACATGGCCGAGACGGGAATCGAACCCGGACCCTGGAGGTGTGAGGCGAACGTGCTAACCACTAAACAAACGTGCCCCCTAAAGTATGAATACAAAATGCAATTTAAAATGTATTAAATTTATCTGGCTGAATAAGCGGTGTCTAGAACGCAAGCCGAGAAAAGAGGATCAGGTGATCGGGTATGTCTCTGTTCCCAGTCATGTTTACATCGATGTCTATCTCTGTCTCATTCAGGTTTACTTTACCAGGTTTTTAGGTAGAACTACAACAATGGCATGCAAGACACAGTGCAAGAAATTCCATGTGTATAGGATGCAGGCTGTGTTTCTATATCTGGCAACATTTCTATTGTGTGTAGAGCAATGTAGTGAAAGTAAATATGGGTTTAATTTGAAGCTCATCAAGGGCATGTTGGAACATTGCTTTTCCCTTATTTGTATGAAGTTAATAAACTTGGGATATGATCCAAGTACGGCCGTAGTCTTCTGCAGTCTTCTGCATATTGCAGATATACAGTGTACTGTAAATAAGAAATGTGTTTACTTGTTTCTCTGAAAAAAGGGACTCTCTTATATGTAGAGATAAACGTATAAACTGTTATTGCATTACATGACATTATTGCATCACATTACATGTGTGCATGATAGTATTCTGTATAACAATGCAAGTATATATATATATATATATATATATATATATATATATATATATATATATATATATATATATATATATATATACTTGGACCACCAATACATTCATACAGTCCTGATACTTAATCATATGCAGCGAAATTCCACTACACACCCACTGGCTACACAATAGGCTACTTATACATATTTACAATACCTGGCACATTGAAGAGGTGTTAGTGTGGCCAGCAGGGGGCGCTTACCTAACACCCCAGTACAGTAATGGGGACACTACAATGTCACCGTCTTTCAGACGAGACGTTAAAACGAGGTCCTGACTCTTTGGGGTCATTAAAAATCCCAGGATGTCTTTGGAAAAAGAGTAGAGGCGTGTCCTCGGCATCCTGGCCAAATTCGCCCATTGGCCTCTGACCATCACGGCCTCCTAACCATCCCCATATCTACCGATTGGCTTCATCAGTCTGTCTCCTGAGGAGAGCCTCCTCTCACAATGTAAAGGACTTTGAGTGTCAAAAAATGCGTTATATAAATGTAATGAATTATTATTATTATTATTATTATTATTATTCCTGTAGTCAGAAGAATGAACTAACAGAAGGTACATATGCATGCTGTATACCTTTGGTCCTTCATTGCCTTATTAACCTGATCCTTCTACGGTAGCTGACATTCCTGATTGCCACGTTTTGACAATAGTTTTAGTTTTTATCCATACCGTGACTGGAAAGAACATATAGGTCCCGAATTGTGAGTTTTGGATAATGTTAATGAGTTGCCTTGTTACAGACACCTTATTATACATTGTTTGCCAGACAACAGGGATTTTCTGTGATCTGCCGTTACTGCTCCAACTATGTTGCTAGGCACCCACGAGCAGCAAATGACATCAGATAGAGAAGAATTGGTCCGAGGTGCTATGTCAAGTTGGTAAACAAGACTACATCTATTGTTAGACGTTTCATTAAAGCATTGCAACCCCAGAGTCACAATTACCAAAACAATATAAAGCCAACCATGTATTTAATGTGCCCTCTTTGCTGTCCTTCTGTGCGTTTACGCAAAGTTTTACCGTTTGAACTTTTCCAAGGGAAAAGCAGTGGAATCTTGTATCAGCCAGGCCCTATTCTTAGAATTTATCCGCCACTTTTCGAAGCTGTATGACACTTCTTTATTGAGAAGACCATGCATCAACTATAATGGTCTTTGTACAGTCAAGTCCAGACACCCCTTGCCACCCAGTTTCAATGCGAGAAGCTTTGTGGGAAGAGATTTTTCAAATTTTAACCTGATGTAAATTTAAGAAAAGACGAATCAGAGCTGGAAAATGATGTCCAAGCACTATGTGGTACTTGATGTCCGAGCGCTATGTATATTTTGTGTAATATGGACTCGACAATGGCCATTTCCTCTTCCAAGATCTTTGTTTTGGTTCAGGTCTCCGACCAAAGTGCGAGTGTGGGATATTTGTGGATATACTGTGTGCACATATACTGTGTGTTTGTTAACCGGTGAGGTGGGGGGTGGGGGGGGCGGTGTTTTATGTGGGCGGGGGGGGGGGGGGGGGGGGGGGGCACTTAGTTTGCCCATTTCTGTGCTAAACATTTAGACCTGCATTTAGACGGCTGTATTTACCAGAATGTATATGGTGGATTCTTAATAAACATTGATAAAAATGATGAAAGGGACACGGTGGCTTAGTTCGCCTCACACCTTCAGGGTCGGGGTTCGATTCCCGCGTCCACCATGTGTGTGTGGAGTTATCATCTTCTCCCTGTGCCTCAGGGGTTTTTTCTCCGGGTTCACCGGTTTCCTCCACGGTCAAAAACATGCACGGTAGGTCCATTGGCACCTTGGAAAATTGTCCCTAGTGTATGAATGTGTGTGACTGTGATTGTGTGTGTCCTGCGATGGGTAGGCATTCTATCCAGCCTTAATGCTCATAGACGCCTGAGATAGGCACAGACTGCCCGTGAGGGAAGATCGGATAAAGCGCTAGAAGATGAATGAATGAATGAAAAACATGATGAATGGGCCCAAGGTAAAGGATATAACAGGATCACACCAAGTCGAATCACGGACAGGACTTCAGTGATTCATTGTGTTTCACAATTAAAAAGAAAGAATTTTACAAGAAAGAATATTACGATATTAAAAGGAGACTCAATCCCATTGGCTTTATCCATTCCTCCATTCGGAGGCACCCAGACCCCCCTTGATAGGAGAAACTGTGATATTGAGAATGTTCTTGGCTGTCAGAGAATAAAGAGAGGAGACTTGTGGACGACGATCACTTGGATTCTCAAGTACGTTACATCTTCCAAATATTTAAAGCCCCACCAAGCTTCCTGGATGCTGTCCTTTATTTGGTTCTGCTTTACCCGTAGGCCAGACTCCAAATCCGACAAAGCTGGTACTCTTTCCAGATAATTCAATTGTCGCAAAGAGCCATTCCCAGTCCATTCCATTCCGTACATTCCACGGATACCTATGCTCAAGTCAAAAAGCCCTCACGCCCCAAAATCACACCCACAATCCGCTATTTCAGATCAGCTACAGACATAAAAAGCCTTTTCACGACCCGTTATATGGTCATCTTTGTCGAGAGAGATTCCCCCATGCTGTCCAATGATGCAGCCTATCCTCATGACCTGCTCATGCTAGATGCCAGCAGCATGGCCTCCTTCCATGCCCTGTTTACGCCAGAGACCGGCAGCATGGCCTACTCTCACGACCTGCTCATGGGCCAATGGCACAGCTTTCTATGACCTGTTCCAGCAACCTGACCATTGCGAGCCTGTCCTTGTTCTCCAGCAGAGACAATGCCTGCCTCCGAGTTTAGAACAGACTTTTTACCAAAGTGATGAATCGGCAAAAGAGGGACTTTGTACGCACTATGGGCAAAGTCTCTTGATAGTAGGTGGTAGGTAGAGTGATTTTTGACAGAGATCCAAGAAGCCCCCCCCCAATGCACTCACAGCATCATGCAGCATGTTAGCTTGCTTTTGCATTATTCTGCATGTCTGCACATGTCACATTTAATTAAAATATACGTTCTTTCACAAACGTCTCCATTTTATGTTTGCAGAGGTGTCACGCACATTACTTAAGTAGAAATTTGGGGCATCTATACTTTACTTTATTCATTCATTCGTCTTCTACCGCTTTATCCGATCTTCCCTTTCGGGTCACGGGGAGTCTGTGCCTATCTCAGGTGTCTATGGGCATTAAGGCAGGATACACCCTGGATGGAATGCCGACCCATCGCAGGACACACACACACACACACATTCACACACTAGGGACAATTTTCCAAGGTGCCAATCAACCTACTGTGCATGTTTTTGGACTGCGGAGGAAACCGGAAAACCCGGAGAAAAACATCCTGAGGCACAGGGAGAACATGCAAACTCCACACACACATGGCCGAGACGGGAATCGAACCCAGACCCTGACGGTGTGAGGCGAATGTGCTAACCACTACGCCTCTATTTAATCATTACTTTTACTTGCAGACTCGTTAGATCAAGTTATAGACGCGGTTAGATCTACCTGTCACATAGTCACACAAGTACTAGTTCCAAGTGTGATGTTAAAGGTGTTTATATGATCACATGTAAAGGATTCCACACACACACACACACACACACACACACACACACACACACTCGCACCTTCCCTGGCCTGGAACAAAGAGCGGTGACATTTTTGTGCTTGTGTCGGGTTTTGGAAAAGGTCATGGTGGGAAAACCAATGCTATCCGAGAAATGGTGAATGTGAATAACAATCTGACATGGACAGTATGACATTATACCAGATCAATACAACATCATGTTAGTGACCTTTCTACCCGCTATGTGTATTGTCAAACCTATTGAAAGTGCAAAAGGTGCGAGCGTACCACTCATTTCAAGTGGCTATCCTCCTTGTTTGGTGAGCAAAGTCTACTTAGAAAAGAATGGCTTTAATAAAAAAAAAAAATAAACACTGGTACACTATTTCGTGCTTTGAAGTAAAAGGCAGTATCAGACCATGGATGTGTTTTTTCTTTTTCCTTTTTTTTTCTACAAGGCTTTTACATTTTTTAATAGCACCAGAATTCATTCTTTCTTCATCTCTACATAGCCCTTCCACTGGGTGTAAGAGGCATTATCAATAAATATCCCCTTTTAATTTATATTCATTGATATCCCTTTTAGCTTTATTGCTGTGCAAGCACCTTTTACACCTTTTTTTTAATATGCAAAACTACTCAAATGATCATTTTGATATTCAATTGCATTTTTGTTTATTTTTGTCTTTTTGAGTATTTTCAACTGTATCCAAAATCCGAAAATGTCCTACAGTGGAACTATAAATCAACAGATGTAGTTCAGAAAAGGTGTAAATATGATATGGCTGGAGTTACCAGGCCAAAACTCAAAAACTAAGAAGTACGAAGTCATTCATTCATTCATTCGTCTTCTACCGCTTTATCTGATCTTCCCTCGGGTCACAGGGAGTCTGTCCCTATCTCAGGCGTCTAAGGATACACCCTGGATGGAATGCCAACCCATTACAGGGCACCACACACATTCACACATTCACACACACACACACACACACACACACACACACATTCACACACTAGGGACAATTTTCCAAGGTGCCAATCAACCTACCGTGCATGTTTTTGGACCGGGGGAGGAAACCAGAGAACCCGGAGAAAAACCCCCTGAGGTTGGGGAGAACATGCAAACTCCACACACACATGGCCGAGACGGGAATCGAACGCGGAACCTGAGTGTGTGAGGCGAACGTGCTAACCACTAAACCACCGTGCCCCTATGCAATGAATAGGGCAAAAGAATACCCAATGCATTTTGCCCAGGGTGCAAACCTCAAGGTACTGTCAGTGCAATTTAAAACAATAAACAAAATGACAATATAACTATATATAATATATATATAACTATATATATATATATATATATATATATATATATATATATATATATATATATATATATACTATATATATATATATCAGGATTCAAGTGGTTTGTCATATATATATATATCTATATAATATATATATATATATATATATATATATATATATATATATATATATATATATATATATATATATGACAAACCACTTGAATCCTGATATCCTAGTATCCTAGAGAGTCCATAGTGATGATGTAATAGCCCTAGAAAGAGGCAATGAACACGTTCTAGGGGAGTAAATAAAAAAATACCCCATGACATTTTTGCCCAAGATGCCCCCCAGGACCCAGGATTATTATTGCGAGACTCCGGAAAACCGAGGAGGGGCAAGAGACCACATGCCATATGGCCTAACACAATATTGATCGTGACCACAGGTGGGTTCTTTTTTTTTTTTTCACCAATCTCCATCCATTTTATGTAGTACAGATGTCCAGTTTTCTAAATATATCTGAGTAGACCGTAGTTGAAGGCTGTGAAGTATTTTATTGTCATTTCTGGTTGTTTACTTGCGCATCTACATGACATTCATTTGCGGTCACGTTTAGTGTTGTACTGAGCTGTTGCTTATAATTAGAGTCACTTTGTATGGATCGTACTGTGCAATACATACCTTTGGAAGGCATGAGGGATCGAGAGAGAGAGAGAGAGAGAGAGAGAACGAGAGAGGTCGTGGAAAAACAAACATTGCACTAGTATGTGATCAAACTTAAGTATTACTTCACTGTGCATGACGGGCGAGGAGTCTCTTGGGCCCAATGACGCTGCACTCCACCTGAGATTCCGCGGGCAACAAAATACACATCAATTGCTGCAGGCTTGGGACATAAAAATGCCCTGTTCTGATCAGTCACAACCTGACGTATGTCAAGGTGTCACTTTGGATGGATCTTCTGTTCCAAGCAGAGACGTGGAAATAAAGACAGCTATCTGTGGCACTGGGAGCTTGGCTAAAAACAGCTCTCCGGCTAAATAATTGATGGAACCGGCGACTGTCAGTAGTTACAGGCTGATGTGCAGATGGATGTGTCACTTCCTTCGCAAGGTGAGAGCCAAAAGGTTGCATCTCAACAGGTTTTCTATATGAAGAAAGGATTTCTTTTTCTACTCTTTTTTTTGGAATCGTGTTGCTCTGACACGACTTGAAAATCTAATAAGACAGAAGATCACACTTGCCAGCCTATGGGAGGGAAATAAAAAAATAATAAGTTTTCAACTTATTTCACACCTGATTATTGTCTACAAGTTTTTCTTTTTCTTTTTTTCTTTTTATCAAACGTTTGATATGCCTGTTAAATGTCTCAGACATGTGATTCTCCATGACACCAGCTAAGATTAGCACAGACCTATGAGCCACACGGTCTGACTGTTCTAAGAAAAACATAATTAATTTTTAATCCCCTACATTTTTAAAGCAATGGAAACACACAAAAAAAAGTTCTTTCGGTCTTGACAAGCACCAAGAATTGAAGCGAGAGGGAAAAAAAAAAGGTTTGCGTGTAATGTAATGGCTCTGTCAAAGGCGTAGACAAAATAAAATCAAATACATTCCGAGAGAACACGGTGGTGGCTGCTGCGTTGCCACTACACAAGTGCAGGGTTCTGGGTTTAATGGAGAGCTCGGGATGCTGTGTGTACATAATACAGCTCTGTAATAACCGGGGCTAATATTGTCGACGCGATTCCTGCGGTACAACAAGAGATCGTGATAATTATGTTTCAGCGAGGAGGCTTCTGCGTGTTTCCTTTGTACAAGGCGGCACGGCATACGTTCACGCTAGCAAACATTTCGCAAAGAAACACTGGAAAATAAATAAATAAATACATTCTTTATACCCTCTGAACAACCCTCGGATTGCGATACAAGTTGTGAAATTATAGTCATTAATATTCATTTCTTGATTTACAGTGATGTAGCATTTGTTTATATGTTTCCAACTACATGAGCGAGTAAAAATTAAACCACTATTTTCCCATAACCTTCTGTGGTGGAAAATTTCAAAGCAGTTCTGATTTAATTATTTTAATTACATTTAAAAGATTTAAAAAAAAAAACTACATGAGTGAGTAAAATAATGTGTGCCATTAAACTACTGTTTTCCCGTAACCTTCTGCGGAGGGACTTTTTGAACGTCCTATACAAGTGCACAAAATACAGTGATGTACAAATGAGGTGTAGCATTTGTTTATATGTTTCTATGGGAAAGCGTAAAAAAAAAATAAAAATACAAAATTTGCCATTACTGTTAAATCTTACATGCGAATGCACCGAATTGAACAGAATTGTTGAATTTAGTGAAAATGTGACGCATAATACAACGCTTTCAAAAAGTCGCTTTCAAAAGTTTAGCAACAGCTGGCAAGAATTGAATTCATGGAAAATTTCAAGCAGTTCTGATTGAATTATTTTAATTACATTTAAAATATTTAATAAAAAAATAAATAAAAAAAATACATGAGCGAGTAAAATAATGTGTGTCATTAAAGTTTTCCCATAACCTTCTGCGGAGGGACTTTTTGAACGTCCTATACAAGTGCACAAAATACAATGATCCAATCGAATTCATTCATTCATTACTTTTATATAGCGCTTTTCTAGACACTCAAAGCGCTTTACATTAGGAAAGGGAGATCTCCGCATCCACCACCAGTGTGCAGCATCCACCTGGATGTTTCGATGGCAGCCATAGTGAGCTTACTGGTGGAGAGGAGTGAGAACGATGAAGCCAATCATGGGGATGGATAGGAGGCCGTGATGGTCAACGGCCAATGGGTGAAATATTGAGATGGTAGCCCAGTGGTTAAGGTGTTGGCCTGGAAGATCAAGGGTTCAAACCCCACGGCCACCCAGATGCCACTAGTGGGCCCTTGAGCAAGGGCCCTTAACCCTCAGTTGTAAGTCGCTCTGGATAAGGCCAGGTCTGCCAAATGGCGTAAATGAAATGAACGAATGAATTTGGCCAGGATATGGAGGACACGCCTCTCCTCTTTTTCCAAAGACATCCTGGCATTTTTAATGACCACACAGAGTCAAGACTATCTCGAAAGACAGTATAGTGTCTGGGACCCACACACACACCCCATTGTAAAACATAGTTTTCGAACACCGACCCTTTAGGTGTGAGGCGAACGTGTTAACCACTATGCCACCGTTCCCCTGCTACAAGCAACGTTCTCTCCACATTGGGGGGGTTAGGTGATGTGTTGAAGCCCCTTCCAGCAGGACCTGGCACAAACAAAGCAAATGATAAATGAACGGATGAATAATACATTAGCGAGCCGGCGATGACTCTCTTCGGCAGTTGATCTCCGAAGCTTCAGGTTACTAGCGCGAACCTTTACGCCACGCTGCCGATGCTAGCCACAATTAGGACGAACGCTTCGTTGGACTCGTCATCATTACCCCGGCCCGACGAACAAAAGGCTTTCTAAGTTGCAGGCTGCTGTCACTCGGCCGACTGCTGCGGGACATCAGCTGCTATAAAGATCATGCATTATAGAAGAGGGCACACTCTGGCCTCTAAGTAGTGCTAACAATGAATTATTAACGAGCCATTTGCTGGAAATATATGAACAGCGCTGTAAGGCTGTGACGAAGGGCCGAGAGATATGTGCTCGCTTTATAAACGACGGAAGGATGTAAACAAAACAGCTTTTTGCCAGCTGGAGCACCTCAAGTGGCGAACGAGCATCAATAATAAGCGTGAAAAAGGCTTTATGGGTGTTAACCGGAGTCGGATGCCTGCATCGGAGGACCTACATCTATACTCGTGGCCCTAACACTTGTTCTTTTTAACATAAAATGCATAATAGGGTGCCTATTCTTATATTTACCAAACATGCTCTGTATAATTATTATTCATGGATCAGCAATGAAGTTTTTTTTTTTTTTTTTTTTTTTCCATGTCGAGATTTTGGCCTCGACATCAGCCTTATTGAGAAACAGTAAATCAGATGTAATAATGCAATCTGTCCGCTTATTCAATAGTAAACACAAGCTTGGCTCCGAGAGACAGGACTCACAATGGCAAATTGCAAAAACGCCACGATGTTTTTTTTTCTCCCGACAACACGACACGTACTATTATTTGTTTTTTGTTTTTTTTTTTGATGGGTGGAATATTTGCAGCTCATTCGGCATTGTGTTATTGTTCGGCCGATGCATATTTTATGAGATCCATTATTAAGAGCACTTCTCCGCCACTTTATATCGACACTGATCATTTGCAAGGTGCTTTCGGCCGGGCTTGTTACAGTGACGCCTTGTCAGTATTTCACAGTTCTTCCCAATGGAACACAAAAAACAAACAAACAAATAAAACCCCTAGTTACTCACTACTAACTATACCCAACCTAAAAAACATTTACTTAGTAGTAGTTAGTCGAGCATGTTTAGTAACAATAGTTACACAAATTTAATTCTTGGAAAGTTTCTGGAGATAAGAATAACACATTGTGATACTGTACAAGATTTAATTACATTCATTCATTCAGTCATCTTCTACCGCTTTATCCGATCTTCCCTCGGGTCACGGGGAGTCTGTGCCTATCTCAGGCGTCTATGGGCATTAAGGCAGGATACACCCTGGATGGACTGCCAACCCATCGCAGGGCACACACACACACTCACAATCACACACACTCACATTCATACACTAGGGACAATTTTCCAAGGTGCCAATCAACCTACCGTGCATGTTTTTGGACCGTGGAGGAAACCGGAGAACCCCCTGAAGCCGGAGAACTCCACACACACATGGCCGAGACAGGAATCAAACCCGGATCCTGGCAAATCTGCTAACTACTAAGCCACTGTGCCCAGTGATTTAATTTTTCAAAAAAATATATGAGTGAGTACAGTACCATTAGACCTACGTGGCTACTGCGGAGAAACTTTTCGAACACGCTATACAAGTACACAATTTCTTTTATTCATCCTTTACTTTTATATAGCGCTTTTCTAAACGCTCCAAGAGCTTTATATGATGAAAGGGGGAATCCCCCCTCATCCATCATCAGTGTTTAGCATCCACCTGGATGATGCAATGGCAGCTATAGTGAGCCAGAACGGCCAACATACAAGAGTGTACTGTTTAGGTATAATAAAAAATTCTATTTTTGTGGTTATTAATTCCTGTACTGAAATGACTATTTTGCAGCTACTGCATTTGCCAAGATAGCAACAGTGCTAATTAGCCTATTAGCTCACCATTATGTTGAGAATTATATTGAGTATTCCGCCATTTGGCTTTACAGCCACCATGAAGCTGATCAGGAGAAAAGGTTTTTTTTTAAATGAATAAGAACACTTAGTTACACAAATATATATATATATATATATATATATATATATATATATATATATATATATATATATATATATATATATATATATATATATGGAGTTTGCATGTTCTCTCCCCGTTCTTCAGGGGGTTTTTCTCCGGGTTCTCCGGTTTCCTCCCCCGGTGGTCCAAAAAACATGCACGGTAGGTTGATTGGCACCTTGGAAAATTGTCCATAGTGTATGAATGTGTGTGAGTCCAGGGTGTGTATCCTGCCTTAATGCCCATAGACGCCTGAGATAGGTACAGGCTCCCCGTGACCCGAGGGAAGATCAGATATAGCGGTAGAATGAATGAATGAATGAATGAATGAATAAATGATTATATATATATATATATATATATATATATATATATATATACTTAGTTGTCTCTTATGCTGGAGTTCAAACTTACAAGGCTGTGAATTTGGACTAACGCACCTCAATTTATCATATCTACGTTGACTAATACGGCCAAATTAAACCGTTATGAATAGATAAATTCTGCACACGAAATCCAGCGATCGCCTTCGCGGCCGTTTGTACTTTAGATTTGATCCTGATGGATCTCTCAACGGCATCCACAGTTCACGCCGACACTCTCAAGCAACCCTAACCGGCCGATGGCTTAATTACATCATAGCCTGGAGGTCTGTATTTCAATCCTGGGATCGAACCATTAACTGCCATTTTTTCACCGCCGAGACATATTTTGGGGCGAATCAACGCAATAAATCCCGCCCCCAACCACTGTAATATACACGGAGGAGTGTCTTTTTGTTCAGTCCATGCACAGGAACACGCGCACATACGTACGTGCATTTTAAGTGCTTTGAGCCGCGCTAGTGAATTATTTAGTAGTGCAATAACGTGAGAGGTCTGGTAGCAGACATACCGAGGAGTAAATATGCCTCTAGGTGAACAATTTGGTGCGAAGTATCACGTATATATATATATATATATATATATGACGCGGCCTGCGAAGAAAAAAAAATCTCCACCATGATATTTAAAGCATACTGTAAATGCCATGTTAATTGTCTCTAGTTTTCATTATTATTATTATTATATTTTTTTCTCCCTATGATTGGCATTGAATAATCAGCCTTCGTTATACACCTGTCATAAATATACGCTGCGTTTTTACACCGGCACGTGTGATATTAAAATGTGACATATGTTGCGTGTATGTAGCCCAGGGATAGCATCATTTGCAGGCGATAACAAATGAGAAATCAGCTACGGCAGTGGGCTTAAATGTAAAATATCAGGGGACCCCGAGATCTTATTTGCTGACACGATATGTCAGCTTCATCAGTGGGCTGGAAGATTAATGTCCTTAATGCGCTGTGCATCTGCCGCTATAGTCATTCTCATTCTGGGCGTAAGTGCTGAGGTCAATGAATACAGTCTAATATGAGGATCAAATTGTTGACTATTTTATTCAATGTGACATATATATATATATATATATATATATATATATATATATATATATATATATATATATATATATATATATATATATATATACTGTCAATTTTGCCTATATTTACAAGTAAGCAGCAATTCCATCCATCCACCATGTGTATTTCCTTAACATGTACATTTTTCCTTAACATTTTAGCATTTTGTGGGTTTTGGTTTGGGAAATTGGAATATATAATATAATATATGTGTGTGTGTGTTGTGTGTGTGTGTGTGTATGTGTGTGTGTGTGTGTGTGTGTGTGTGTCGAATATTCTTTGTGCAATAATCATCCCATGAGCAATTTTTTTTTGTTTGTTTATTTCTTTTAGCCTTAGCCTTTATGTTGATATACTATTCTATTCCTTTTTTTATAATTCTTTTGTTTTTTTGTATTTATTTAGTGTGTGTGTACATATATGTTCTTTCTTACATTCTTTTAATCCTATTGGCTGCTGTAACATTGAAATTTCCCCACTGTGGGACGAATAAAGGTTTTTTATCGTTTATCTTATTTTCTTATCTTATCTTATCTTATCTTAATATGTGTATTTGACTTGTAAATTGTGCTACATAATAAAAAACAAACAACACACACACACACACACACACACACACACACACACACACACACATATATATATATATATATATATATATATATATATATATATATATATATATACTATATATTATATATATATATATAAAAAAGCATTCTAAATCTGATTCTATTCTATTCTTTTGAAAATCAAAATGCAATATGTGCATATGCAGATGAGTAGTGTGATTTATTAATTATGCTTTAATTAATTATTCATTATGATTAAGTTTGTTCTGAGGTTCTGAACAGTGTGTGTGTGGTGTGTGTGTGTGTGTGTGTTGATGTGAAGGTGTGAGTGAGACAGATAGAGAGCGTTGATGATCTATATATAATTTGTTTTCCAATAAGGTCTTATACATAAATAATACAGAGGCAGAATAATGAAAAAGAAGGCCGTTATTTTTTGGATTACGGTACATTTAAATGAATTCTAGTGCTGTAATGGAATCAGATCTAATGTATATGCGGTATAGAAGATGGATTGTGTGTGTGTGATGTGTACATGGAAAACATAAATATTTCCCTTGATCATATTTTGGAATCAATAAACGTATCGATTTCAATGGTAGACTTATTGGATTATAGGTTAGATTGATTAAATGTCAAATCAACACCAATTAAGCTCAACTCTAATCAAACTAATCTTTTCATATCTCTCTCTCTCTCGCTCTCTCTCTCGCTCTCTCTCTCTCTCTCTCTCTCTCTCTCTCTATATATATATATATATACATATATATATATATATTGAGAGAGAGAGAAAGATGAAAAAGATGATATATATATATATATATATATATTTTTTTTTTTTTTATCATCTTTTCATCTTTCTCTCTCTAAAATAGACCCCCCCCCCCCCCTTTTCTAGCTTTTTTAAATATAGTTCATTTCTTCTCTGCTATTTATAGGTTGGAGCAAAGCAGCACATTACTGTTAAGAGGGAAAGTGTGTATTGTGAGTTTACGACAAAGCAGACTTCACCAGACTACCCTCTGTATGTCCGGATCACATGTCCAACAACAAGCATGCACATATTTCCCATGGGAACGAGGGAATATTTACACACATAGTGTCCTCAACCATGTGTCATGGTAGCCTGTGACAGCGTTGTGTGTGTGTGTGTGTGTGTGTGTGTGTGTGTGTGTGTGTGTGTGTGTGTGTGTGTGTGTGTGTGTGTGTGTGCATGTGTGTGTGGGGGGGGTGTGTGAGGGCTTTGTGGTAAACTTAGTCAATCCTGCTTGATATGACACTTCTGCCTCCCACATTTTTTCACGCACATGTATAATTCATTTTTTTTCCCCATGCAATGAGGCAGAAGACGTGTGTGTGTGTGTGAGTGTGTGTGTGTGTGTGTGTGTGTCTTAATTCATCCGGATTGGAGTGACACTGTATTTGAATTATAATATCGCACCAATGATAGTGTATTAACGTAAATAAACCCCGTTTTAAATTCAAAGTTCAGGGAGAAAGAAGAAATAAAAAAAGAGCAAAGGAAATCCAGAGGGACATTTTTAAGATTATTGGACACACACGTTATGCATTCCAACTGCCGCTATAAGGTTCTCAGATGTTGATCCCGTTGTCTGTGGTGCAAAAAAAAAAAAAACAATGCTTTAAACAATGTGAAGTCACACACTGACAGGTAACACATTAAGGTCTTCTAAGTGAAAAGGAAACCTGGGGGCTGTGTGTCATGAAGGTTGACAGATGGACACGTACACAGGGTTTTTGGTTTTATTTCAGTCTAATCAGGCGGACATGCAAAAACAGTACACGAATGACAAGCAAAGGGTCAGGCAGCCACGGCAATAGTGAACAATAATTAGGCATTGATAAAAATGGCAGTAGATGGGAATTGAACCCGGAACCTGGCGGCGTGAGGCGAACCATGCTAAGCCACTAAGCCACCATGCCCCCCTTATATATATATCTATATATATATATATAATATATATATATATAATATATATATGATGATATATATATAATAGCATAGATTATAGATAGATAGATAGATATATATATAGATAGATATAGATATATATATATATATACATGATATATATAATAGATATATATAGATAAATGATAGACAGTGATTCATTACAGTTACTTACTATATATGTATATACATTGATATAGATAACTATAGATTAGATAGATAGATATAGATACTATGATGTAAAATACATACATTGTACATAGTACAATCATAACATAATTTATTACAAAATTAATCTGAACAATTTTTTAAAAAACCTAGGATATGTTGAAGTTAATAATAATAATTAATAATAATAATAATAATAATAATAATAGTAATAAATGATTTAATTGGAAACTATCATTACCCATTAGAATATTGCAAGTCATCAAACAAATCATGTAATGTAATCTGCTTTTATAAAGTAATTGAAAAGTTACAAGACTTTACATTAAGTAACACTTCCCAAACACACACACTATTATATATATATATATATATTATATATATATATATATATATATATATATATATATATATATATATATATATATATATATATATATATAATATATATATATATCTTTGAGGAAGATATTTGTATGTTCTGGTGTTTATTCAGCCTTAAGGGAGAGCTATCATTGTTCCACTTGCGTACTTCCTGTTTGGGACCGTGTAACACCGAACCTTTTCAGCCTGAGAGTTCACGGCTCAAATTTCCTAATCCCACTTTTTGCATGTGCAGACACGTCCGCTGCCTACGAAGGCACCCGGCTCGGAGAAATTTATCCATTGATCCTTCTCATCCATGTCAGTCATGGCACAATTTGCCATGCACAATTTGATTGTGGGATCAGGGCTATATTTGATGAATCAAATAAATAATTAAAAAGTATACATATATATATATATATGACTTTGATCAAGGATATAAGTGGTTGGAGATTAAAGAAATATACACAAGGTTGTGTTATTTTAGTGAAAACAACTCCTTCATAACACTTCCCTGTAATAATGGAAACTCGGTGGGATAGAAAAAAAAACAGTCTAATATGATGACGGCTGAGAATGAAAAATAGCAAGCAATCAGTAAAGATCAATTAGGAGTCTGGTATGTGGCCAGCACAGTTGCATAAATAGCTCTAGCTGTAGTGATCACATTTCACATTTAATGAAAGTGGACATGTAATCGATGTCCATATACAGTATTATTGGAATGCTTTGTTTACAATTTCTCTTGGTATTACATCGTAAAGTGTTGCTTTTTTTAATACAGTAAAGAAAGAAATGTTTAAAGGATAAGACGGGTCAGTATTGACCTGTACAGTTTAAAAAAAGTGTTGTTTATAGTTCATGTGTGTCCGTAACAGACTTAATAAACAACAATAAGCTTTTTGTTTAATACTAATACACAGTGGCTCAGTTTAGTGACTCGTAGCTATGTGAAAAGAGTCGAATGTTACTTTTAGCACACCAGGGTTTTATTACTATGGTACTAACGAGGAAAACACTAATTGATATGTAGTCACTGATTCTGG